>CM077502.1:67707205-68236681 GCA_039654745.1 Houttuynia cordata
ATTATTGAAATTTTTTTGTGCATTGCACTTCACTATAAAGGGTGTTCGAAGAAAAATCTCTTCAGTATGCGAAGCGATTTTCCAATGCAAGGGGTAGAAATGAAGTCATAAAAAAACAGTGAGCTGCTAGGCCTGTAAAACTAGGGAGAAGGATTTAAGGTGTGTGTGTGTGTATATATATATACGGAAAAGTTTAAATGAGATCGCTCTCATATAACTTATATGAGTCCAAGTAATCTTGAGCCAGCCATTAGATCAAAATCTGACAGCGCGTGTCAAATCCCTAGGTAGGTAAGTGTGACCCACCATCACACTCGTTGCCAGATCTTGATCTAACGGATGGAGATGGCTTGGTTCATGCAAGCTACATGAGATGATCTCATATATAATATATATATATATATATATATATAGGAAACATTAGCCAGCAGATACCCGCAGACCCATTTCTGCGAGTGAGTTCTAGAACTACCGTCGGATCATAAAATTACATTCCATATTCATCTCCCGATCAAATCTTTAACCCACCATGGTTAGCAAAGAGAAGGACCCCCCAGTCCCTTCCTGTCACGCCCCCAAATCCCTGACCTCGATTGGAGTGTGGAAGTCTTCGTCAATACCATCTTTGGTGAGGTAGGAACCCTGGGACACGACTTGGGATAGTCGAATCAACTAGTCAATTACATCATCTCAAAAGGATGTGCAATGACATATGCAAAATATGCACATTTTTATATGCCTTTCTACCTATTTGTTAGTCGTATTTTTAGTTAGAATAAGGATAATTAATGTTTATATGTGTTAAGTGAATAATTTGGAGTTTAATGAATAAACGCGCTTAATTGAGTTATTTAGATGCATTAATTGGTTTTAATAGATTTATATTTTATTAAGCGTCTAATTACATTTTAATTTTATTCATACAGGTTTTAGAGCTCCAGGTTTCAGATTCACAAATACGCGTCAATCAGCTCGTGTGAAGAGATCGAAGATCCGGCGGCTGAGATTAATACGGCGGGTTTTAGATAAGAAAAAGAAAAAAAAAGAAAAAAGAAAGGAAATGAATTGAACCGACCGGTTCTGGTTTGGTTCAGAAAAAAATAATAAAAAAAGGAAAGCTTCCCGAGCCCGATGGCTCGGGCGCCTGGAACAGAACAGAGCAACGAAGGCTCTGTTCTGTCGGAGTGTGCACCGGAGGCTGAAACCGGCGGCCGTGGGCTATGGGTCAGGCAGCTGATGGGCTCCGGCGAGGACGGCGATCGTGAGGAAGCTACGGTGGCGGTGGATTGAGACGGCGGAGCAACGGCGACGGAGAAGAAGCCGGCGAAGTAAAAAAGGAAAGAAAAGAGGGGGCCGCGATTGGGAAAGTTTGGACCGGGAAAGATGGGTTCCAGCTCCTGATTTGGCCGGCCTCAAGAAGGAAAGCTGCTACACAAAGAGAAGGGCGCTGGTTTATAAGAGAATAGGATCCGATTTTGGAGAAAAAAGACTCGTTTTTGCTGCTCTATTTTGGGTGTTCGGTCTGTTCGGTGGTGGCGGCTTTGTCGAGAGGCTTTAGGAGGTGCTGTGGCGGCCGTGGTGGATTGGAAGAGAGGTCGGCCGTGGTAGAAGGACCGGCTGATCTGGGAAGGAGAAAAACAGAGGAGTGTTGCTCTGCTCCAGAGACAAAGAGGGAACTGTTGCGGACGAAGGCTGTTTTGAGAAGAACTGTTTTCGCTGATCGGTAGGGGAGGAGGATTGTTCTGGGAAAGGACTGTTGCTTTGGTCGAGAGATAGAGACGCAGTCCTGGTTGGCTCACAAAATCAGAACAGAGAGTAATTGCTTTGGCTCGAGAGAGCAAAGCAGAATTGTTTGCCACTTATGCTCGAGAGAGAGAAGAGGTGCTGAGTCAACACGGGAAAGAAGCTTTGCTTTGGCTGGAATTGGGGACTGTCTATTTTGTTCGAGAGAAAGAATAGAACGGTTGAGGCGTGCAGTTGAGAGACTGTTGCTGAAGGTGGAGGAGAGAGCAAAGCAGGACGGGATTACAGACGGACTGAAAACAGAAAACAGGATTTTTCTTTATTATTTTATTTTTTGTTTGGTTAATTTCTGTGTTTTTAGTTTAGTTGAACAATTGATTGCTTAAAAAGAAAATAAAAATTAGAACTTTACATTTCATTACTACTTGCTACGTACTTGATGTAAATTTTAATATGATACTCGCAAGCGCACGAATCTAATGCAGAATAGTGGCTCAATCCGCCGGCTCAATCCGCCGCCACCATAGACTCGTCGTCGTTGTAGCCTCGCCGCCACGTCGCCGGAAGCGAGACCCACCGCCTTAGGCCGCCGGATTCAGCTTCCTTCTACTCACTCCGACAGAACAGAGCCTCGCTCTGTTCTGTTCCAGGCGCCCAGCGCCGAGCCATCGGGCTCGGGTCGCTTTCTTTTTCTTTTTTCTTTTTTTACTTGAACCAAACCGGCCGCCGACCAAACCAACTCCGGTTCTTTTCTCTTTTTCTTTTTTCTTTTCTTTTTCTTCATTAAAACCCGCCGTATCGATCTCGCGCGCCCAATCTCCGATCTCGGCACAGAACCCATTTGACGTGCATTCTCTTTGGCGATTTAGGACTTTTACAACCTGCATAAATATAGTTAAATATAATTTAGACGCATCATAAATTATAAATCCATTAAACCCAATTAACGCATCTAAATTAATCAATTAAGCACATTTGTTCATTAAACTCCTAATTACTCACCTAACACAAATAAACATTAATTATCCTTATTTTAACTAAAAATACGACTAACAAATAGGTAGAAAGGCATATAAAAATGTGTATATTTTCCATATAACAAATACCCCCAAACCTACATTTTGCTAGTCCTCGAGCAAAACAAAAACAAAACAAAACAATGAAATCTAACTAATCCACTTTCGCAGGAAATCGCGATTGCATTTAGCGTATGCAACAAGCCTTTTAAACCCCCAGGTGTCCCTGGCTGGACGAGTGAAGTCTCGTGAGGGTTTGCAGCCATGCTACCCACAAACATGTATTTATGAAATAAACCTATTTAATCTAAGTGTAGAAAGAAATAGAAAATCACTACAAAATATACAATCCTAATACCCCTTCGAATGCAAACTGCAATGTTTAAGAAAATCAACCACATGTACTTGGATTTATAATCAACTGGAATATAGAAGCCCTCAAGTAAGTGGTTTTATTCAAATGACGAGTAAAAAGAAAAGGAGTGTAAGGAAAGAAATCACCTGAATGGAGATGCCTCATGGTAGATGTAGAGCATTGAAACACACAAACTAAGAATGAGGAGTAAGTATAAAATATGGAAAAAGAAAATACACCCCCAAACCTAGATTGTAGCATCCCCACACATGTATCAACAACCTAAATATTAAACAAATAAAAAGAAAAGCTATCAAAAACCAAAAATTTGTGTTGCCTCCCAAGAGCGCTAAGTTTTACGTCTTCAGCCAGACGTAACCAAAAATCATGTAGGAGCATTAGGTTTATCCAAATCTAGGACAGTCTCCTCTCTCTCAGTAAAACCCTCTAAATATGGTTTCAATCTTTGCCCATTAACTTTGAAAATAGTTCCATCTTTAGGGTTTTGAATGTCAACCACTCCATGGGAAAATACTTTGTGCACAATGAAAGGTCCAGACCATCGGGAACGGAGTTTTCCTGGGAAGAGATGTAACCTGGAGTTATAGAGCAAAACTTTTTGACTGGGATCAAATGACTTCCTCATGATTGACTGATCATGAAAAACTTTGGTCCTCGCTTTGTAAATCTTCGCATTCTCATAAGCCTCATTACGAATTTCGTCTAGTTCATTGAGCTGCAATTTTCGAAGTGTTCCAGCCTTGTCCATATCAAAATTAAAAGTTTTGATGGCCCAATAAGCACGATGCTCTAATTCCACAGGCAAATGACAAGGTTTTCCAAATACAAGTCTATAGGGAGACATTCCAATTGCTGTCTTAAAAGCAGTACGGTAAGCCCACAATGCATCATTTAATCTGTCAGACCAATCCTTTCGGTCGGGACGAACCGTTTTCTCAAGAATGCGTTTAATTTCCCTATTTGAAACTTCTACTTGTCCACAAGTCTGCGGATGATATGGAGTTACAATTTTATGAGTAATGGAGTACTTTTTCAGAAGGGATTCAAAAGCTCTATTGCAAAAATGTGTACCACCATCACTTATAATTGCACGAGGGGTTCCAAAACGAGAAAATATGTTTTCTTTCAAGAACCGAACCACCACTTTGTGATCATTTGTTTTGCAGGGAATGGCCTCTACCCATTTGGAAACATAATCTACAGCAACAAGGATATAGAGATAACCAAACGATGGAGGAAATGGGCCCATGAAGTCAATACCCCAAACATCAAAAAGTTCAACAATCAGAATGTTAGTAAGGGGCATCATGGACCTACGTGATAATGTACCCATACGTTGGCATCTGTCACATTTTGTGCAAAACTCATGAGTATCTTTGAATAAAGTAGGCCAATAAAAACCACTCTGCAAAATTTTTGCAGCAGTCTTTTTCGCACCGAAATGGCCACCACATGCATGAGCATGGCAAAAAGAAATGATACTGTCAACCTCATGCTCCGGCACACATCTCCTAATGATTTGATCTGGGCAACACTTGAACAGGTATGGATCATCCCAGAAAAATGCTTAACCTCGGCGAAGAATTTGGATTTATCTTGTTTTGTCCAATGTTCAGGAAGTTGAGTTGTGACAAGATAATTAACAATATCAGCATACCAAGGCAATTGAGAGACACAAAAAGTTGTTCATCAGGAAATGACTCATTCAAAGGTAAGTGTTCCTCAGCAGACGCATCGATAAGTCTAGACAAGTGATCAGCAACAACATTTTCAGAACCTTTCTTGTCTCTTATCTCAATATCGAATTCTTGAAGTAATAGGACAAGTCGCTCAAGCATTTGATCAATAAATGGCAAAGGAAAGTGGTCTTTCCTTGTGATCGAGTTCAATTTTCTGTAGTTAACACAAACCCGCCACCCAGTGGTCATTCGGGTGGGAACTAATTCATTATTATCATTTTTGACTACTGTGATTCCTGACTTCTTAGGAACAACCTGAACTGGGCTGACCCAAGTACTATCTGATATGGGGTAAATGATGCCAACATCTAACAATTTTAGCACCTCGGTTCTGACAACCTCCTTCATATTAGGGTTAAGTCTGCGTTGCATTTCACGGGAAGATTTTGCATGCTCCTCAAGGTAAAAATGATGCATACACAGAGCAGGACTTATACCCTTAATGTCTGCTATTGTCCACCCCAAAGCTGTCTTATGTTCGCGAAGAACATTAAGCAACTTGCCTTCCTGTTCTGAATTAAGGTCCGAAGAGATGATAACAGGCAAGGTATTAGAAGAACCTAAAAACGCATATTTAAGTGTATCTGGTAATGGCTTTAGGTCAAGTTGGGGTGGTTTTTCAATAGATGGTACAAGTTTAGACTCGGGAACTGGAAGAGGTTCCACCCTGGCTGTCCATTTGGTCGGGTCCAAAATAGGGGTAGAGTCGAGCAATGCATTGACGTCTCTAATGGACCCTTCGATGTCAAAGTCTAAGCCAAAATGAGTTAAACATGTCTGGAGGGGATCATCATTTAAAACAGTTTGCAGGGATTCCTCTACTAAACTCTCAATCATATTCACTGCAAAAGAATCATCCGTCTCCGGGGGTTGTTGTCTAACATTAAAGACATTGAGTTTGACTTTTAAATTGCCAAAAGACAACTTCCTAACCCCATTTCTACAATTTATTATGGCATTGGATGTGGCTAAGAATGGCCTTCCCAAAATCACAGGAATCTGACTACCAGGATTCTGCACAGGTTGGGTATCTAAGACAATAAAGTCTACAGGGAAGTAAAATTTATCCACCTGAACCAGAACATCCTCAATAACACCGCGTGGGACTTTAACTGATCTGTCTGCAAGTTGCAGTGTTATGGTAGTCGGTTTCAGCTCTCCTAATCCAAGTTGCTCATAAACAGAGAATGGCAGCAAATTTACACTAGCTCCTAGGTCCAACAATGCCCTCTCCACAGTATGGTCTCCTATAACGCATGAAATTGTGGGGCATCCTGGATCTTTAAACTTAGGAGGAGTGTTATACTTAAGAATTGAGCTAACTTGTTCAGGGAGAAACACTTTCTTGTGTGCATTCAATTTTCTTTTCTGGGTGCACATGTCTTTTAAGAATCTTGCATAAGCGGGAACTTGCTTAATAGCATCGAGCAATGGAATATTGATTTGCACTTTCTTAAAAATTTCCATTGTCTCATCAAGTTTGTTCCCTTGAGATGTTTTTGCAAGTCTTTGAGGAAAAGGTGCTTTGGGTATATAGGGTGGCATATGGCTAGACTCAGGACACGAAGAAGCTTCTAGGCTCTTCTTCGATGTAACAGGACTCACGCCTGGTCTAGTGGTGCTCTCTTGGTCCTCACCCTTTCTAGCAGTTGTGTCTATGGCAGTCTTAGGTGGTTCAACATTGTTGTCCATTTGTTTTCCACTCCTAAGTGTAGTTATGGCTTTAACTTGCGCTGGAGGGTGGTCTTGACACGAATTAGATCCCACTTCAAATTGTCCTTTGGGATTAGCTACAGGTTGACTAGGGAACCTACCTTTTCCCCTCTCATTTAATGCAGAAGCCAATTGACCCATTTGAAGTTCCAGCTTCGCAATTGCTTGCGAGTTGGCATGTAGAGAATGTTGGGTATCTTTTTGAAATTGTAGAGAGCTTTGCATGAACAAATTCAAAGTATCCTCAAGAGATGGTTTCTTGGGTTGTGTAGGGAATGTTTGAACTTGTTGAGGGTAAGATTGATTGGGAGGGTACCCTGGAGGTCCTCCTTGATGCGGTCCTTTGGACTATGAAAAATTGGGATGCCTAGCCCAACCTGGGTTATAAGTTTCTGAATATGGGTTATTGCCAGGTCGAGGAAAGGCATTTATAGCATTAGCCTGATCACTATTGTATTCCACTCCAGAGGTGTTAGAGGGACAGTTTTGTGTGACATGGGAGGGGTTAGAGCAAATAGCACACACATTGACATGTGATGGCATTTGGGGCCCACCAGCAGACATCAACGCATCAAAACGTTGTGTCAGGCTGTCGATCTTGGAGATCAAATGTGCGTTATTGTCTACCTCATATACGCCTCCTTTCTTTTGAAAAGGAAACGTTCTGTCAACTCTACTTGAGCAATCCCATTGCTGAGAATTCTCGCATAGAGTCTCAATAAAATCCCATGCTTCTTCGGCACTCTTCATCATCACTGACCCACCACTAGCGGCATCAACCATTTGACGGTTCTGAGGTGTTAAACCGTCATAGAAAAATTGAACTTGTTGCCACTTTAAATATCCATGGTGTGGACACTTAAGGAGCAAATTCTTCCATCTTTCCCAACACTCATAAAAGTGTTCACCCTCTTTCTGCATGAAATTTGTAATTTCTCTACGAAGGGCATGAGTTTTATGAACAGGGAAGAATTTGTTCAAAAATTTTTCAGCTAATTGATCCCAACTCCTAATTGTTCCAACTTCAAAAGAGTTCAACCATGCTTTCGCTTTTTCTTTCAAAAAAAAGGGAAAGAGGCGCAACCTAACAGATTCATCAGAGAAATTTTGGAATTTAAATGTAGCACAAATGTCAAGGAACTCTTTAACATGATTATAGGGATCTTCTTTATTGGAACCATAGAATGTGGGCAAGAGTTGCATCACCCCTGGTTTCAACTCAAAGTGGTGTGCCGTGGTGAGCGGCAACACTATGCAGGAGGGTGAGTTGAATTGAATGGGGGATGAATAATCTTTTAGTGTCTTCCTCACATTCTCATTTTCCATGTTACCTACTTGATTTGCAATATCCATTGTATGTTTTAATCTTGCTTTGAAAGTTCTTTCAATTTCTAGGTCAAGAGGTGCAAGCTGTTCACCCAGTGACCGACGACCAAGCATACACTAATTAACGACACTAAAAATCAAATATCTAGAACAACCTAAAAATTGCAACTAACACAAGCAAGCAATCACAGCAAGAAATATAAAAATACTAAGCACCTAGAAAAATTAAAAGAGAAGGTAAAAGAATGCAAACGAGGGGAAGGGGTGGCCCTTCCAACGTTGGCGAGAATTCCGCGTTTTCTCTTACTCCTACAAAAAGACAAAACACTAATAAGCAACAAAAAATTAAACTAAATTAAACTGAAACTAAACTACTCTAAGAATTTGGTAAATTATCCTACGTAGTCCCCGGCAACGGCGCCAAAAACTTGATGTAAATTTTAATATGATACTCGCAAGCGCACGAATCTAATGCAGAATAGTGGCTACGAGGTCGATCCCTCAGAGACTTAGTAAGATATTCAACCTAATTCTAGAGTATGTAGCAAGTAGTAATGAAATGTAAAGTTTTAATTTTTATTTTCTTTTTAAGCAATCAATTGTTCAACTAAACTAAAAACTCAGAAATTGACTAAACAAAAGATAAAATAATAAAGAAAAATCCTGTGTTCTGCTTTCAGTCTGTCTTGCTTCTCCGTCCTGCTTTGCTCTCTCCTCCACCTTCAGCAACAATCTCTCGATTGCACGCCTCAACCGTTCTGATCTTTCTCTCGAATAGAACAGAATAGTCCCCACTTCCAGCCAAAGCAAAGCAACACCTTTCACTCTCGACCAGCAATTCTGCCCTTTTCCTTCTTGCCTTTGAATTCAGTTTTGCAGTTCTCTCGAATCTACAAAACAATTCTGCTTGTCTCTCTCGAGATCAAAGCAGCCTCCTTTCCTCAGAGCCGGCCTCCACAACACAGCACCCTTCTCTGTCTCTCGACAGAGCAGCCACCACCACGAGAAGAAACAGAGCCCCTCCGTCAGATCGCCGCAGCACCTTTCTCCTCTACCCCGTTTGCACACCCGAAAGCCACCACGGCCGGAACAGCCCGTGTCTCTCCCTTCTTCCACAGCCCAACCAGCAGATCCGCAAAAACCAGTCCTTCGCTCAACAACCACCAACAGCACCCCTGTTTTCTCCTCTGTCGCGCTGCACAGTGCCCCGCCGACCCTCTGTTCCGCAGACAGACAGCCGGCCCTCTCTTCTCTCCCGATTCCCGCCAATCTTTCTTTATCCTTCACAGCACAGCCTCTTCTTATAGCCAAGCCCGATCCAACCTCAGAATACACCTTCCAGATTGAGCGTGCTTCATTCCAGCAAGCTTCGCACCGAAACCAATTTCTTTCCTTTCCCGGCATGATTTCGAGCTCTTCAAAACACTGATTTTCCATGTTCAGACTTCGGCCAAATCACGAGCTTTCCATCTTTCCTCCCTTCCAAGTCCAGCATCCTCTGTCTAGCTATTGGATCGCCGTCGTCTCTTCACCAGCTTTCCGGTCATCTCCTCCATGTCCGGCGACCATTTCTCATATTCAGATGTCGATTCTCAATCCAGTCGTCATCGTTGTTCCGCCGGCTCAATCCGCCGCCACCATAGACTCGTCGTCGTCGTAGCCTCGCCGCCACGTCGCCGGAAGCGAGACCCACCGCCTTAGGCCGCCGGATTCAGCTTCCTTCTACTCACTCCGACAGAACAGAGCCTCGCTCTGTTCTGTTCCAGGCGCCCAGCGCCGAGCCATCGGGCTCGGGTCGCTTTCTTTTTCTTTTTTTTTTTTACTTGAACCAAACCGGCCGCCGACCAAACCAACTCCGGTTCTTTTCTCTTTTTCTTTTTTTTTTCTTTTTCTTCATTAAAACCCGCCGTATCGATCTCGCGCGCCCAATCTCCGATCTCGGCACAAAACCCATTTGACGTGCATTCTCTTTGGCGATTTAGGACTTTTACAACCTGCATAAATATAGTTAAATATAATTTAGACGCATCATAAATTATAAATCCATTAAACCCAATTAACGCATCTAAATTAATCAATTAAGCACATTTGTTCATTAAACTCCTAATTACTCACCTAACACAGATAAACATTAATTATCCTTATTTTAACTAAAAATACGACTAACAAATAGGTAGAAAGGCATATAAAAATGTGTATATTTTCCATATATCAGTACTCTAGAATTAGGTTGAATATCTTACTAAGTCTCTGAGGGATCGACCTCGTAGCCACTATTCTGCTATAGATTCGTGCGCTTGCGAGTATCATATTAAAATTTACATCAAGTTTTTGGCGCCGTTGCCGAGGACTACGTAGGATAATTTACCGAATTCTTAGAGTAGTTTAGTTTCAATTCAATTTAGTTTAATTTTTGTTGCTTATTAGTATTTTGTCTTTTTGTAGGAGTAAGAGAAGACGTGGAATTCTTGCCAACGTTGGAAGGGCCACCCCTTCCCCTCGTTTGCATTCTTTTACCTTCTCTTTTAATACTTCTAGGTGCTTGGTATTTTTTTTATATTTCTTTCTGTGATTGCATGCTTGTGTTAGTGCGATTTTTAGGTTTGTTCTAGGTATTTAATTTTTAGTGCCGTTAGTTAGTGTATGCTTGGTCGTCGGTCACTGGGTGAAAAGCTTGCACCTCTTGACCTAGAAATTGAAAGAACTTTTAAAGCAAGACTCAAACATACAATGGATATTGCAAATCAATTAGGTAACATGGAAAATGAGAATGTGAGGAAGACATTAAAAGATTATTCATCCCCATTCAATTCAACTCACCTTCCTGCATAGTGTTACCGCTCACCACGGCACACCACTTTGAGTTGAAACCAGGGGTGATGCAACTTTTGTCCACATTCTATGGTTCTAATAAAGAAGATCCCTATAATCATGTTAAAGAGTTCTTGACATTTGTGCTACATTTAAATTCCAAAATTTCTCTGATGAATCTATTAGGTTGCGCCTCTTTCCCTTTTCTTTGAAAGAAAAAGCGAAAGCATGATTGAACTCTTTAGAAGTTGGAACAATTAGGAGTTGGGATCAATTAGCTGAAAAATTTTTGAACAAATTCTTCCCTGTTCATAAAATTTCATGCAAAAGGAGGGGGAACACTTTTATGAGTGTTGGGAAAGATGGAAGAATTTGCTCCTTAAGTGTCCACACCATGGATTTTTAAAGTGGCAACAAGTTCAATTCTTCTATGACGGTTTAACACCTCAGAACCGTCAAATGGTTGATGCCGCTAGTGGTGGGTCAGTTATGATGAAGAGTGCCGAAGAAGCATGGGATTTTATTGAGACTCTATGCGAGAATTCTCAGCAATGGGATTGCTCAAGTAGAGTTGACAAAACGTTTCCTTTTCAAAAGAAAGGAGGCGTATATGAGGTAGACAATAATGCACATTTGATCTCCAAGATAGACAGCCTGACACAACGTTTTGATGCGTTGATGTCTGCTGGTGGGCCCCAAAGGCCATCACATGTCAATGTGTGTGCTATTTGTTCTAACCCCTCTCATGTCACACAAAACTGTCCTTCTAACACCTCTGGAGTGGAATACAATAGTGATCAGGCTAATGCTATAAATGCCTTCCCTCGACCTGGCAATAACCCATATTCGGAAACTTATAACCCAGGTTGGGCTAGGCATCCCAATTTTTCATGGTCCAAAGGACCACATCAAGGAGGACCACCAGGGTACCCTCCCAATCAATCTTACCCTCAACAAGTTCAAACATTCCCTCCACAACCCAAGAAACCATCTCTTGAGGATACTTTGAATTTGTTCATGCAAAGCTCTCTACAATTTCAAAAAGATACCCAACATTCTTTACATGCCAACTCGCAAGCAATTGCGAAGCTGGAACTTCAAATGGGCCAATTGGCTTCTGCATTAAATGAGAGGGAAAAAGGTAGGTTCCCTAGTCAACCTGTAGCAAATCCCAAAGGACAATTTGAAGTGGGATCTAATTCTTGTCAAGACCAACCTCCAGCGCAAGTTAAAGTCATAACTACACTTAGGAGTGGAAAACAAATTGACAATAATGTTGAACCACCTAAAACTGCCATAGACACAACCGCTAGAAAGGGTGAGGACCAAGAGAGCACCACTAGACCAGACGTGAGTCCTAATACATCGAAGAAGAGCCTAGAAGCTTCTTCGTGTCCTGAGTCTAGCCATATGCCACCCTATATACCCAAGGCACCTTTTCCTCAAAGACTTGCAAAAACATCTCAAGGGAACAAACTTGATGAGACAATGGAAATTTTTAAGAAAGTGCAAATCAATATTCCATTGCTCGATGCTATTAAGCAAGTTCCCGCTTATGCAAGATTCTTAAAAGACATGTGCACCCAGAAAAGAAAATTGAATGCAAACAAGAAAGTGTTTCTCACTGAACAAGTTAGCTCAATTCTTAAGCATAACACTCCTCCTAAGTTTAGAGATCCAGGATGTCCCACAATTTCATGCGTTATAGGAGACCATAAGGTGGAGAGGGCATTATTGGACTTAGGAGCTAGTGTAAATTTGCTGCCATTCTCTGTTTATGAGCAACTTGGGTTAGGAGAGTTGAAACCGACTACCATAACACTGCAACTTGTGGACAGATCAGTTAAAGTTCCACGCGGCGTTATTGAGGATGTTCTGGTTCAGGTGGATAAATTTTACTTCCCTGTAGACTTTATTGTCTTAGATACCCAACCTGTGCAGAATCCTGGTAGTCAGATTCCTGTGATTTTGGGAAGGCCATTTTTAGCCACATCCAATGCCATAATAAATTATAGAAATGGGGTTATGAAGTTGTCTTTTGGCAATTTAAAGGTCAAACTCAATGTCTTTAATGTTAGACAACAACCCCCGGAGACGGATGATTCTTTTGCAGTGAATATGATTGAAAGTTTGGTAGAGGAATCCCTGCAAACTGTTTTAAATGATGATCCCCTCCAGACATGTTTAACTCATTTTGGCTTAGACTTTGACATCGAAGGGTCCATTAGAGACGTCAATGCATTGCTTGACTCTACCCCTATATTGGACCCGACCAAATGGACAGCCAGGGTGGAACTTCTTCCAGTTCCCGAGTCTAAACTTGTCCCATCTATTGAAAAACCACCCCAACTTGACCTAAAGCCATTACCAGATACATTTAAATATGCGTTTTTAGGTTCTACTGATACCTTGCCTGTTATCATCTCTTGAGACCTTGATTCAGAACAGGAAGGCAAGTTGCTTAATGTTCTTCGCGAACATAAGACAGCTTTGGGGTGGACAATAGCAGACATTAAGGGTATAAGTCCTGCTCTGTGTATGCATCACATTTACCTTGAGGAGCATGCAAAATCTTCCCGTGAAATGCAACGCAGACTTAACCCTAATATGAAGGAGGTCGTTAGAACCGAGGTGCTAAAATTGTTAGATGTTGGCATCATTTACCCCATATCAGATAGCACTTGGGTCAGCCCAGTTCAGGTTGTTCCTAAGAAGTCAGGAATCACAGTAGTCAAAAATGATAATAATGAATTAGTCCCCACCCGAATGACCACTGGGTGGCGGGTTTGTATTGACTACAGAAAATTGAACTCGGTCACAAGGAAAGATGACTTTCCTTTGCCATTTATTGATCAAATGCTTGAGAGACTTGCTGGTCATAGCTACTATTGCTTTTTAGATGGCTACTCAGGCTACAATCAAATTCCCATTGCTCCAGAGGATCAAGAAAAGACCACATTCACTTGTCCTTTTGGAACATATGCATATCGTCGCATGCCATTTGGGTTATGTAATGCACCCGCCACATTCCAGCGGTGCATGATGAGCATATTTTCAGATATGGTTGAGCGATTTCTGGAAATTTTCATGGATGACTTCTCGGTGTTTGGGTCCTCTTTCGATGAATGTTTACACCACTTGTCTCTTGTCTTGGCAAGGTGTAAAGAAACAAATCTTGTGCTAAATTGGGAGAAATGCCACTTTATGGTTCGTCAAGGGATAGTTCTGGGGCATGTTATTTCTAATAAAGGAATTGCAGTTGATAGGGCCAAAGTTGACTTAATTTCAAGTCTGCCTCCACCAAAATCAGTAAGGGAAGTTCGATCTTTTCTTGGCCATGCTGGGTTTTACAGACGATTCATCAAAGACTTTTGCAAAATTTCAAGACCTTTGTGCAATTTGCTTGCTAAAGAAACTCCTTTTGTCTTTGATGATGATTGCTCTAAAGCGTTTGATCAACTCAAGCAATTTCTCACATCTGCACCCATCATCCAACCACCGGACTGGAATTTACCTTTTGAGCTTATGTGTGATGCATCCGATTATGCGGTTGGAGCTGTCTTGGGGCAGTGGGTGAATAAGATACCCCATGTCATCTATTATGCAAGTAGAACTCTCAATGATGCTCAGCTCAATTATTCTACTACAGAAAAAGAGTTGTTGGCTGTAGTTTTTGCTTTAGACAAGTTCTGATCATATCTCTTAGGATCCAAGGTCATAGTGTTTTCAGATCATGCAGCCTTGAAATATCTTCTTTCAAAGAAAGATACTAAACCTCGTTTAATTCGTTGGGTCCTATTACTTCAAGAATTTGATATTGAGATAAGAGACAAGAAAGGTTCTGAAAATGTTGTTGTTGATCACTTGTCTAGACTTATTGACGAGTCTGCTGATGAACCCTTACCTTTGAATGAGTCATTCCCTGATGAACAACTTTTTGTTGTCTCTCAATTGCCTTGGTATGCTGATATTGTTAATTATCTTGTCACAACTCAACTTCCTGAACATTGGACAAAACAAGATAAATCCAAATTCTTCACCGAGGTTAAGCATTTTTTCTGGGATGACCCATACCTATTCAAGTATTGCCCAGATCAAATCATTAGGAGATGTGTGCCGGAGCATGAGGTTGATAGTATCATTTCTTTTTGCCATGCTCATGCATGTGGTGGCCATTTCGGTGCGAAAAAGACTGCAGCAAAAATTTTGCAGAGTGGTTTTTATTGGCCTACTTTATTCAAAGATACTCATGAATTTTGCACAAAATGTGACAGATGCCAACGTATGGGTACACTATCACGTAGGTCCATGATGCCCCTTACTAACATTCTGATTGTTGAACTTTTTGATGTTTGGGGTATTGACTTCATGGGCCCATTTCCTCCATCGTTTGGTTATCTCTATATCCTTGTTGCTGTAGATTATGTTTCCAAATGGGTAGAGGCCATTCCCTGTAAAACAAATGATCACAAAATAGTGGTTCGGTTCTTGAAAGAAAACATATTTTCTCGTTTTGGAACCCCTCGTGCAATTATAAGTGATGGTGGTACACATTTTTGCAATAAAGCTTTTGATTCACTTCTGAAAAAGTACTCCATTACTCATAAAATTGCAACTCCATATCATCCGCAGACTTGTGGACAAGTAGAAGTTTCAAATAGGGAAATTAAACGCATTCTTGAGAAAACGGTTCGTCCCGACCGAAAGGATTGGTCTGACAAATTGAATGATGCATTGTGGGCTTACCGTACTGCATTTAAGACACCAATTGGAATGTCCCCCTATAGACTTGTATTTGGAAAACCTTGTCATTTACCTGTGGAATTAGAACATCGTGCTTACTGGGCCACCAAAACTTTTAACTTTGATATGGTCAAGGCTGGAACACTTCGCACATTGCAACTCAATGAATTAGACGAAATTCGTAATGAGGCTTATGAGAATGCGAAGATTTACAAAGCTAGGACCAAAGTTTTTCATGATCAGTCAATCATGAGGAAGTCATTTGAGCCCGGTCAAAAAGTTTTGCTCTATAACTCCAGGTTACATCTCTTCCCAGAAAAGCTCCGTTCCCGATGGTCTGGACCTTTCATTGTGCACAAAGTATTTTCCCATGGAGCGGTTGACATTCAAAACCCTAAAGATGGAACTATTTTCAAAGTTAATGGGCAAAGATTGAAACCATATTTAGAGGGTTTTACTGAAAGAGAGGAGACTGTTCTAGATTTGGATGAACCTAATGCTCCTACTTGATTTTTTGTGACGTCTGGCTGAAGACGTGAAACTTAGCGCTCTTGGGAGGCAACCCAAATTTTTTGTTTTTTTTTATAGCTTTTTATTTTTTGTTTAATATTTAGGTTGTTGATACATGTGTGGGGATGCTACAATCTAGGTTTGGGGGTGTATTTTCTTTTTCTATATTTTGTACTTACTCCTCATTCTTAGTTTGTGTGTTTCAATGCTCTACATCTACCATGAGGCATTTCCATTCAGGTGATTTCTTCCTTACACTCCTTTTCTTTTTACTCATCATTGTGATATTTATTTTGGTAAACATTGAGGACAATGTTTCGTTTAGGTTTGGGGGTGTAGAAAAGAAAAGTAGTATTCCTTTGGTTTTCATTTTAAAAAAAAAATTTTGAAAAAAAAAACCATAAAAATTTACTTAGTTTTAGGTTGTTTGTTAGTATTTTCTTAGGTTTTGATAGTTTATCCCTTTATGATGCATACTTCAATTTTTAATAGATTAATTTGCATTAGAAGTGTGAGTAAGTATACTGGAGGATAGAGAACTTAACTGAGCAATATCTTTCTGTTACAGTCCTCTTGGAACAAAGTGCTTGAGCTAAGAAAACTCACTCACACACACTAGTTACATAAAGTAATACAGTCTAGAGATTTGTTGAATGCTAATTTACAGTGGGATATCTTTAGTCAGAGTCATTGGATGATATGTGGTTGTCTGTTGAGCTTAAAAGATCATGATAGACCATTTACTTGGCTATGGCAAGGGATTGGAACCGGAAATAGGTTGAGAGTATAATACAGCCTGGACGGAATAAAGATTGCTGAAAATATGAATGCTGAAAAGAAAAAATGCGAAAAATGAAAACAAAATGAATGAAAGAAAGGGGCTGCTTGACTTTATAGGATTAACTTAGGCTGATGCTCGGGCCCGAAGCGGTCTACTTAAAACCTAATGCCCTAAGCCAACTGGCTGGGAGTCATTGGCCTGAGTCATTGCTAAACCTAAGCATCTTGAAGTCAGGCCTTACACAGTCCTAGCGAAAAAAATAGAAAAAAAAAGTCAATGGTGTATTATCCTCTCAAATCTAGAATGTTGGACCCGAAGGAGGCGCGCAGATCTGTGCTATCATGAACCTAAAGATTACGACGGCTGTGTTGATTCTGATGTTCTTTGGTTAATGGGTCACACTGGATATGTGTAAAATAGAGATTTAGAATATATTGCTACAATGTTCTACACTTTTACTATATAAAGTATCATGCTATATCCTATTGAGCAGAAACTTCCAAGATGAAGGTGTGGAATAAAACCACTTACTTGAGGGCTTCTATATTCCAGTTGATTATAAATCCAAGTACATGTGGTTGATTTTCTTAAACATTGCAGTTTGCATTCGAAGGGATATTAGGATTGTTTGTTTTGTAGTGATTTTCTATTTCTTTCTACACTTAGATTAAATAGGTTGATTTCATAAGTACATGTTTGTGGGTAGCATGGCTGCAAACCCTCACGAGACTTCACTCGTCCAGCCAGGGACACCTGGGGGTTTAAAAGGCTTGTTGCATGCGCTAAATGCAATCGCGATTTCCTGCGAAAGTGGATTAGTTAGGTTTCTTTGTTTTGTTTTGTTTTGTTTTGCTCGAGGACTAGTAAAATGTAGGTTTGGGGGTATTTGTTATATGCAAAATATACACATTTTTATATGCCTTTCTACCTATTTGTTAGTCGTATTTTTAGTTAGAATAAGGATAATTAATGTTTATATGTGTTAAGTGAATAATTTGGAGTTTAATGAATAAACGCGCTTAATTGAGTTATTTAGATGCATTAATTGGTTTTAATAGATTTATATTTTATTAAGCGTCTAATTACATTTAATTTTATTCATACAGGTTTTAGAGCTCCAGGTTTCAGATTCACAAATACGCGTCAATCAGCTCGTGTGAAGAGATCGAAGATCCGGTGGCTGAGATTAATACAGCGGGTTTTAGATAAGAAAAAGAAAAAAAAAAGAAAAAAGAAAGGAAATGAATTGAACCGACCGGTTCTGGTTCGGTTCAGAAAAAAATAATAAAAAAAGGAAAGCAACCCGAGCCCGATGGCTCGGGCGCCTGGAACAGAACAGAGCAACGGAGGCTCTGTTCTGTCGGAGTGTGCACCGGAGGCTGAAACCGGCGGCCGTGGGCTATGGGTCAGGCAGCTGATGGGCTCCGGCGAGGACGGCGATCGTGAGGAAGCTACGGTGGCGGTGGATTGAGACGGCGGAGCAACGGCGACGGAGAAGAAGCCGGCGAAGTAAAAAAGGAAAGAAAAGAGGGGGCCGCGATTGGGAAAGTTTGGACTGGGAAAGATGGGTTCCAGCTCCTGATTTGGCCGGCCTCAAGAAGGAAAGCTGCTACACAAAGAGAAGGGCGCTGGTTTATAAGAGAATAGGATCCGATTTTGGAGAAAAAAGACTCGTTTTTGCTGCTCTGTTTTGGGTGTTCGGTCTGTTCGGTGGTGGCGGCTTTGTCGAGAGGCTTTAGGAGGTGCTGTGGCGGCCGTGGTGGATTGGAAGAGAGGTCGGCCGTGGTAGAAGGACCGGCTGATCTGGGAAGGAGAAAAACAGAGGAGTGCTGCTCTGCTCGAGAGACAAAGAGGGAATTGTTGCGGACGAAGGCTGTTTTGAGAAGAACTGTTTTCGCTGATCGGTAGGGGAGGATGATTGTTCTGGGAAAGGACTGTTGCTTTGGTCGAGAGATAGAGAAGCAGTCCTGGTTGGCTCACAAAATCAGAACAGAGAGTAATTGCTTTGGCTCGAGAGAGCAAAGCAGAATTGTTTGCCACTTGTGCTCGAGAGAGAGAAGAGGTGCTGAGTCAACACGGAAAAGAAGCTTTGCTTTGGCTGGAATTGGGGACTGTCTATTTTGTTCAAGAGAAAGAATAGAACGGTTGAGGCGTGCAGTTGAGAGACTGTTGCTGAAGGTGGAGGAGAGAGCAAAGCAGGACGGGATTACAGACGGACTGAAAACAGAAAATAGGATTTTTCTTTATTATTTTATTTTTTGTTTGGTTAATTTCTGTGTTTTTAGTTTAGTTGAACAATTGATTGCTTAAAAAGAAAATAAAAATTAGAACTTTACATTTCATTACTACTTGCTACGTGCTCTAGAATTAGGTTGAATATCTTACTAAGTCTCTGAGGGATCGACCTCGTAGCCACTATTCTGCTATAGATTCGTGCGCTTGCGAGTATTATATTAAAATTTACATCATGCAATCGATAATATCAGGATCACTCAAGAACGTGGGAACTCATCATCAAACCTCAACTGTTCTTTTAGCTCATTTAACTCTGCTGGTGCCATCCTGTAAGGCGCTTTTGATATAGGTGATGTTTCCGGTATCAAATCAATAGTAAAGCCAATCTCTCTTTTTGGTGGCAAACCAGGCAACTCCTTCGGGGAGACATTTGGGAATTCTCGTACTATCTCAATTTCCTCAATCTTTGGTGTATGCGTCTCTAAGGGTAACACACTTGCTAGATAGGCACTACATCCTCTAGCCATAAGTTTTTGAGCTCTTATTGATGATATAATACAATTCTCCTTTCTCGCTCGTATCCCCTAGAAAACCAGTTCTTTCTCGCCGGGAATTCTAAAGTAGACCTTCTTCTTACTACAATCTACATTTGCCCTGTAATTGGCTAATCAATCCATACCCAAGATAACATCAAAATCATACATGTCAATCATAATCAAATCAACACAGAACACCTGATCCCCTACTATCACAGGAGATTTCTCAAGATACTCAGTTACTATAACCGAGTCCCCAGTAGGTGTAGAAATCAACAAATCATAATTAAGTCTAGACAATGGCTTCTCTAGACTTAAGGCAAAAACATACGAAATGAACGATCTCGAAGCTCCTGGATCTATTAAGACTCTAGCAAGGCTATTGAGGACTAGAAGATTACCTTCAATGACCTCATTCGAAGCCCGCGCGTCCTCTGGCGTAATTGCAAAGATCCTCGCTTGTGCCTTCTTATTCGTCTCAGCTGCGGCCTTCTTCTCACGATTAGGGCAATAAGGCGAAATATGTCCTATCTCATTGCAAGTATAGCATCTTCTCGTGTCCTGGGGACAAGGTCTTCCCACATGCGCATTCTGCCCGCAGATCCTGCATCGGTTTCCAGCACCATTGCCATTGTTCCTTGGTAGTTGACGATTTGGAACATTAATCTAGTCCTGTAGCTGCTGCTTGAAGGGAAACATCTTAACCCTTGCAAACCTCTTCCAAGATAAAAGTCAATTCCAACAACCGTCCACTCAAGCCATCAACACTTCCGCTGTGCACTCTTATTCCTAGTCATGTTATTGCCTAGCTTCTATTGTCAACGAAAGAAGATGAACTAGAATCTCACTAAGTTTCAATTTTATTTCATCCCTCATTTCTTTGACTCCTAAGAGGTCATCTCACGCAAAAACACAACAATAAACAACACAAAGCAAGCATTCAATCAAACATCTTTTTATAGGGTAAGGTTCTCCTGAATCTTTCACCAACCTCACTCAGGTTCTACTACATCATTTCTTACATTACAGTGTTCTTTTGAGACTGATGACTCTAGAGTTCCGATGTTTTGAGCTCCGATACCACGCTATCATGCCCCAAAATCCCTGACCTCGATCGGAGTGTGGAAGTCTTCATCAATACCATCTTTGGTGAGGTAGGAACCCTGGGACGCGACTTGGGATAGTCGATTCAACTGGTCAATTACATCATCTCAAAAGGATGTACAATCGATAATATCAGGATCACTCAAGAACGTGGGAACTCATCATCAGACCTCAAAATAAAACACTGTATATGTATTAAATGAATCCTACATAGTCTTTATTACAACAATTCCCATAAATTGTCAATCAAAATAAAACATCAAAGCTATGGCACACAACGGCCAGAAATATCAAACTAAGGAAATAACTAAAAAAAATTTATTAATCTTCAAGTCTTCTACGCCACTTTCCTGTCCTGCAATCGTCCTAAATCACTGATCTTTCACGCATGCATCAGAGGATGTATGAGTATTCCCTAGAAATACCCAATAGGATGTAAAAACCCACTGGAGACACAATAATAACATGAAGAAAGGTTTACTCAATAGAAACAGAAAAATATAATGACCACAAGGTTTACTTCACCTGAACAGAAAGGTTAGTTGACAACAACAATCCTAACTCGCAAGTATAGGAAAAATATCAATAAGACTCTGAACAATCACATGTGTAAGGAGAGAATAACAATATATTCAAGGGCTCCAGGAATCTATAGTGCAAGAAGTTACAATTTCTGCTCGCTGAACTTATCACTCGCAAGTGACTAAAGCATACCAAAACCACCCTAGGGGTTCTCTCTTTGGAACCCTGCCATGCGTCTAGGTTGCCGGCCCCACCAGTGCTTACGGATACGATGGGCGGAGACTGAAGACCTTCCGTAATATCAACAGTCTAACGTACGTATAGTGCCTCCATTCGGGTATAAATAATCGGAGACCTCGCAAGGTCTAGCAATGATTTTATTGAGCATACTATGAATCCACTTCGGAGAGAGCCTCACATGGTCTCTAGTGGAGAAAAAAACCATGTAACAATATGAGCAATATTTCAAAGGAATAGAGGTCGCAACACTCTAAGATCATAAGGTATCATTTACCAGAATAGACTCACTCTTTCGAGTATAATTAAATCATCAATAGGAATAGACTCACTCTCTGGAGTATAATTAAATCATCAATATCTCAATAGAATAGGGTTTCTCGCAAGAACACAGCTAAGACTCCAACGTCTTGATCAATAGGTAAGTCGCCAAAAGAGTAATAATAGATTGTAATCATAATTCAAATAACATGCTTCATGTCTAGCATTAGATAGGAACATCTCTGGAATTTAGATTCTACTATTTATGGTGCTGAATTCAAGATAGAAGAATGATTAGATTGATTTGCTTTCCAACTGTAACTCAAACCGACACAGAGTTGTAAGTAGATAATAAGATTATAGGTTATAATAACTTATCCATAATATTAATCTTTTAGACCCACTAGTTTTACAGTAATAGTTCATATCATATCTTACACCATATATTAGTGATACTTTAATCAGATTAAGTTATATCATTAAGTATTAGTATGTTCTAGTGACTTAGACCTTAATTACAGTAAACTGTTTTGTTGATAATAGCCCTCTTCCGACTGTCCTCACAGTCGGCACACTAGAAAACTAAGTTTGAAATTTGAACAGTAAATAGCCCTATGTGTCTAGTTTCCAACCCAATAAACGGCATATTTTTTTGATTTTTTTTAATTAATTATGAATTTTATATTGCAGGTCATCAACGCAGGAACAGTTTTGGCTGAGGCCATAAGTCTTAATCATACTTACTAATTTCGTATTAATAACCTTTAATTATGATAATAGAACATTATTAACATTGTATACTCCCCTCCTAGGACTATTATAGGTCATTATATGTTCTAGGATATAAGTATTACAAGCTTTTATACACCTTTGATTATATAACCCAATTTAAGATACTCGCCCTTTGTATAATGAAGACTTTAATAAAAAAATCCTAACCTATGATCATATGGGACATTTAAACCAGAACGTATACATAATCAAAATAGAAATTTCTGACATCCAAACGATCAAGAGATGAATAATGTTCTCATCTAAAGCTATCATGCAAGTATTAAAAGATATGTCACTCAAGGATTTCAATAATCATACTCATAATCATAATTAATATGGAATCTCTCAACAAATCAAGCATTCATATAATCTCTACTACTGAGATAGAATCAAATAACTTATCATAGAATATATGGAAAGAGTTTTAGAAGTAATTTAGTAGAAAAATCATCCTACCCCCTTTGTAGAATGAAAAATTGTGTGTCCAACATAGCTCCTCTTCTTCTCCACGCCACAAGACCTTCGCTCCTCCGAATATGATGAGGTTTGAATGAAGAAGAAGGGTGAAAGGGTTGCTGGAACAAGGGAGAAGGAGAGAGAAACAAGACTGGGGCGTTCACAAACTCTCTAGTGTGATAAAATACAAGTTAACCCCCTTGTGGGTGTTTATATAGACCTTATGCCTAGACCAAATAGAACATTTTTTCTTTAGGATTTCTTCTTAATCCAATCTCTAAATCCTCTTATTAGAAGCTTCCCATGGGTAGAAGGGACGTCCTAAACTTAATCTTCCTTGATTAGTTTGGATTTGATATCTATTTTAACTAAGTTTCTTAAAAACAACACTTTTCAGATTCAATCACGTACCCCAGCGATCAATCGCGTACCCCGGCAATTCAATCACGTACCCCGACGATCGATCGCATACCCCAATCGCATACCAAAATTCAAACTAGCATAACGTTTTGCTCCGAACTCCGAATTGCACACCGTTGGTGGCGTTGGAAAGATCTCTTCGAGTACTTCAACTCTAAATTGTAAAACATAGCAAGAACAAGTATTAAAATTTTAGATCAATCAATTTTAGTAAGCATACCGATTTTTTTTCCGGGTGTTACACTTCCCATCCCTCGATGCTACCCTCTTCTCCATTCTCTTTCCCTAAAGAGAGCCCCTTTTTCCAGCCGTCGTCCAATAGCTTCATCGCCACCAGCACTGACGACACAATGACAGGGCTATTTGAACCACCGTCCAGCAGCCTCACCACCATTCTTAGTCTCCTCGGGCTCGTGGTCTACCGCGGTCAGTAGGCATCCGGAGGAGGAGAGATTTATGCTCACATATTGATGAGTCTCCACAGGTGAGCTCTAATTCCTTTTCAAGAATCTCTCTATTTTGCTTGATGTTCCCCTCGATGCTACCCTCTTCCCCATTCTCTTGCCCTAAAGAGACCCCCTTTTTTGCCGTCGTCGTCCAATAGCTTTGTCACCACCAACGCCGACAACACAATGACAAGGCTATTTGAGCCGCCGTCTAGCAGCCTTGTCACCACCATTCCTAGTCTCCTTGCGCTCATGGTCTACCATGGTCAGTAGACATCCGGAGGAGGAGAGATTCATGCTGACATGTTGATGAGTCTTGACAGGTGAGCTCTAATTCCTTTTCCAGAATCTCTCTAGTTTGCTTGATGTTTAATTCCAAGCTCTTCTCACTGAAAGGTGGTATTTTGAGCAAGAATCCCTCCGTTCAGATACCTGCAGGCCCAGTGTCTACCTTGCCACCTATTCAGGTTTGTACTGTCCCATTGGCTTTGCTCTCACTCTTTTCTTTCCTAATGTGCATTCCTTAGATGAGTTTTTAATTAGACTAATATGATTATTGATAGATTAGTATGAAGCTTTCATGTAGGTTATATGATTTTTTCTTTTTTTGTGTTTTTTTTCTTATCCTATTTTGGCAAATTTATGGTTTGGTTAGTTGTGTTAATTTTAGTATTTTCTTTCTCAATCTGTTGAAATAAGAAATACAATTTATGGTTTTATATCGTTATGATGTAATTATGTATTTTGATGAAGGTTGTTTTGTCCCTGGTTTTGTGAATGTAATATGAAGCTTGAAGATTCTTGTTTAGATGGCATACAAGCAGAGGTGGGATTAAGGGGCCGTTTGGGGCGTGATTAAAAGCAAAACATCCAGATGGGATGTTTTGCTACACTGTAGCAACTGGATATTTTATATATCCAGCTGAAACACCTCAGGAGGTGTTTCAGCTGGATG
Organism: Houttuynia cordata; assembly: GCA_039654745.1. Classification (NCBI taxonomy): domain Eukaryota; kingdom Viridiplantae; phylum Streptophyta; class Magnoliopsida; order Piperales; family Saururaceae; genus Houttuynia; species Houttuynia cordata. The sequence goes on from CM077502.1 coordinate 67,731,910, forward strand.
TAAAAATCCACATGGATGCTACAGTATATATCCAATATCCAGTCTGGATATTTTGTAATAATCACGCCCCAAACGGCCCCTAAGCCACGAACGAACTACAGAGGGTCCAAAGCAGGTTGACATGAATTTGATACCTTGTGGGGGGATAGAATTTTTTTCTATTGATGAGGCATATGCATATGCAAAATTCAAAGGGTTTGGAGTTAGGAAACATTCTTCAACCTTTTCTTGAAAAGCTGGTGCTATTTACTAGAAGGAATTTGTTTGTGAAAAACAAGGGACTAAGAGAAAAAATGATCCTAGGGAAGCGGGGATGGATGTTCGATGTCGTCCAGATACTCAAGATCAATGCAAGGCCCACATGGTTGTTAAACTCAACGCAGTTGGAAAATGGGTAGTTACACATTTTGAGGATGTGCACACCCATGGGTTTGCATCTCCAACCATAATGGGAGGATCCGATCTCACAGAAAGATAAATTCAGCTCCTAAAGAACTAATTGGTACATTCTATGAATGTGGAATAGACCCTTCAAAAATTTCAAGGGTATTAAATGTAGCATGTGGTGGTGAAGATAACATGGACATCACTCCCCAAGATATCATCAACCATCTAGGAAAATCACGTCAAAACAACATTGGTCATGAATGTATGAGAGTTGTGCAATATTTTAATGAAAAGGCATGTGTTGAAGATGATTTCTTTTTTTACTATGGAAGTCAATGATGATAAACAGGTACGAAGGGTTTTGGGGGCAGATTATAGGTCAAGATGAGCATACGAGCAGTTTGGGGATGTTGTGGTCTTTGATGTGATAGGTTTTGAGAAAAACTGTTGGAGAAGGCAACTAATGGAAGAACCTGCCTTAAATGAATGATTTTTACTTTTGGAGATACTAAAAAAACTGGTTTAGCATGCTTGTATGTAACAGGTTATGAGAAATTTCTATGTTGTTGTGGTTTAGCATGCTTCTTTAGATGAGTATTTAATAAAACTTTGTGGGTAAATGCCCACTTATCCTTCGCAGACAGGCAGGTACAAAAATTTGATCCCCTTCTCAGCTGGGTTGAAAAGGAATTTAGTTTTAAGCCCGTAGTCTACTCAAGCTTCTTTAGTGGAAAGCAAGAGGATGGCCTTCTTCAGGCTGTTGGAAAATGCCTAATGAACATAACTGATTGTGAATTGGCTTCTATAGAAGCAATGGCAACAGTTGCACATTCTCTAATAATTGCTTTAGAAATTTTTTTCGGTTGGCAGGTTGACAGATGGGTACAAAAATTTGTTTGGGATGTCACTGTCGATCCATTTCAGAATTATTTGCATCTATAATAAACTAATCTCAAGAGATCCTGATATTGAGATCACCCGTCCAAGACAATTGGTTTCAGGACTGACTGACTCATGAAGTCCCAGCTTGCATTGACGGCCACGACACACCATAACTTAACTAAATCTTGCATTGACTGTGAAGTATATGATTTTACAAGTTTAGATTCTAGCATTACGCATACCTGTGTGAGACTGCTAAAATGTTATGCCGAGATCCCGTAGAAGGAGCGACCAAAAGCATTTCCTGGCCTTCATCCAGGAAAAACTTTGGAGATAGTCATTTCATATTGTTCTCGTCCTTTTGCTAACTTTCAATATATATTCAGCATTTCCTGACCGTCATCAGGCAAAAACTTTGGAGATAGTCATTTCATATTGGTTTTCTCCTTAAACATTACCACTTACAACCTTTTACTGACTTTCAATATCCAGTAGCATTACAAACATCTCGCTGAGACAACTAAAACATTATGCTCAGATCTCGCAGAAAGAGCAGAATAGAGGCATTTCCTAGCCTTGGTCAGGCAAAAACATTGGAGATAGAATTAGCTTCAAATTGTTCTTGTAGCTAAATATTACCACTTACAACATTTCTCTCTCATGGATATTAATAATTACAAAGTTAGACATACTTGTTTTGTTAAGAAAATTAAAGGAGAGCATTCGCCACCTCAAGCCATACTTCTTCACCAGCTCCGCAATCCATTACATTTTAAGTCTCTAAAAAACTTTATGTAGTTGTATCTGTAAAAAATGCTTGATTCCATCATAGGAAATATGAAGGTATCCATGAAGTCCAAGATCTTCAGGATGACAACAGATTTTGGCTGTAGATATTAAAATTCATTGGTAGGAAGTTTGCAGCCTGCAACATATAAGTTCTTCAAGCTTGTGTATCCCTTTGCTAGGGCTGCAAGTCCATTAGCTGTAAGCTTTCTGTAGTAAGAAACCAAGACACTCCAAGTCATATAGAGATCAATAAAAGGATGCCACAAAATCATAAAATTATTCTACTCTCTCCATCCAAAAGTATGTGTCCTCATTAGAAAACCAAAATGAACTAAAAGGTTCATTTTGGTTTTCTAATGAGGACACATTTTATTAGATGGAGGGAGCATCTAAACAATAATTGTTTTAACATAACCATTATACAACTGATCTAGTTCAGATATTTTAAAGGGAAAAATTCGTTTGGTGTGGAGACAAACAATCTTAAAAAATTATTGATTAATGTCAGCTAGAAAACAATTACAAGGTTCAACAGTGACTACATCATGCAACTTGGACGTGATGTCCATTCCCACAAGTAAACTACTTGTATTAACAGTGATCTCAAATAAACTACTCAAAGCCTCAACGTGATGCTCCAACACAAGCATAGGAGGTGGAGCTAGCTCTTCACTCAAATCAATCTCCGTATTGCATTTATCATATAAACAAAACATCTTCTTCAATTCTTCCACAACAATTCAACATAAACCACCTCTGTCCAGAATTAGCAGCTACATTTATTTTTTTTATCTCATTTTGGCAAACCAAATGTATCAACTAATTCTGGATGTCTTAATCCTTCCTTTTTCTAGGATACTCAAAATACAAAGATAATTGCCAAGGTAAAGAATGATTATCAAGCAAGTGACTAGCACTCTCTGCTGCACACATGATCATCGTAAAGTACAATAGTTGTAGATATAACTAGCTAGGCAATTATTATGCAACTTGAACATAGCTAGGCAAAATTGTCATATCTAAAACATAAATGGTTTAACATAATGAATACATAGCTGATCTAGTTCAAATATGTTAAAGGGCAAAATTCGTTGGCTTACGGACAAAAAACTTAAAAATTATTGATTAACTGTAAACCTAAAAAAATTGAAAACTACAAAATTCAGTAGTGATTGAATGCAACAAGGACCTGATAGCTCTAGAACTTATGGGAAAAAATACAAGGTTCAGCAGTGATTGGTCGACTCCGATTAATGGCTACAAGTATGGGAAAAAAGATTAAACAAATGGAAAGTCTGAACTTTTGAAGAGAAATAAATTCTAAAACTTACCTGTGATAATAGATTGCAGATTTTTTACGAAGAGGAGAGTCCAAACCGAATCACAGATGCTTCCACGAAATCTCTAATGACCATGTACGAAGCTGGTCAGCTCTTTCCTCTACGGAATCTCTACTGGACGGCGGCAGACAATTTGCGCCAGCGGCAGTGGTGGCGATGAGGCTGCTAGATGGTCGTGGCAAAAAGTAGCATTTCTTGAGGGCGGGGGAGGAGGGTAGGGGTTGACAAGGGAGAGGGGGGTGGGTTCTATGGTAACCATGGTGGGTTATGGTTTCGATCGGGAGAGTGACTAATGATTGCTTTATTATGATCCGACGGTCGTTTGAAAACTCACCCACAGAAACTCACCCAGCGGGTACCCGCAAGCTAAGTGCCCTCTCTCTCTCTCTCTCTCTCTATATATATATATATATATATATATATATATATATATATATATATATATATATATATATATATATATAAGAGAGAGATCAGTTTATATGAGATTGTTCTCATATAAAGCATGAGACCAATCTTTTGGGTCATTGGATTCCGATTCGATAGTGGGTATTAAATTAGTGGGCAGGTGAGAATTATAAAAAAAAAAGAGTATGAACCATCACTCAACCTTATAGCCGTTAGATCAAGATCCAATGGCTACGATTTAAACCAGCCTTATGTAAGCCAAATGAGAGGGATCTCATTTAAACTTTTCTTAAAGCTCAATGATCTCAATTCTCACATATAGCCCAATGACCAGTCCACATAATTATATATATAATTATGTTGACTGGTCATTGAGCTTTGGGCTGGTTAATGAAATAAAAAAGGTGGATGATAGCCTGCTTATTCAATAAAAGTTATACTGGTACTTTTGCAATTTCGGCTAATTGCTGCATCATGCCATACAGGAGGCTGGTTTTCATTATCAACTGGTGAATCTTGTCTTCTTTTAAAGATTGTCATTTGAAAGCCTTATGCTTGTGATAGCTTACAAAATCAATAGCATGCTATTAATTATAAGCATTGTATGCTAACCACTCTGTCTGTTGTTCTCTAATCATTACTATTCGCCATCTTATCTTTGAACATGCATTGAGCTTGCAGAACAAAGGACGCTCTCTAGATGATGAGGCTGTTGAGAAAATGTTGAATGACCTCTCTCTAATTAAGAAGTTTGAGTGAATATGGACGTTCTCAGGTGATATAATTATGAAATGGAGAGGTGTTTTATATACTGAACCTATATTCAATAATAGCTGCACTGTGCCAATCCAACCGTAGTTGGGCTGCTTGCATTTCTCCTAGCTGTGGGAAAATGTGCATAATCAAATCCCATTGGCATACACAAGGGTGTGGTTGTATGAATCTTACCTATATATAAAAAAGAACAAATTACATTTCGTGCACGAGATACAAACTTATTACTAATCGCATAGCGACTCAAAATTTCGGAGGAACTTGTTTCATACATTTTTTAACAGTATCCGAGGCAGTTTCAAGTCTCTACATGATATGAAATTATTTCAATTTCTCATGCGCCATATAATTATTAAATGGAGAGATGTTTTATATACTGAAACCTATATTCAATAATAGCTGCGCTGATTATCCACTAAACTTTCCTAATAAATAACTAGTCCAATTTATACCTAATTTTTTAAAACTCTCGGATTTGCAATGCAGCAGTTCCCTGCAACGTAATAATACTGTTCGAGGATGTCAGGGCCTCACTTTGAGGTCCCCGGCTAGAAACACACTTGTCCACCCACACCAATTATATCTTGACTTATTTTGCATGTAATGTGAGGGGGTTGTGACCAATGGGTTGTTGGTTGAATGGCTAGGACCATACCTTAGGAAGCGTGAGTTTGAACTCTTGCCCTATTGGCCAGCTACCCGAGATTATATATCAATTTATCTGGTGGATATGATGGGTGATCTCCTTGTACATGCCCAAGAGGATTGGCGCCAACTACGTCTGCTAACAGGCCGGTTGCACTGCCTTAAGGCCTCCAACACCCCTACCCTCATTAACAAAAGAAGTAAGTAAAGGTGGTGTTCTTGCAATATGCAGAGCTCCCATAGGTTGGTTGCTTTGCATCTTCTAGTCAAAGCCCAAGGAGTGAAGATTGAATTTTGAAGGACCTGTAAAGAAAGAAAACCTGAATATTTAACTACTTGTATGTTACTTCAGTCTCTAGTTAGCAGCTTCCCACCATTTCCTAAACCATTGTGATGGCAACCTCTGTCTTTTAAATTATTGATCAAAGATTGTTTGGTTATGATAATCCCTATTTAGGCCAAAGATTTCATGAAAGGAAGAATCCAGAGAGATCACGTGGTGTGTCTGCCTCATGTTCCTACCTAACTGCAGTCCAATGCTGCTCTTGTTGGCATAAATTACTCTTCTATGGAATTAAAACTAATTTTTCTGTCACCATATACTTGATAATTTAATCATGATTGGGAAACCCAGTAGAATTGTTCTACTCTATGTAGCAATAAATAGTCTAATTAGGTGGGCGAATGCAAAGAATGCCGGACACCATCTTGTGTGAACTTCAAACAACCACTCATTTCAATTGAAAGAAAAGTAAGGGAAAAAAAGGATCTTAATGTGCTTGATCCAAATCAAGTTGCCGAAAAAAGTCAAGTTTCGGATTGATTGATTTTTAAAATAAGGTTGATGCTGAATGAGATGTGACATTAACGGATCATCGCAAGAGTTAAAAATTAACAACAATGAGTAAAGAAATTAAGTCCTTCCAATAAGTTTGTATGAGAAAAACATGAAGCGGAGACCCTGAGACCCTCATCTGTTGGCCAACCAGCCAGTTTATTCCAATTTACCTAGTGCATATGATGAGTGGGCCTTATAAATGCCTGGGGGAATTGGCATCGGGATATGGTGCTCTAAGAGGCCGGTTGCCCGGCTATAGTCAGGTCCTAAGGATGAGGAGTGCTATTTCTCCCACTTTTTTTTTATCACGTCCAGCCTCACGTGTTAGTGTTGTGAAAGGAAATGAAATATGGGGCCCTACAATATTTTCACGAGGGGCCGTGAGGTGGCTGTGAAAATAAAGTGGGTGAAGAAGCATTTTTTCCATAAGGATTTGCGGTTTCAGACACCCCTCATTATGATAAAAATATACATGAATTGCTAACTTTTATAGCTAAATGTAACACGTATCATTTAGAGTGCTAGGAAGATTTTCCTTATATTGACTATATTTTGAGCACAAAATATAGAAAGAGACGTTATCAAGTTGCTAAGATGGGATCCAAAGATTAGAAAGAAAACAGTGAGGATAGTTTGATCCGTATTGCCGACCTCTAACAATAATTGCAAAAGCCGCCAACAAAAGGTGATAGAGACAGAATTGTTCTAAATTCTTAGATGACATCCATGAGCCATGAGACAAGAAATCAGAAAAAAAGAGTAAATTACATTAGTTATAATGTCCTTAATAAACGTAGCTAGTATGGTTTTGTCTATCTTTTGTATGGTATTATTACCTTGGGCCTAAGTCCAATGGCGAGTCAATTGTCAAATGTTCATGATTGAGATAGATTCATTCATCACCCAATTTGTCACTTATAAATTTGGTGATAAGAATGGGCGAAAACTGACAATACGCGTAGGTGACGTTGCTGTTTGCTGGCCCCTCGTTTGTTTGCTTTTGAATACTAGAAAGAAACTTCAAAAGAAGTTAATTATGGGCAAATTGAAAGAGACTCGGTGACAAATGCTAGCAATCATGTTGCCAAAAAAAAGGCTACCAAAATATTTTAGAATTTGATTAGGATTTACTTAATGGCTACTAAATGTGGTTAGGAAAGGAATCATGAGTTATAGATGTATATCAAACAGAACTGGGTTTGTCACTATCTTATATAATGGAGACAAAAGGTAAAAATTGTTCTATGAGAAAAAAAAAAAGAGAGTACAAAACTTGAGCTGTCTTTGCTTCTTAAAACAGGACCATGAAAAATTGGAGCTTCTTATTTGCAGATGAGAATGAACCTTAACATGGAAAGTCATATTCAACCGAAAATAATACACGAGAACAACAGCAATTTTTTTTATTAAACATTAGGAGAATATCAGCAAATTAATCACCCCAAGAAGGTAATACCATAAATAAAAAACCAAAAGGGAAAAGAAAAAAATCATATACTTAAGAATGCATTTGGCCCGTTGGTCTTCAGTCTCCCCTGTAATTGAGAAGACATATATTCGAGTCTTGACCCATACACAAAGGATATCTTAGAACAACACTACAGGTTCTGTGTGCGTGAGTTGTCCACTGCCTTGAGAAGTTGCAGCAAAAAGAAGATTTACAACTACTATTTAAAATCTGATGAAAACAAAGAATAACTAATTTCATGTCATTTTTTTCAAATCCCTTATGAAGATTCAAGCAATTTCTCCCATTTAAAAAGAAAAAACAAGCAATTTCAGCATTGAATCAACTATCTAGTTAATTCTACTGACTCCAAATTTCACCAATCCAAAGTTTTCATCGATATAGCTGTACCACATAGATATTTATAACATATAGAAGGATTATACATATAATATATTAAGCCACAAAATTCAACAGGAAAATTAAAAAAAAAAAAACAGAAAAAAGAGACTAATCTGATTGATGACAATTCATCCTCACCGTAGCCTATTCACATGGAAATTAAGCCATCACCCCAACAATTCACATGCAACTACATTCACATGCTAGCGCTTGCGCCGCTGGTTTTGCCGCCTCCGGTTATCCGCCGGCTTCCCAAAGACACCACATAATCCGCAGCCGGAGACCTTTGGCGATGGCGGATCTATAGCCGGTGAGACCTTGCCTGTGCGCCACGCCCGCCCAGCACCTCCCGACCGACTCCGCTCCATCGTCACCACCGGCCCCACACTCTGGCTAGGCCTCAGCTCCTTGAATTCCTCCTCTTCATTCTTCTTCGGCTGGCCGAGCTCGCCGGAGAGGAACCTATCTTCCCATACTAGCCCAGATGAGCCTGACCTCCTGAAAGACACTGAAGATCTCTGAAGGCCCTCCATAGCTGCACCAACTTGTTCTCCTCTCTAAGTCTCTCTTCCTCTCTATGGTTGTGGAATGGTTTGTGGGTGGGTGCACTGAGTTCTATCTATTATGGTTTGTTTTTATAAAAAGGAGTAGGAGGAAGATGACAAGCAAGGAATGAGAGGAGAAGCCATATGATGGTATCTTTTACAGAGAGAAATGGAGAAGCAGATGGGTTAAAACAAGTGGTCAATTAGGCACCTCCTCATGCTTAGTTCTATCTTGTGTTAAAAGCTTAACCTTTGTTTATGGCCTCTGTGTGTTTTTTATGTCGTCTTATTTGGCCTATTCGTCGGCGCCATTTGAATGATCGCATTTCTGGTCCAAGAATGCCTCGCTATATTTTTTTTTGTAAAACACAATTTAAAAGAGAGTTCACGGGAATTACCCCCCAAAAAATTAGTGTTCATGGGATTGTTTTTATGGGAAAAGTTTAAATGATGAGACACGGCTCACGCACATTTGCCTAAGTCATATTACCTAGAGCGGTCAGATCTTGCTCTGTCGGCACCAGGGACGGGTTGTGATTCACACTCTCCTACCCCTGATTTGACTCCCACCATCGGATTGAAAATCTGAGGGCTCAAGGTGATTCGGCTTAGATAGTCAGTGTGAGCCAATGTCTCATGTAAACTGGACTCTGTTTTTATTTCCGAAAAAGATATTATGTGCCAGATCGCATGGGTTGTCAAACACCCGCCTGCCCTATGTACTAAAACCCGCAGCCCAATCGAAAATCAGGTGGCTTTGAACTGCTCATGCATGCTGATACTGCACTAGGCGCATATTAATTAGCGGGATTCTTTTAATCCATTACGTAAAGTAGATCGCCGCTACCTCTTGAATCTTAATTATACAGTTTCCAACCTCAATGGATTGCCACAAACTTCATGACAGAGATAATTTAGACGGTTGATTTTTCTTCAAGTGTTTGTTTTCGTGAAAATTGTATAACAACAAAACTTAAAAAGCAAAGAATCTGATTTTTCCGTTCACAAGTAAAAAGTGAAAATTATAAGATTATTGATAGTAAATGTTGCTAATTCCATGCACTATCTCACTAAATAGAAATGTTAGTGCTAGAAGTCCACTACCAGCTGTTGGCAGTCTGGATGGCAAGCCAATACAGAACAATGTGAGCCATTTTTTGTTTATTTGTATAATAGTTATTTGAGGCCACTTGGGAACCTTCATGACCATTGAAAAAGAAATGGTGCTTTATGGGCTCAACTGACACGTTTGAGAATCATACACTATTGGCACATGGCCTTTTGTCCCTTGGTATTGACATTCTCGGACACTTCTAGGCAGGATACGATTTCCTTCCATTGCAGTTGTTTGGGAACGCACTTATATTCATTTGACTGTTAAGAAATGGACCCACTGGCCATTACACCGTCCAATTATTCCTTTACAGATTAAGAATCTAAAGAAACATTTAGATACTTTCTATTAACATTGTTTTTTTATTACTATTGTTACTCCATCCGCCACTTTTAATAGACACCATTTTTTTTTTCCAATGAACTAAAAAATTAGTTCATTTGAACAAAAGAGTATCTAGTGACCGGAGGGAGTATTGTAATTTTCTGTTTCAGTTTGGTTGTGATGGTGGGGGCGACAGAAGAACCATCCAGACATGGCAGGTGCTATTTCACTATTGGGAATACTGTATGAGACTCGGGTTGACATGTACTTGAGATATCAAAGAACGACCACTCATGGAATGGTGGAAAGAGAATAATAACCGAACTATAATGCAGGTATATCCTAGACTGCAGGAATTGATCCTGCATCTTTTTTGGCTTTAATAATTGTCATCTTTAACATTTCTTAATGTTAGTTTTGCTTTCCTTGTTTTTGCCTCTAGCAAGGTTCCAACATAATAGGACTACCTTAGAGCATATATTGCATGGTTCCGTGATGAAGATTCTAAACTCACTGGTGAGAACTTTGGAATTGATATAACATACTGATTCCCGTTTAAAGTTGGCTTCAAGAACAAGCACAAGCTGATTCCTCGAGTCTTTCCTGTTCATTATGAACGTTCTTTTTGTTCCTTTCTGAACGCCTTTAACTTTGTTTGTGTTCCTGATGACCAATTGCCTCGGACACATGTTAAGCATCCAATGAGACAAGTAGGAGGTTGACCTGGCTAGTGGTGGCAGATTTAGTTTTTGGGGTTAAAATGTTACATGGCATTGCCTCCTTGCAATGGAATGTATCGCCGATATATCGGTATCGGGCCCCACCCGATACACCGATGGGAGTCAATCTCGTTTTTTAAAATTTTTTCAAATATTACCGATATATCGGTTTCGGACCAATATATCGCCATTTATTTAAAAAAATGTTTTAAAAAAATTAAATTTTTTTTAAAAAAAAACTTTCCTGTTTGTTTCCCATCATCCCATCATAATATGCATTTTTATACATTTTTTGAAATCTATGCTTTGTCTAAATTAGTATAACTCATTTTAGAAGTTAGATTGTGAAAATATATAGTAAAAACTAGTTTTCGACCACCGATATTTTTTTACACAATATCTCCGATTTTTTTTCTCGTTGGCCGACTGATATTTTACCGATATCCAATACGACATTCCATGCTCCTTGCCCTATTTTATATATCCAAACTTTATTGACAAAAAAAATAATGCAAGTTCACGAGCCCATGGCAGGATCGAGGACAATAAAAATGGGCAATTAGACTAGGTCCTACTCTTAAGGACTGTTTGTTTATACTTCCCTCTTCCAATGAAATTTATCTGTATTTGAAAATAAGTGAAATTTATGGGACTCTAAGTCCTGTATAAAAAGCAGTGTTTCCTACTCCAATGTTTCCGTGTAGTTGGTCGTGAGGGGGCAAAGTCAGCAATTTAATGATGCAACTGTTTTTTTTTTTTGCAAAGGCAGACATGATTTATCGGACCGAGGGAGTATAAGGATTATTCAAAAGTCATAATCATGACATAAGGGTGCACCTTGTAGAAGATAAGGCTTGTTTAACACTTGGTCCCACCAATGAGGTAACGCAACCATGAGGGTGATACCGACGCTGCCCTTTTATGTCGTTAACAATACTCCTTCCATCTAGTGAAGCTAGTCTACACTACGAAATTAATTAAATTTATTGAACAAAAGGGCAAATTGCTCTCTAACCTTATGACTTAATGGTAAAATCGTACTTAACCCCATGACTTATAAATATAACTACAACCCATATGCAGTTTAATCTTTTCACTTTTACGACTATTTTAACTTTGGCACACCTCTCAAAACATGGCAGCCAAAAACACCCGCCATGATAACCGTCGGTGTTTTTGGCCAATGGTCAGTGGGAAGGCGTGGCAGGTATTGTGTTGGATCAGGGATGATTTTGGCGCTCTAGCGGCATCACCTCCCTTGCGATGAAAGGAAGGTAAAATTATCTCTTTTTATAAGTCACTAGTCATAAGTCATAAGGTTTGAGTCATAGGAGTTAAGTGCTTTTCTTCATAAGTCATAGGGATTAAATGCAATTTCACTCTAGGGTCTATGTGCAAACAAAAACACAGAGCTTTCCCCCCTCTTCCCATGCTTTTGGTCTGGAGGGAGCAAAGTGATGAGCCATGTAATGTATGACCCCTTTCTCCAAATCTAGACGAGTTTCATTGCATGGAGGGAATATATTCTAATCTCCTCGAGTCAAAGTGTTAGTGGCAATTTTGTTGCACATATCTATTGAGCACATTTGTCAACCTTGAAATTTGTTGGAAAAACATACCTATCGCAATAATCATATAGAGGAAGAAACTATATAATAACTGAACATGCTTCTTCTACATCCAAATTCTAACTTTAGAACCTATTGTGGGCATCACCACCGTGTTTTGAAGTGGCGAGCCGCACAAATCAAATGTGGTGATGCACGAGTGAGTTCCCTTTGAGACTTTTGAAGGAGATATAGCAGTACTCATAAAAGTTTATAATGCTCACACACAGGGAATATCATGTGTACTAATTCCTTAACTAGAAGTGTCGTCCTTAGGTCCTTACTAGAAGCTGGAACAGGGGAACCGTCTTAGAGCACCTGCCTGCCGCCAATCCCCTTTGCCACGTACACTGTACATCATGTACACTTATGTCCATGAATATACAATAGTGTACGTGACTTATGTCAAGTGGACATGATCAAGAGTATTAGACAAATTAGGAAGTTTTTAAACTTAAATTGCATTACTTCCTCCTTGGAAAGGTGATAGTGGCTAATTGGTGGGTATTTGGGTGCCACTATGAGCAGTTGTTAACTTGTTGTTGTATCATGGTAAGCCTCCTTTATTTCTGCAGGAGTGTTGTACTCTTAAGGAGGATTAGCAAAACGCTACCTGATCTGAGACCCAACAAGTTTATCTTGCATTCAGCACTTACTGTTATGAGGCTCATGCATGATCATGAACTATCTGATGCAGCTCTGATGAGGATAATTGCTTTCACGTCCAGATGAGACCCAAGCTAATTATTTATTTCCTTAAGCCGCAGCGACGAGCTCATTATGGAACAACCACTCTTTGATTTCTTTTTCAGTGGTGATTATCTTTGTGAAATGTGAAGTACGCGTTGAATTTAAAAACGGTAATGCCATCATTTTAATATAGCAATATCATTTTCCTTTCATCTAATAACTCGGAGAGTTTTGAACTACTCAATTTGCATGTGTTTTCCTTTTGCATTAAGTTCACAAGGTTTCTTGCTACTAAACGCATTCCTAATTCTAGCAATAGACATCGCTCGACCAAAACTTTCATTCTAAGAATTTTCGATCATGTTCACTTGCTGTTCTCAAAGCATGCCCTGACCAAAATGTAGGCCTCTCTTTATAGGTAGAGCTGCCTAGCTCCCATAAGTCAATTGTGTTGATTCCAATCTTAATTATAAATCACAGGAATGAGTGAAACAAAGAACCATCTCAGTTATAGAAAGTTAGAAACTCTACCTTTCAGCCTATGAGATGCTTCACACTCATTTTTCAGGGAGTGGCCTCACTACTTGGGGACTCCATCTTCGCCGCGTCTGTCTTCAAAGCATTTTATCACTGCTTTCCTTGGATGAACAATGTTGCTTTTCTTCAGATTCTGCAAAAAACTACATGACATGTTTCTTAAAAAAAAAACTTCATCTCATTGAATGCTAGGATAGTACTTCCTTTGGGCACTTTTAATAGATACAATTGATTTTCAAATGAAATAATAAAATGCATCTATTAAAATTGTCCGTATGGAAAGTGATAAAATTGACAAATGCATGCTTATTATTTTTGTTTTTAGACCATAGCATGTCATCTTCTTCAAAGGGAAGCGAAGAACTTTCCATGAACATGCCTATATTACCCGTTTAAAGTCCTACATACATACAACTGGTAAATTGAAGTATTCAATCTGATTGTCTTTGTTTTATGTCTATACTAAAAAAAGGACGTAGGATCTCACAAGATTTAGCCTATATTACCCTTTTTAGTCCTACAATCATAATAACTATATTACCAGTCTAGATGACTGACATTGGACGGGTGGAGATTTTTTTTCTAAAGTGACAAACTTACAAAAGAATGCATGCACTAATTTTTTACAAGAGTTGATCCCCGCCCATGCATTCTTCTATTAATTTTACATTATAGAATTTGAATGTCTCTTATACAACTAATGATTAAACAATGCTTGAATGTCTTTTATATTTCCAGTCTAGATGATTAATATTGGACAGGTGGAGATTTTTTTCTAAAGTGATAAACTTACAAAAGAATGCATGCACTATGTTTTTAAAGTGTTGATCCCCGCCCATGCATTCTTCTATTAATTTTACATTATAGAATTTGAATGTCTTTTATACAACTAATGCTTAAACAATCGATCTTTCTTCAGGATGGTGGTGGCTCTTACAGTGTCAACAAAACATGTGCACATGTTCCTTTATTCACCTTCTTCAATGTTCTTCTTTTCTTTTGCAAATTCGGTGCTCTTCAAAGAACTTTGCTCTTACAATATATAATTACAATTGAATATACAATATCTCCTCCTCACAACATTAGTTCTATTCTTCTATGGATATGCAAGAGTAAGTTTAGTTCATTTTTGTGTCTAATCAAGACAATTAATATGTGATAGGAGTATAATTAAAATTAGATGAACTAGTATTTAAAACTAAGAAATGTAAAAGCAATCATATAAAAAGTCACAGCCTCGTAGGATGGGTCGCAGTAGCAGCCACTCCTCCGGTACACTACAACAAATCAGGGCTTTTGCGACAAATGTTTTTGCGATAAAATTATTTTCGTTGCAATTTACGACGAATTTTAGAGTTGTCGCAAATAGATCAGTATTTTGCGACGATATGATAAGTAGTCGCAAAAACTAGTACTATTGGCGACCAATGGCCCATCTGGTTGCAAAACAATGTATTTTTGCGACGAATTCTCCATTTAGTCGCAAAAGTCACTACTATTTGTGACAACCTAAATATTTGTCGCAAATAATAAAGAGTTTCTGCGACAAATTGTTATATTTGTCGCAAAAACAATATATTTTACTTTTTATAAATAAAAATATTTATTTTTTATATAATCATAAATAAAATTATTTAAAAATATATAAATTTTCCCGTTCTCATTATTTACAACAAATAAATATTTCTGGCAAAAGATGATCCTCTTATATTTTTTTTATAAAATAGGAAGTGATATTAAATTGATTACAGAAAACGACTAAGTACATCAACAAGGTGTTTTTTAGTAAAAATATTATTTTAAAAAATCTAAATGAATTTTGAATTTAAACCTAATAAAGTACCAAAAATATTAATTATTAATTTAAAAAATATATTTGCATATTTTATTATACATTTTTATGTCATTAAATAGATTTATTGTAACAATGAGTAGTGTTGGTACTTTAATTACATAGCATCAATCAATGATATATAGTTTTAGAAGAGGAACACGGCGTGATGGTTGTGGTGTATGCTTGAAATATAAATGTAATTTTATTTAAGAGGGGTTCATATTGTAGCATGGTAAAGAGGAGGTAGAAGGTGGATAGTGTTGTAGTCAATTATGATCGGTGCCCATTAATGGGACTAAGTTAGTTGCATGATACTAAATGTAAAGAATATTTTCTATGCATGATATATTATTAGTACGAATGTGCAAGCATTGTAAGAAGGACAGTGATAGCCCTACATCACTTTTCCTACACATTTCCATACACAGCTGATGTGTATGGAAATGAGTGGGTGAAGTGATGTCCCCACATCACTTCACCCACTCATTTCCATACACATCAGGTGTGTATAGAAATGTGTAGGAAAAGTGATGTACAAATATCATTTTCCTTGTAAGAAAGAGAGGAAGGGGCGAGATGAAGGAGATTGACAATGACATGCAGTACATATACGGGTATAGTCGGTGTTGCATATTTTTGAACTTCTATGCTTAGTTCATATTCGACCATGTACAAATGCAAGAACATTTACAATTATGTGATAGACACTAAAAGTATATGTATGACATATGCTTCTACATAGGTAACATGCTAATTATATGATATTAATTATAATATTTAACTTATAATTTTAATCCACCACGTATATACTAAATACACCATCAAATAAAATTGACCATTTTCTAACATTAAACATGCATGCAAATCTATGAAATGCACAAACTTTGTGCCAAATACGGTTAAGAAATATTTGTCAATCATAATAAAAAAATCTTTTTTTTAAAACTAAGAGATGTACCAAATGAAAAAAAAAAGTTGCATGCAACTAGCGCATAGGTAAATGTGGCTCATAGCACACGTAGTGTGCTTGATGCCTATCACACAAGTAGCGGGCCATACTCATGCACATGAGCCGCTGTAGAGACTTAACTTGACTCTAATAAAAAAAACTTTATTCCCTTTTATATGAGCCCAGCTCACGCTTGTTGGCGTGAGTGTGGGCATTCTGAACCATCGGATTCTGATCAAGCTTCGCCGGTTATTAGAGCGGGCAGGGGTGAAACACGAACTGGTCGCTCGAACGCTGTCGGAGTTTAATCTGATGGCTTCTATGGTTCATCTCATTCCGATTCGTGTAAGAACCGGATGCATATTACCTTTTGGGAAACGATATTTGTACAGCAGATTCCTATACACATTTTCTATACTGTGCATGGAAATGTGTATGGAATCTGCTGTAGGGTTATCACTGCCCTTTAACTTTTCCCTGTTTTAATTTTGCCGCAACCTTTTTGCTCCAAATCCCGTCTTCCATTGTTTCCCAAATCCTCTGGCCGGCAATTCGGTTTGGGTTGATTGGGGGCTGGCAACTGGTGGCGAGACGGTTGTTCCGTGGATGAGGAAAGGCCCTGGTAGTCGTAGTGGCCGATCCAAGTTGTTGAGGGGGACGCTCCTCCAGCAGCAGCTAGCTTATCCAAATCCCCTTCCCCGACCTCCCTCCCTTCTTGCCCCAAGAACACCAAGCACACCATTTCGTTCTTCTTGGTTTTTTGGCAGGCTGCTGTACAGCCGGGGTCCTCCTCGTCGATTCTGCTGCTCGTGCTCGCCGTGCCCTTCCGCGTCTCCCCTGAGGACTTCCTCCTCTTCTGCGATTCTTATAATGATCGACGCTCCCTCCTCTGGTTCATTAGGTGCGTTATTTGATCTCTTTTTAGCTGATTCAACTGGTTTTGTGTTTTATGTTGTTAAAGATTGTGTTTTTTGTGGTTTTTGTTGAAATTTGAAGTCTCCGTTGCTCTATTCCACCTTCCACCTTCTCCTCCCTTCCTCCGGTCAGCTCCGGCCGCC
The DNA here is from genome assembly GCA_039654745.1 of Houttuynia cordata. Classification (NCBI taxonomy): domain Eukaryota; kingdom Viridiplantae; phylum Streptophyta; class Magnoliopsida; order Piperales; family Saururaceae; genus Houttuynia; species Houttuynia cordata. Next base: position 67,749,199 of record CM077502.1, read on the forward strand.
TCCAGGTACGGCTTTGACGTCCCCTTCTGTTTTCCAGCCACAACCCATTCAATGAAATGCCAAGGGAGTTGGGAATGTAATTGTGTGTTTCATGTCTACCTGATTTTTTTTAACTTTCTATCATTGGTTTCTTGTAAAGTTCATCAACAGGGAACATTATTCCTCTTTGTCTGTTTTTTAATTGTTCCTTACTTTTTCTTGTTTCCCAGAAGAGTGAGCAGAAGGCTGAACAAAGATACCAGAACAGGCTAATCGAGAAACTGGTTATTCTCTATCTGTAAATTTATGTTGTGGATCCGTGTTGGCTCGAAGAAAGATCGAATAGTAATGTTAATGTTTCTGTCATTTCAACAACCTTATGAGCCAATGCAATAAATTTCAACAGCGTATTGGATTTTTTACTGCTTCTTGCTCTGCCAGTTCTTTGAGTGAATTAAAGTTGGAGCTCTTATTTTTATAGTTCTTACATATATCTGAGATACTTCGCTTACGTTCACTATTCAGAATTGTATGGTAAAATTTTGTTAACTTCTTTGGTCAGTTTCTACAAAGGAGCATACCGGAAATTCTTTTTGAGAAGTGAGAGAAATACTGTCAATCAAGCCTTTGCTGGAAGTACTGGACATGTACCTGAGTTTCAAAGTTTTGGCAGGCTTCTGTTTTTGTTACTGAGTTAATGTCTTTAGTAGGTTTAAGGATCTGGCGACCTGTGCAACTGGGCTAGTCTCAGTTTTGGTTAGTTTCATAGTCTGAGGTGTTTGCTTTAATATTTCAGCTGACATGAGTCAGCTGACCATCAATCTTCAAGAAATGACTAATCTTTTGCGTGTTTTATGACAGGGATTTCTGATTCTTCACGTTCCTGTTCGCTTTAGGAATTTTTCATTTAATGACGTTTCTCTTTTTGGTAGTTGCTTCATCCTTTTCTCTTAAGAAATTAGTGAGCAAATAAAGAGCACTAAGAATTTCCCTTGCGACCTTCTTGAACAATATGTTCTAACTGTTTTGTCTTTTCCGATTTGTTTGATTCAGCTAAGAAATCTGAGAAGGGGGTAGATCTTATTTCATCTCTATGTGAAACCTACCAGACCTCAGAAGATGATCTGAAAAAAACAATGGAAAATGCAAAAAGATTGGTTTTGCAAGGTACTTAACATTTAGTTATTTGTCATTTGTATAATTACATGAATGTGGTGCATCTATTTTTGCTTCCATCTCCTCTTTCTAATTTGTTGATTTTATTTTGCATAGCCCTACATGCCCTAGTTCAGTAGGAGGTGGAGAAACTTGTGCAGAGACAGGAATCCAAGTTTTTTTTAAAAATTTATATTTATTGTTCCCGCTTGTTATTTACATATTATTAGTTGTAACTTATTTCCCCTAAAACATGCCGTGTGGTTGTCATATTTGTTGCCACATTTATTTAATGTTGCTTGGTTTAATCTTGTTTTTTAAACTATTATTTCTTGGTTCACACTGTAGATTTTAAAGCTAGCAGCTATTAGAATTAAAAGTTTATGTGAAAGGCTGCAATTGTCTCAGCAAGTGATGGAGAATATCTATGGCTTTGTCAATCTCCTGCTTAATCAGCAGACTGCTATTTTCTTTAATCGGCATATCGATCAGCTAATTCTTTGTGGCGTATATGGTGTGTCAAAGGTATATGCCAGTCTACTTCTGTATTGCTGAGTCTGTTTCTATCTGCTGTCTTCTCAATATGTCATTGTACTTGCAGATATCAAAACAGAATTAAAGGTGACAATGATATATATGTCTATATTCTATTCTATTATTTGCATGGATAAACAAGAATACTGGGCTTCCTTTTATCTAATACTTCATATTTTGCAGCAGCAAGAGTTGCTTCTCAATGGTTGGAATTTCTTCAAAAGGGCATTAGAGGGCAGCTATCTGGTAAATATAATTTCTATTATAATTTTAAAACAAGTATAAAAATATAAAGGAAAGAAGAAGCATGTGGAAATTCTCTTTGATTCTGTTTTTTTTTTTCGGGTAGCTCAAAAACGAAGTAGGAAGTGATCCAGGAGCATCACTGAGAGGGAGTTGCCTCTTCTTTTGCCAAGGGAATTTGCATGCCAGCAGGAGACTAATGATTTATGCTTGGGGGAGTGCTCTAAATTATCAGAGGTACATATGGAGCATTGGAGATCCGTCTTCCATTAAATGGAGAAAGCTCCTTTTGAAGAACAAAAATATTTGGTAAACTTAACTTTATGGATGTTTTTTTTAATAATGGCCATTATTTTTAATTGTCCGAATATTATAAAAGTGCTCAACTTGTAATTGTGTGATTCAAGTTACCTCATATTTCTCTCCCTTGTGCAAATTGTACTCCCTCCATCCTGAAATAGATGCTCCATGAGAAAAAAAATATGGTTAGCATGGAGAATCTATTTAAGGTGGAGGGTTTTTTTAATATAAAATAATTTTTGCGACGGACAAATGTCGTCGCAAAAGACGCTATGTTTGCGACGAACAAATGTCGTCTCAAAGCCGAAAAAAAGTTTTTTAAAAAGGGTAACTCCCTTTTGCGACGAAAAAGCGGGTTCACCTTTTTAAAAAAGTCTTTCGTATTTTGCGACGACAATAGTTCGTCGCGAATATGGCTTCCACTTTATTAAAAATAAATTAAAATAAAATTCGTCGCAAATATTATTTTTCATAGATTTTTCTTCGTGTATCCAGGTAAATTTGGCGACAAAATTACATCTTTTAGCGACGACATATTTTGTCGTAAATAATAAATATTTTGCGACTAAACTCATCTCGTCGCAAATACTTTTTTTATGCTCCTGATTGGCGACGAACTATTATTCGTCGCAAATAATATTTTGCGAAGAAATTGACTGTTTTGGCGACGAATATGGGCGTCGTAAAAGCCCTGATTTGTTGTAGTGGTAACAACGACCGCTGGTATATCATCATCTCCCCACATGGTTAGTGGCCTCCTCAACGGGTTGGGTCATGGCTAGCTGGAGGCACCATGACCCAACCCAGACCTCAACTTCCTGCAGACCTCATCTTGGGAGCTGTAGATATTTCTTCCCATCAGCTCAGAATCCTGTAAATACAATCCTAGATGATTGGTATTCCTACGATTGAATATTGTGTTTTAAGGAACTTTGTTCTTACAATTGACTTTACTATATTCCATCCTAACAAAATAAGTTCTCTGAATTTGCAAGAATTAAGTTTAATTCATTTGTGTCTAATCGAGACAATTAATATGCGGCTAATATTAGACGCAGAGACTCTCTCTCATGCAAGCATGAAGTCTTTTCTTCCTTCATATCCACTCTCTATCTTCTTCTTGCACCTTCTTTAGCATACACAAAAGATTTAAAATATGATCAACATAGGATGAATCAATAATCCAATACTATATGTTTATGTCAATCGTCTACTATATTTAACCTAAAAAATGTAAATCATAGGGCACCTGCTTTTTGCACGTGGTCCATTCCTAGTTAATGCAAAAATAGATGCGGAGAATTGTATAAACCTATGCCTATATTACACTTTTGAAGTCCTACATACGTTAAAAATTATTTGGCAAATTCCTACATATGGAAAATGGTAAAATTGAAATAAACTTATTATTTTTTTAGGCGGTAGCAAGTCATCTTCTTAAAAGAGAAGCGGAGAAATTCAAAGAACACGCCTATATTACTCTTTTGAAGTCCTACGTGCATACAATTTGTAAATTGGAATATTCAAGTTGATTATCTTTGTTTTTATGTCTATACGAAAAAGGAAATATAGAATCTCACAAGATTTAGCCTATATTACCTTTTTCGAGTTCGACATACATAAAATTTATGGTTTTTATTTCTACTATTATTATAATTTTCTGTTTCAGTATGGTTGTGACTTGTGATGGTGGGGGGGCGCGGCGCCAGACATGCAATATGGCAGGGGCAATTTCAATATGGGAAACACTTAGGAAGCACGGATACGAATACAGCAATACGACACGATACTGACACGGGGACCGATATTTTTCCAAAAAGTAGGATACGACACGGATAATAAAAAATTATTTATATAAATTTTAAATATATTTTTGACATTGTAGCACCACATTTTTTCCTTTAAAACCTTGTAAAAATTATAACTACAAACTTGTGATTGAAAAATTATTTTTTGTTCATAATTTCTAGCCAGCAAGAATGCCACACAAAAAAAATAATTATGCTTTTGTCTGGACTCGAACTCGGGTCCTTTCAGGCTACTTTAAACGCGAAATAAAAATATATATTTAATTTATATTAAATACAGCAAGACACACCTGCAACCGTGTCACATATAGCGATTTTGCCGTATCCCGTGCTTCCTGGGGAAACACTGTATGAGACTTTGGGTTGACATGCACTTGAGATTTCAAAGGACGACCATTCATGGAATGATGGAAAAGAATAATACTAACCAAACCATATGCAGCCATATCCTAGACTCCAGGAATTGGTCCTGTCATCTTTTACAATTTTGTTGTTAATAATTGTCACTTTCACATTTGTTGATGCCTTTTTTAGATTACACAAGTCTTAATGGTAAAATGCTTTCTTCCGTCTAAACCCATATTTTGTTTTTTGCCTCCAGCAAGGTTCCATAGGACTATCTTAGAGCATATATTCCATGGTTTTTGATATTGGAATATACTGATTCCTGTTTGAAGTTGGACGCAAGCACAAGTTGCTTAAAAGAGGTTAGTTGTTTTTGTTCATGAACATTCTTTTTGTTCCTCACTGAATGCCATAACTTTGTGAAGCTGATGACCAATTGCCTCGGACAAATGTTAGCATCTAGAGATGACACGAGTAGAAGGTTGAACCTGGCCACTGGCCAGTCGGATCTAGGTGGCGGTTAGTTTTCTGGATTAAAAATGTCACATGGCATTGCCTCCTTGCCCTATTAGATCCAAACTTTTCTGACGGAAAATAACATAACTTTTCTGACCAATCAGACAAATTTGGTCCTGCTCTCAACGAGACTATTATTTTTTCAATACCCCTATGTCTAATAAAACCTGTCTATATTTGAAATTAGTTAATTTATTAGACACTTAAGCATGCACAAAAAAATAGAGTTTCACCGAGTTTTTTCCATATTACTTGGCGCAACTTTTCATTTTCCTATATTACAAGATTTTTTCCCGTGAAATTCCATGTAGCTTAGAATTGACACCTAAAGTACCGGAAATGCCATTCTTTACGTTCTTCGTGACTTTTGTATCCAAACGGTCGCGTTGAAAACGACACAATCACCTCAGCTCGGTTTTAAGGAACATCTAGTTAGGGAAGAAAATATTCCGGTGATGGTTCGTCCATCATCGCGGTTCAAATCCCCGCCGACGCCGTCTAACCCAGAATAAATAAAATTTCATGCCAAAAAATAGCAAAATTAGCAGGAAAGACAAGAAAAAATCTATGATGAAGGGATTTAGCGGGGAAGCCCGCTCAACTATAAAAATTGAGATATACATGTAAAGAAACACATATAAAGGCCACCAATTAGTAGAGGATAAAAATGGGCAAAAGTGTAAAATACTCGTCGGCGGGCAACAAGTTGAATTATATATATTTCTGTTATCCTAATGAAATAGAATAAGAGGAAAAATAAAGAAGAACGCAAAAAATATAGGCAAAAATGGATAAAAATGAGCGAGTTATGACATTTTAAACTTTTAGTAAAATCGTGTCGTCGAGTATACGACTTAAATTCAAGTCATGTATATGAATAAATGACTAAAATCAAGTCATGTATTTCAAGACACAACTGGAATCAAGTCGTGTCGTCGATGACACAATTTTACGGCAATCTTCAAAATGTCATAACTCGCTCATTTTTTCTCCATTTTTATCAAAATTTTTTTCGTTCTTCCTTATTTTTCCTCATTTTCCACCTCATGAAGATATATTAGGTTGAAGAAATAAAAAAAATGAAAACTTTCTGGAGAAGCTCCGAATGTCGCGGCGATCAAGACCAAAGTCGACAACCGCCCATGCAAAAAAAAAAGCTATGATGAAGGGATTTTGATGTAAGAGCAGTGGTGAATCCCGCCCAACTACAAAAATTGATATCTGCATGTAAAGAAACACATATAAAGGCCACCCATTGGTCCTCGACTGCTCGTGGACATCAAATAAAAGGAAAAAATGGGCAACAGTGTGAAATACTCGTCGGTGAGCAATAAATTCAATTTATATATCTTTATGTTATCCTAATGATGTGGAAGAGTTGGAAAAATAAGGAAGAATAGAAAAAAATGGGCAAAAACAGAGAAAAAATGAGCGAGTTATGATATTTTGAAGAAGACCATAAAATCATGTCTTCGAAGACACGACTTGAAAACACGATTTTACGGCAATATTCAAAATGTCATAACTCGCTCATTTTTTATGCGTTTTTACTTCTTTATTTTCGTTCTTTCTTATTTTTCCTCCTCTTCTATTTTATTAGGATAACAAAAAGATATATAAATTGAACTTGTCGCTCACCGACGAGTATTTCACGCTTTTGCCCATTTTTTTTCCTTTTATTTGATGTCCACGAGCAGTTGAGCACCAATGGGTAGCCTTTATTTGTGTTTCTTTACATGTAGATCTTAATTTTTGTAGTTGGACGGGCTTCCCCGCTGCTCTTACATCATAATCCCTTTGTCATAGATTTTTTCTCGTCTTTTTCGCTGATTTTGCTATTTTTCGGCATGAAATTTTATTTTTTCCGGGTTTGACGGCGCTGGCGGTGATTTGAACCTGATGATGGACGGACCTTCGCCGGAATGTCTTCTTCCCCAACTGAATTGCTCTAATAAATCACTAATTTTGGGAAAAAAGAAGACTTAGGTTAGATTTTGGGAAGAATGATATTTTGGGTAGTTTTCGGGTCATATGGAAGAAACAAAGATATTCCGGGTAATATGAGAAAATGAAAGTTGGCGAAAAAGCTCCCTCTTTGGTGTTGTTAGCTAGTCACGATGGAGCAAATCAGCCATCTATTGATGGAACCATTTTTTTTCCCAAATGCTGATAGGATTTTGGGTCGAGGGAATATAAGGAAAAAGGTGCATTCATGACATAATGATGAAGGTGCACCTTATAATTAAGCCCTTGTTTAATACTTGGTCCCAACAATTAGGGGTACAAGCGGGTCGGGCTATTGCGGGCTGGAGGTTGGCCCGACCCGAGCCCTAACAGCTAGAACCTCGACCCTAGCCCTAAGGCAATTTCAAAAATCCGGCCCGGCCCTATCCTTAAGCGGGCTTAGGGTCGGGCTGTAAGCTTACGGGCCTTTTAATTGACATAGTATTTTTGTGGCCCGATCTGTGATCATAAGCCCTTGAAAGAATTTGGACATAATCGATTCCTAATACATAAATATAATACCTAATATCACACATACAAAAGATAACAAGGAGAAGTTTGACGTTAATTTCCGCAATCTGTTGCCTCTGTTGAGAAGGTGAAGTGATCTCAGCACCTAAAATGATATCACGAATCTCTGATTGGGTAAGTGCGGATGTATTAACATTATTCTTCTTTGCATAATCTGGTAGTATTAGATCTCTCATAGCAATTTTCACGTGCATTATAGGATGAAATCAGCTATTGCACCAACAAGATACATTCATTTTGACACAATGAAAAGAGATGACCAGCGTAAAAACTAAAATTACTTTCATCCACGGGCTTCCGGGCTTTATCTTTTTTTTATCTCGGCTATTACCAGACCTTAAATTTAGGGGCTTAAAATTTTGTGACCCGGCCTGACCCTATACCTTAAAATTCTGGCCCATACCCGTAGTTTTACGGGCCGGGTAGGGTCCGGCTTGCGGGCTGGCCCGCAAAAGTTGTACCCCTACCAACAATGAGCCAATGTAACGGTGAGGGTGATAATGCGCCAAGCCTGATGGAGAGGCCCAGCCGCCCCTACACAATGCTGTTAACAATACTCCGTCCGTGACTCCGTCTAACCAGGCTAGTCCACATGAGTTAAATTTATTGGACTCTAAGGTCCAAATAAAGAAATAATAATAATAATAATAATAATAATAATAAAAGTAATTACTCTTTACCCTTTAAATTATGGTAAAATTATACTTAACCCCTATAACTTATAAAATTGAGTACAACCGAAAAGTAGCTTAATCTTTTCACTTTTTAGAATATTTCACCCTTGGCACACCCCTCAACAAACGACCATCATCATGGCAAGTCTCGGCCTTTTTGGCCGGTGGTCACTGGGAAGCGTGACAGGTGCATTACTGTAGTCGGGGATGATTTTAGCGCTCTAGCAACACCACCTCTCTTGCGATGAAAAGTGGGATAAAATTATCTCTTTTCACAAGTCACTAGTCTTATAAGGTTTAAGTCATAGGGGTTTAATGCCTATCTTCGGGGTTAAATATAATTTTACTATTATTCATAGGTCAAGTGTAATTTTTCCAAACAAAAACATAGAGCTTTCCCCTTCGTTTCCATGCTTTTGGTGTGGAGAGCAAAGTGGTCAGCCATAAAATGTATGACCCATCTTTTTCCATATCCAGACAAAGAGGGAGAATTCTAATTTCCCTGAGCACATTGGTTAACATTGAACTTTGTTAGAAAAAGTTACCTATTATGAAGAAACTGTATAAAAAGGGAACATGCTTCTTCCCCATCCAAATTCTAATTTTAGAACCAATTGTGTGCATCACCACCCTGTTTTGACATGGCGAGCTGCACAAATCGAAGGTAGTGATGCACAAGTGAGCACCTTGAGACTTCTCAAGGAGATGTAGCTGCACTCATAAAATTTTATACTGCTCACAAACAGGAATATCATGTGTACTTGTTCGTTAACTACAAGTGTTGTCCTTACTAGAAGGGACCGAGGAACTCTCTTGGAGCACCTGCCCACCGCCAATCCCCACTGGCACGTACAATGTACATCATGTATACTTATATACATGTGCATAGAATAGTGTATGTGACTTATGTCAAGTGAAAATGATCCAGATTATATAACAAATTAGGAAATTGTTAAACCTATGACTCTATTACTTCCCAAAAAATTTCATAGGAAAGGCAATAGAGTGGCGAGTTTATTTCCCAAAGCCGCACCAACGACCTTATTATGGAACAAGCACTCTTTGATTTCTTTTTCAGTGGTGATTATTTTTGTGAAATACACATAGAATTTATAACAGGTAATGCTATCAGTTTAATCTAGCAATATCATTTTTCTATCATCTGATATCTCGTAAGGGAGAGTTATGAACTACTGAATTTGCGTTTTTCTTTAAAATGTTAATGTACTGATACAGTAACGTGCGCTTTGTGCTATAGCAGCCTCTAGATACAAATGAACCGAAGTCCAGGCTCTTTTTTGGTATAGGTGGGCTGGGTAGGTTGACCCCCCCCCCGGGCTCTGGGTTGACGGGACCGTGTTGCAGCGCCCCACCTTTGAGGCCCCCTTCCTTTTTTTTGTATTGATGACATTAGCAACCGGGTTGACCCCCAGTTAGACCTACCTAGCAAGAATTCCGGAGTCGACGACTGGTCCGATTTTTAAAACCTTAGTTTCAAGCAGTTTAGTGCTCTTACAATTACCATTTTCTGACACGTACGACGACATAAAAAGATGTATACCATGCTGGCTGGTCTGAAATTAGGTTATTCCATGCATACATCAGCTCCACTCTTGTGATCACGTCCTTTCTGAGCTTACATGGAAGAAGGCTAAGGGATATATAATTTTGCAAGTATTCGAAGAAAACTGTTATTTTCCTTTGCATTAAGTCCACAAGAATTCTTGCTACTAAACTCGTTTCTAATTCTATAAAGAGACATGCTCCAAGACAACTTTCTTTCCAAGAATTGTAATCATGTTCAATTGCTCTTCCAAACGTGTCTTGACCAAAATGTAAGCCTCTATATATAGCTCCCGTGAGTGAATTGTGATGATTAAAAACTTTACAGTAAGTTATATAGGTATAAGTGAAACAAAGAACCATCTCAGTTGTAGAAAGTTAGAAACCATACTTTTCAGCCTAGAAAGACAATTTGTAAATGCAAAATTATAGGCAATTAGAAAGTATTAGGAGTGTCATAAAACTCCGATCTCAAGCCTTCCTTCTTTAATGGGGTTCAACACACATATGCCTGGAAGATGCTCTATTTACGGTGGTAACAATGGCAAAGAATCATGCTTAGTTATGTGATGCTTCACACTCATTTTTAGAAAGTGGCCACACTCAGGATATCACTGCTTTCCTTGGATGGTCAATGTTGTTTTCTCCACATTCTGCAGAAAGACACATGACTTGTTTGTTGAAAAAAAAAACCTTTATTTTCATTGAACGCTAAGATATATACTACTATCATACAACTTAGGACAAATAAAAGACGGAAACTATTTCGTAAGAAGCATTACCTGACTTTGGTCATGTAATACTACTTAATTTTCTTAATACTACATGCATGCATGGATAATGTTGGTCAAAGAAGGAACTTGGAAGCATTGCATGTCTTTTGCGTTCATGTGTTAATATCCTACCAATAGCAAATACGTTTGGAAATATGTTTTTGTGAAAAAGAAAAAGGATCTGCAGGCTTTTACGTAGCACTTGAGATCTTATTCTCAGCTATGCGTCGATTGGCCAGTTCAAATTTTGAGGCAACTGATGATAACTCTGGATGCATGTTGATGATTCTTGGATCAACAAAGAACGAAAGAGGTTTCACTTGCAGTTGACGTTTGGTACGACAGTAAAGCTTTACATAATCGCCTGCCGACAGGCGCCGCTCCATCGTGACTGCCGGCCGGGTGCTTTGGCTACATCCTCAGAGCTCGCCCTATATTCCACCTGGTCGTCCTCTACAGAGAGAAAATTGTCCTCCCATACATGCCCAGATGAACCTTGCCTCCTCAAAGACATTGTAGACCCCTGAAGGCTCGCCATGCCGGTAGCCACTCCTCTTTAAATTAAATCTCTCTTTCCCCTCTGGTGGCCAGTGAAAAACTGTAATGGTACACTGAGTTATTTGTTTATGCTTTATATAAATAGAATGGAGGAAGATGGCAAAGCAAAGAATGACTGGGGAGGTCATTTGATGGTACCTTTTAGACAGAAATCTGGGTTGATGAACGGTCAGATTAGGCATTAAGCACCTGAACAGGAATTTGTTTAATTCTATTTCAGCACCTTGCGTATGTATTATGTGGAAGTGTCACGCCACAAATTTCCAACCTGATCGGAGTATAAAATTTTTAAATGCTGGACCATATTTCAGTATGGACTACTGTATACACTTGGGAACCCAAATACTATCTCCTGGCTTTTCCTATAACCATTTGCTTTGATAATCTATTACCATTTGTTCCATTCAAAGGAAGTTGGCATGCACTGCAATTTGAAAGGACGATCACTCAAAAGAGAATAATAACTGGACCATAACGCAGGTAGATCTTAGACGGCAGGAACTGGCCATTCCTGTTGTACTGCTAATTTTCTACATGACTGTCAATTGTCATTCGTCCATATGAACATTTTGTTTGTGCTTCTAGCAAGATTCCAATAACTAAGTTAGATCACGTTTTGTAACGACTTTCAACTAACTGATGAGGACTGATTCCCTGTTTGAAGTTTTCTTTTTACCAGCCAGTGATTCCTGTTTGACGTTAAAGAGAAGCATCAAGCTGCTTAACAGATTAGCATAGTTGTTTCTTTATCAACATTCTCTTTGTTACCTCTGATCCTCTGAGTGCCTCGAACACAGTTGGGAATCAAGTAAAACTCGGAGAATATATTGTTATGGACTCAATTACAACCTCTTACTTCTATTAGGACTAGGATTTCTTATTTAATAGTGTTTTTTAGTTAGGATTTACTACTTCTATTAGTATTAGGATATTTTTACTCTTTATATATGTCAGGCCTATGGCCAAAACGGGATTATCAATGAGAATCACAGATTAGTTTAAGTAAACTTTTATTAGGACACGGCGTCTACAACGGAGAAGAACGAAGCTAAACTAGAACAAAATAAATAAACTTAAACTAATCTGTGATTCTCATTGATAATCCCGTTTTGGCCATAGGCCTGACATATATAAAGAGTAAAAATATCCTAATACTAATAGAAGTAGTAAGTCCTAACTAGGAAACACTATTAAATAAGAAATCCTAGTCCTAATAGAAGTAAGAGGTTGTAATTGAGTCCATAACATATGTCTGGAATTATTATCACCATAAGGATTTTCAGAATAAAATAAAAATAGTTCATTTTAGAAAACGTTTTAGTGATAATGATTCCAGATGGAAGGAGTAATTTTTATGCATGTATACAGACAGTGTTAGATAACCAAATTTCCCAAAAGCTTGAGCTGGTTAGGAAACAAAAAAAAAATTTATTCATTTATTATATATTATAACATCCCCCCTCTCACGTGCAAGTATCTATAAAGTGCGACACTTGGAACATAATTGGGATATCAACGCCTCCCGTGAGATTAGAACTCATAACCTTCTACAACCTGGAGCTCTGGTACCATGTTAGATAACCAAGTTTCACAAAAGCTCAAGCTGTTAGGAAACGAAAATCTTTATTCATTTATTGTATATTCTACAAGACATGACAGGGACACTAAATTGAAGCATACGAGCACCAATGAGTGTTGAATTTTCTTCAAAATTTTAACATGTTGGCTGGTGTGAAATCAGGATTATTGCATACATTGGCTAAAAGTAGAATGACCATCATCAGAACAGAGGAACATCAATGACTCCACTCTTGTGCATATGTCAACTTCTGAAATTTTAGCTTGCATGGAAGAGGCCAAAAGGATAGAGTTTCTCCTTGGATAGTTTGATTTCCTCTTGAGTGGCCCCACCATATTGAGTGCTAATTTAAAGCATTCCATGAAAACCATTGCAACTGAACTCATTCCTGTATGTTATTCAAAATCAAAAGAGACATACGACCAGGCAAATTTTCTCATGACATTAAATATATTATCTTTTTCAACTCGTCTCTTCCAAAGATACCATTTGCAAAATCAAATCCACTATCAGTCATCGTGTGATTAATCATCACGTAATAATGTACTCCCTCCGGTCACTTAAAAAAAAACTGTATTTATTAAAAATGACCGGAGGGAGTAGGTTAAAATCTTAAATATGAGAAACAATGATATAAGTGAAAGAAAGAACTGAAACTAGTTCAAGAGCAAGTACGTCTCACTTACAGAAACCATATGTTTTGGCCTACAAGGAGAAATTGTGGATTCAGAAGTCGAGCCAAAGAAAGCAATTTCTAGTTTATAGTTCATACAAAATTGTCCTGACAGACACTAGGAGTGTCATTGAACTCTGGTCTCCAGCCTCCCTCCTTTAGTGGGGCCAGTTCACAGATGTCTGCAAGATGTAACATGACAAAGATGCTTACACCGATTTTCAGGAAATTACCTCAGGTACATTTCGCCTGAAAGGCACATGCTGATCAGGAACTCCATCTTCGCCGCGTTTGTCTTCGAACCATTTTACCACACTTTCTTTGGCAAGTTTGTCAAATGAACAATGTTGCCTATCATTGCATTCTGCAAAAAGCCATATGACGTTTAACTAAAGGGAACAAAATTTATCGTCATCAAATGCAAAGATTATCTAAACATCTTAACACGTGTGAAAGATGCATTCCAGAAAGTGTTAATGTAGGTCACACACAATCTTACACAAGTAAATGCAATGACAATAAAAGAAATTGCATACTAATGGAAGCAAATTTTGAGAGAAAAATATCATAACTCTTGTTTATGAAAATTGTAAGATAAAAAAGTAGCCCAGCCAGGCCATATTATAAAGCTTCTTATCATCCAAATGTTGGTGGACGGAATGGGTCTTGAAAATCACTCCAAACACCCTCCCAAGATCTCCACAAGTCAATCAATCACCACCCACATATGTAGTAATAAATTGAAAAGTGAAATAAGTTGGAGATGAAGGAACAAATCACAAATAGCACATAAATAACATCAAACCACAAAGAGAAACACAAGAAATTAGTGGTTCACCAATTTGGCTACACCACAAGGAAAAGCAAGCTTTCACTATGAAGTCTCCAAAGCACTTACAAGAGTTTAACACTCAAACCTCTTCAACCTTACTTCACCTTCATCCAAGAAAGCTCTCACCTTTCCCCATTTGGCTCCCACTCTCTTCTTCTCCCCTTTTAGTTTTTGTTCCTCCTCTACATTAGAGAGAAAGAAGAGAGAATACATATTGGTCTAAGGTTCCAAACTTATTCTCTAGAATTATAAATTTACCCTTACTCTAGACCCAACCCAAAGGAAAACATTTCTTTATTTAGAGTTTTGAACCAAACCCAACAATCTCCACCTTGGCGAAAAACTTCTCCACCCCTTGGAAATTGTCCTAAGTGTCCCATACACTTCAACTTTGGTGAGAAACATCCTCCCACCAAATTTCCACCTCCATCCTCAAAGAAGAGGTGCTACCTCCAATCTCTAACACATAGAGATGTTGAGCAAGTCTAGGCAATGCCTAAACTTCTCACTAGTCACCGGCTTAGTAAGAATGTCGGCCGTATTCTCATCCGTGTGCACCTTCTCGATAGAGATTTCACCCATGTTAACCCAATCCCAAACTCTATGATACATCACTGCAATATGTTTTGTCCTTGAGTAATATACATAATTCTTGGTCAAACAAATTGCACTTTGACTATCGAAAAATAGTTGCACCTTCTCTTGTTTCAAACCAAGCTCATTCACCAAGCCTCTCAACCAAATAGCTTCCTTAGAAGCCTCCGTGATTGCCATGTACTCGGCCTCCGTAGTAGACAAAGCCGTTGTGGATTGTAGCACAAATCTCCAACAAATAGGCCCACTAGCAAGAGTGTAAACATACCCCATAGTGGACCGCCTCTTATCAAGATCCCCTGCATAATCCGCATCAACATACCCCACTACACCATTTGAGTCTCTTTTCTTTTCAAACACAATACCCAACTCCTTGGTGCCTTTCAAATACCTCAAAATCCACTTCACCGCATTCCAATGCTCTTTACCCAGATTTGACATGTATTTACAAACCACACCAACCTCTTGGGGAATATCCGGCCTTGTACTAACCATAGCATACATCAAACATCCTACCGCATTAGCATACAATATCTTCTTCATTTCCTCTTCTTCTTCAACCGTACTTGGGCATTGTTTTGCACTCAAAGCAAAGTGACAAACAAGTGGTGTAGAGACCGATTTTACATCTTTCATGCCAAACCTCTCCACCACTTTGGAGACATACCTCTTTTGTGATAACCACAACTTTTTTGCATTCCTATCCCTCCTTATCTCCATGCCCAATATCCTTGTGGCTGCCCCAAGATTTTTCATGTCAAACTCATTGCTCAAGTTAGATTTGAGCTCATCAATCTTTGACATGTGTCTACAAGCAATAAGCATATCATCCACATAAAGTAACAACATGATAAGAGAATCATCATCAAGCACCTTGAAGTAGACACAACAATCATACTCACTTCTATGGTAACAAATATGCAACATGAAAGAGTCAAAACATTTATACCATTGCCTTGGCGATTGCTTGAGCCCATAAAGAGACTTCTTTAATCGACACACAAAGCCTTCTTTGCCGGCTTCTTCAAACCCTTCCGGTTGCTCCATGTAAATTGTTTCCTCCAAATCCCCATGAAGGAAAGCCGTCTTCACATCAAGTTGTTCAAGCTCCATATTGAACTCCGTCACCATAGCCAAAAGCACCTTTATAGAAGTTTGCTTCACAACCGGGAGAATATTTCATCATAATCTACCCCAACCTTTTGTGAGTATCCCTTTGCCACTAACCTTGCTTTGAAAGTTGGCTTCTCATTTTCATGCAATGCTTCCTTCTTCTTGTAAATCCATTTGCAAGCCACCGGTTTACGGCCTTTTGGTTTTGGCACCAACTCCCACACAGAGTTCTTGTGGAGAGATCCTATCTCTTCCACCATTGCCATCATCCATTCTTCTTTTTCACCCGATTCCATAGCATCTTAGAATGTGGCGGGTTCTCCACCCTTTCTGATAAGAGCATAATGAGTCTCTTCCACCGATTCCCATCCAAGCCTATTAGGAGGCTTAATGGTTCTCCTCTCTCTTCCTTGAGCAATATTATATAGCATTTCTTGAGGCTCTTGTTGTTCCACCCAACTTGAGCTCCCCTCTTCCACTTGAGAGTCTTGAGGTTTTGTTAAGTCATTTGATGCTATTGGAACTTTTTGTGCCATTTTCTCCTCTTTGCTATGTCCCTCTTCCTTTTCTTCAAGCTCCCTATTCAACATAGAGGTTTCATCAAACACTACATCTCTACTAAACATTTTCTTCTTGTTCACTGGATCCCAAAGCTTGTATCCCTTCACACCCCTTTAAAGCCAAAGAAAATGCACTTGTGTGACTTAGAGTCTAGCTTTGACCTTTCATCATGTGGAACATGTGTGTATGCTAGGCACCCAAATACCTTTAAAAAAGAGTAATCTACTTCTTTTCCACTCCACACCTCTTCGGCTACCTTGGAGTAAAAAACCTTTGAAGGCGATCTATTCACTACATAGCATGCATGATTTATCGCCTCCGCCCAAAAGGACTTTGACAACCCCGCATGGAGTCTCATGCAATTAGCTCTCTCCAAGAGAGTTCTATTCATCCTTTCCGCAACACCATTTTGTTGAGGATTCTTTGCTATGGTGAAATGCCTTTTGATCCCTTCATCTTTGCAAAATTGTAGAAACTTCCCTTCTTTATATTTACCGCCATTATCCGATCTCAAGCACTTCACTTTTCTTCCCGTTTGGTTCTCTACTTCCACCTTTCACTCCTTGAACTTGGAAAAGACCTTGGACTTTTGCCTCATAAAGTAAACACAAACTTTTCTTGAAAAATCATCAATAAAAGTCAAAAAGTAGAAAGCTCCACCTTTTGACTTAACCAGGGATGGCCCCACACATCTGAATGAATGTAGTCAAGAATAACTTCACTTTTGCATTCTTTCTTTATGGTATTGAAGGACACCTTTGTTTGCTTGCCCGCCAAACAAAACTTGCAAAGATCTACCTTACATGTCTTCATTCTCTTCAACAAATTCCTCTTGTGAAGTTCATACATGCCTCTTTCACTCATATGCCCCAACCGCACATGCTATATTTTAGACTCATCACAATCATTATCACCCTTCTCTATTGTAGAAACCGCAACTCCACCCAATACCGTTTCTCCCATGAGCTTGTAAAGATTATTACCCATTCTTGTACCCTTCATTAGTACTAAGACTCCTTTGGATACCTTGAGGATGTCATCCTTTCCATTGAAAGTGCAACCCTTAGCTTCAAGTACACCCAAAGATATTAGGCTCTTCTTAAGTGCCGGCACATGTCTAACTCCACCCAATGTACGAACCACCCCATCATACATCTTAATTTTGATGGTCCCCATCCCAATTGTCTTACACGGTGCATTATTCCCCATCAACACCGAACCACCATCATAGGCCTCATAAGTATCAAACCATTCATGATTTGGACACATATGATAAGAACAACCGAAATATAAAAAGATGAGTTATTACCTTGAGAGACCGAGTAGAGTTCTCCTTCACTTTCGGAAGCCACGCTAGCGGAGTCACCATTCTTGGATTTCTTCTCCTCTTTTAGTGCCTTGAACACTTTATACTCTCTCTTATAGTGCCCTTTACCATTGCAATGGTAGCACACAACATCTTTCTTGCTCCTTGACTTGGACTCGGAGTTCTTCTTGCCTTTGCTTCTTTCTTTACTCCGTCCTCTATCACTTGATTCCCTTTTACTAGGAGACCCACCACATTATAATCATTTATGGAAGACTTTTTAATTTTTTCACTTGGTAAATAATGAATATTACATACCGGCAATACTGTGTAAACTCTAGACCTATCATAATGAATTTAACAGGGTGATATAAAGCAAAGGCATGCTTTTTAGGTTCTTTGAACCCCGCAAATGGAAAATGTGTGTACGATTTTTTGTTAGGAAAGACTCATGCACCATCGGACAGCCTACGCCAATGGGATTCAACCATGGAACCTCTCCAACAAATGGAGAGATCCAATCACCCGTATTGGCCACAAATGACAAATGTTATTTTTGAAAAATGAAAAAAAAAAAAAAAGGATGCACAGGCTTCCATGTTGGATTTGAAATTTTATTCACAGGGCAGTGTTCCATTTTAAATCTAAAATACAATTGGCCAGTTCAAGTCAATCAAAACTATGTCTCCTAAAGCTTTGATTCAGAATGAGACTTTTAAAGTCCAACAGGACTCACACAGATACAAAAGGACTTAAATTGGAGTCAGGATTTTGAGTTGCACAACAACCTTAGATGTAGAACTTTGAGTGCATTCTACAGAAACCAATATGGATGCTAGTGCATAAGCCGCCAAAGACAAATAGTTAGGGTCTGTTTGGTTGCAGCTTCTTGGAGTAGAAGAAGCAGAATCTAGGGTATTCTGCTTCTTGGATTTTAATTATGAAGTGATGTGTGTTTGGTTGGATATAAGGAAAAATCAACTTTCTAGGAAATAGTCTGTTTGGCAACACAAAGAAAAAGCAGATTCTTGAATGTTAAATTACAAAACACCCCTCATGCTAAAGATCTCAACCGTCCATGTGATCGGACGGTTGAAGATGATCCCCTAAACTTACATAACCTAACCCTCCCATTTGCCCTCCTCCTCCGCGTGCCGCTGCCGCCGTGCTCGCTCTCTTCCTGTCCAGTTCCGGCCGGGACTCTTGGGCGGGTGCGACTTTGCTTGTCGGAAAGGAGAGAGCTTTAATGCAAATTGCACAAGGAAAGGAGAGAGCTTTACTGCAAATTGCAGCTCTAGGGTCCGCCGGGAGCAAAAGGTCCACGGTCGAGAGGATCAACAACAGCACCGGCGAGTTCTATGGCCGTTCCCACCAAATTACTGGAAAAAGGTTCAGTTACTATATATTTTGATTATTTGAATATTTAGTTATTGCTTTAGAATGTGAGTTGATCAAGCACCGGATATCTGCAAATTCCTTAACTCTCTCATCTCTCTGCTTCGAGAGTTGATCAAGCACCGGGGCTATTGCTACAAGTTGATCCTTAATAGTACCGGTCGTCCGAGGCTGTGAAATGCACTCACTTCATTTTCATCAAAAAGTTTTCAGTTTAAACAGAAAATGTAGGCATGTACAATCTTATTAAACTTACAATCCCAGCATAATTTTTCTCTCCTAGAGCAGAAAGAAGTCGTGAGAGTTTAGCCTTGCAATCTGCCAACATCTGAAGAAGGCGAGCCCTTGATTTGGCAGCCTGGTCAACCTTCGTCTTATAAACATCCAGACACTCCTGCTCTAACTGAAGAAGAATTTTATCTTGTTCCTCGTCACTTTCTCCAACCTCGTCTCATATTATCTACGCAAGAAAAATCAGATATAACCATGTTTATGAAGCAGCATAACACATAATTGGAGCAACTTTCACTCAATTTACTCAAACAAATAATGGGAGGTTTGATTCATGTGTTTAGTTTTCATGGCAATGACTGTAATTTGTAGAGAATAAGATAATGCATTGGTCGAAGCTTGCTTGATGTGAGGGATTTGAAGAGAGAAGAATGAAAGTGGAAATGGAAGATATCCGGGGTGTTTTTTTATGAGCTGATAAAGCCAGTTCTATCTGGTTAAAATCTTTAATTTATTTGTTTGTACCTACAATTACAACAAATATATTGTAGATGCCCAATGTGGGTTCATGGCTGAGGTAGGTCATATGTTCTAAGTGGGCAGCAGGTAGTGTAGAGGTTGTTAATTGTTTGACAGACGGTTGTGGGAGGAGTAATCAGGGGTCTGGTTTGTAGTTTTGGGACATTTAGCATGGTAGAGTTAGTATCTTTGTTATAATTGTACCCTGAGTGAGTGCAAAGAGATAGCATTGAAGTCCTTACGTTTTGAAGTCAGGTATTTAAAATGCAACGTCAGCATATTTTCATTTTTAAACCAAAAAGTTGCACTTGTTTGAAAAGGTTCACTCTTGCTGCATAAATAGCATTACTAAAAAAGTTAGACAATGCAGGACTACCACTTCAGTGAAAAAGTTCTTTATCAGGGAAAAGGTCATCTGAAATCATTGTGCTATGTTAACTATATTCCTTCTGAAGATCATTATAACTAGCTCACAGGGAAGTGTATGTCTGCATACTTATCTGTGTAATATATGTAACATAGATCTCATGTTCCCATCCATTGTCTCATTTTGCAGCCGTTGACTATACCAGCATTTGATAGATATGGTAGATTATGTACTCTTTAAAAACTTCTTGTCATGGTTCGTTTCATTATTGTGTAATTTATAATTTGCTTCCACATGCATGTGGGTATGACTTTGTAGTAATGTCATTCTATCTTGTTTCAATTTTTTGTTGTTTTCTAGTAAACAGAAAAAATGATAGTAAGTATTGCCATTTGGAGTAGTTTTCAATGTAAAACTAATCATGATATGGTTATGTTTTTTGATAGTTTGCCTCTACCTTTCAATTTGGAGGTGACCCTTATTTTCTGAAGAGAATCGTTGACTACTTTTTTTGTTGCTCTCTTACTGGAGTCTATGGATGCATCTAGTAGCAATAGCATGAGCATGGGGGAACTATGCCCTCGTTGTCTCGAACACCGCATGACATTTTATGTTTCTCGTACTGATGAAAACCCTGGAAGGCCTTTTTTGAAATGTCAGAATCTCTATGTAAGTTATTACAAGCCTGAGTTAATTACATGTTATGTGTTTGTTTGTATATTTATACTTTATTTGGTATTGGCAGGGGGAGGCAGGTTGCGGGTACTTCAAGTGGTTGAACAAGCAGCCAAAACATCCAACCGCATCAACAGTTCATCCACGAGTGCCTTCCTCCAACATACCTAATGAACAAAGAAACCGAACGTCCGTGGTGGAAGAGTACATTAGGGATAACACCCGCACCACTATGTTATTTATATTCTTGATAACATGCTTAATGTTAGTTATATTTAGATGGTGATAAATGAGAATGATGTAATCCTTATATGTCCTTACTGCCTGTTAGAATTGATCAACATAGTGTAGATTTGGTTTGTACAGTACTCAGGTTCAAAATGTTTTCTCAGCCTATTATCTATTTGGTTAGTTTGGACCTGACTATTCTGCTATAGATGAAACATCACAGGCTGATGATGTCTTGGAGGATGGCAATCTATATGAAGGGGATCTTGGTGATCCCTCTAGAAATGAGGAAAATATGACTGAATATGAGTTGTGGCAGTAGCTTACGCAGGAGTTATACAACAGGGGCGAAGGAAAGTGAAAGTGAGTCTGAGAAGGAAATTAGGGAAGAGGAGAAAGCTGCTGCAGCTGAGGTTGGAGTGACATCTTCTAGTTCGATTCCTGAAGCGACTGAAGGATGCCATTTTTTCCCGCCAAGAAAGATTATGCACATCATGATGCTCAATAATGATGACACAATGGATGTAAATGGTGGATTTCCCTTGAGAAGAGAGGCAGGCGAAGATGACGAAATGCAAATAGAAGAATCGAAGGTTGGTATTTTTCTAACACCAAGGTCACTCTATGGTAAGCTGCGACTGTCGAAGACCATGATCAGTGATCACTACATGCCAGTTTATAAGAGGCAAATTGAGCGGCTGATTAATCAATTTGAGGAGGCAAATATATCTGCTGCTGAGGTTTTAGATATGAGCAGTGAAGTTTTGTGACCGGAAGAGCATACACTAGAATTAAGTAGAAGTTTACCGGCTATGGGAATTTGAAGCGCTTGTATATTGCTAATAAGTGTTTGAAGTGCTAGTTATCTGAAGTAGGGTGGGGAGATCATGTGATCCTAACATTATGGGGATCCATGGTCTTTGTACATTTGTAAAAGCACTTGAGTTGAAATCCTTTTTCCCCCTTTGTTGGTGAAATACCTGAGTTGTCGCCTTTTTTGTTCTGGCGATCAACTTTTTTAAGGTTACATAAACTTCAACCCGCTTTAGAAGGCAATCAATGTACACCCGAGGAGCCTATTTTAAGGTTACATAAACTTCTTTAGTAATCAGTTTTACATGTTACCATTTCATATGCCAATTTGGCTGCTATAAAGCGTGTTTTGACATGGTGGACCAATGGTGATGATTTACATAGTGGGGTCTAAACTCTAAAGTGAGATGATTGGAAGGAGATAGCGCATTAGTCCGAGAATTTTGTGAAACAGGGTTCAACAGTCATTAATTTGGCACTCCCGTAGCCTATGTATGTGTGTAAGAGCTTATTAGCATAGAATTTTGATAAATGTTAGGTAGAGAGAGGGTAAGTGAAGTAAGTAAAACAGGTCAATACAAATAGGGGATCCATGCTCTTCAGAAACCTGACCCCAAAGTTCATTAAAATTAGCAAAGGAAATATCATCTTAACAAATAGTCTGCATGAATCTCTAAGAAAATGATGTGATTTGCAGGTATAAGGAAATATTGTCCTAATGAACTAGAAATATCGGTGAGGGGATATAACTTGCACCATATTTGTCTCAGCTTAAACCACCATATATGAACTAAAAATACAACTAAGAATGTTGACGATCATAGACAAATAGGGACCAACTTTTGTAACCAGGTGCAGTTATTTTGACAGCTTCATATCCTCAGCAAATTGGCTCCAGCAAATTAAATGACACACATACAACGATCATGTTGAGAACAACGTCAGAGGCTTGTGATAGGTAACTCTCATTTCATAAAACTATATGCTCTGGAATACTGCCATCAGATTGGCTGCCACTCAACAGGTCATTTAAAGTTTGCATTACATAATGGCAAACACTTAACAGCTCATTGCATATGACTAGATTTTCTTCAACATATCAGAAATTTGCATTACAGATTGGCTGCCACTTAACAACTCATTTCTTCAAGTTTGCATTACAAATTGGCTGCCACTTAACAGCTCATTACAGATTTCAAGTTTGCATTCAACTTTTGCATATGACAGAAAAAAAATACACTAACAGCTCATTGCATATGACAGAAAACTGAAAAAAAGTATTAATTAGCCCATTGGTAGATTTTCTTCCACATAGCAGATATTAAAAAACAGGAGTAACGCTATTGACCTGGGGCAAACTACAGGAACCATATGGGAACATAGAAATTTAGAATGCCAGAAAAAAAAAAGAGAAAAAGAAAGGTTCGAAGAGTATGTAATAACAGCAAATTCATCTAGTAAGAAGCTCTACTGATATATTGATCTAATAACAATGCATCATCAAAAGCAGATGTAAAGAAGGATAACTAACAAATATTGATCTAACTACATTGTATTTTGTAGTGCAAAATACAATGTATCACACCACAAAATAAAAGCAAACAGTACATATGACATAAATGCAGTTTCATAAAGGTAACTATTATACCCTTCACTTGGGCAGTACATATCACTTGCAAGGATTAAGGTGGTATGTTAAAATGCACAGCTATGGCTTCTTTAATGTCATCACGCATATGTTTCATGTACTGATCATCCCTGAGTACTGGTGGGCCAATATTGAAGTCAGGTTGGGGCTGATTTCTCATATCGTCATTTTCCCATTGTTGGAATAAAGCATCTAGAAGGTCTGGATCATCCCCAGCCCCCTGTTGCTCCTTGATGAAGTTGTGCAACGCCATGGACACCATTACTATTTTGCATTGCTTATCAAAACTGTATGGAGCGAACCCAGACAAAATCAGCCACCGCTTCTTCCACACCCCAAATGTCCTCTCTATAACATTTCAAAGAGAAGAATGGAGATGGTTGAACTTCTCTTTTTGTCCCCTTGGCCCACGCTGTCGGTATTCAGGTACATGATATCGTGTTCCCTTGTACGGCCCAAGGTACCCTGTCCTATTCGGGTACCCTGCATCTACCACATAATACTTTCCATCTGGTGGGTGAGGGAAGTTCGAGTGTGTGTCATTTATGGCATATGAAAAAACCCTAGAGTCGTGTGCAGATCCTTCCCATCCAACCACAACAAATGTGAACCTCATGCTAAAGTCACAAACAGCCATAACATTTTGAGTAATCTTCCTTGTTTTCCCCCTGTAGGCTTGCTGCTCAAGTAGTGGTATAACCGCTTCTATGTGAGTCCCATCAATTGCCCCTATGCAATTCTTAAACCAGGGATAGTATTTGTAAAGCTTCGACCTAATGTGATGGGGGGTCTGGTCTGTTGGGAAGATTGGCCTTATCTTATCTGTAGCCCACACAAACAATGCTGACAAAGTGTTGTTGAAGTGGCGATTTATGGTTTCAGTAGAGTGTGACATTAGGTGCCCTATTGATCTCTGACCATCCCTGTGTCCTATTATTTGAAGGAATGACCTCATTTGTTCTTCTACAGGAACAAATTTACCATCACTGAGTAGCTTTTTTGCTCTAACCTCATTACACAACCGCATGAAAGTTGCTTTGTTCATCCGGCACATTTCATGACAACATGTATTTGGACCACTCAACATGTCATACACAATACTGCTACCCCTATCACGATGCATGTGGACTACATTCCTAGGTGGTCGAGGTTGATCTACTACATAGGTTTGCATAAGAATATAATCCACTGCATTCTCCTCATCAGCATCAAACACGAGTTCCCTCCATGCATTTGACATTATATCAAGCTGAACAACAAATATAAGAACACACTGCTCAATGCTGTAAGAACACATGCAATATAACAACAAATATAAGTAAGCTTGAAACAAGGTCACAAACAAGAAAGCCACAATACTTATAATATGTGGTTGTCACAAACAAACAAACACATAACAGATTTCAGTCATATACAAACAAATGAAAACATACATAAGTATTGCATGCAACCACAAACAAATAAAACATCATATGATCCCTTAGCTTTAGGTGTTAAGCCAACCAGTCACATAACACTCACATTAATAAGTCTTACAAACAGAGACAAACAAAACCTCAAAATATACGATAACACAAGTCTTAATACCTATCCCACCAATGCTCACGCAGGGATTGTACCCTCAAGGTTGGATCATCACCAAGTGCCATCCATAGACGTCTCACATGTGGGTTCACGAAACGTGGAATGACAGAACTATAATCAGGGTCTGTTGCATCATATCCAGGAAGGTCACGGACTAGATCAACAGCCTTCTTGTATTGATCTATTTCAAAGTCCTCTGCAGCCGCAAGTGATCCCATACGTGCAATCTCATTTCTCTCCGACATAGCCATAGCAATAGATTCACCCACTGAAGTTGTATCGGCACGGCGAGTCCTTGATCTATACATAAAATATACATTTTATTATCTCTAAAACTTATGTTTCTGCTAGTGTTTGTTTAGAATTTATGCTACTTTAATATAATTTTTTGGTTTTTGTAGGAAATAAGAGTAAAACGCAGAAATGGGGCAAAACGCGACTCTAATGATTGAATATTAATAACTTCGATTGCATATTTCTGATGGGACTGATTTACACTTCATGTTGAAGTTCACGAAGTCACCTTTCCAACGCCACTAACTGTTCGCAATTCGGAGTTCTGAGCAAAAAGTTATGATCATTTGAAATATCGCACGCGAAAGAGACACAATTAAAGAGAAGAACCGTCAAGATGAGATTGGATGGATCAGATCAATACGACGGGTTTTAAAAAAGAAAAAAAAAAGAGACGGCCCGAGCCGAAGCTCGGGCGGTCTGTTGCAGAAACAGAGCGGCGCTCGAGCAGAGCTCGAGCGCCGGCAATCATGGCGGTCTGAGTCGATGGCGGCTGAGGTCGACACGGCGGCGGAGCACCAGCGTGGGCTGAGCTTCACTGGCGAGGTCCAGCGACGATCACGGCAATCATGGCGGCGCTCGTGCTGGCGGCGGTGGATGAGCTTGACGACCAGAGCAGAACAGAGGAAACCGAAGATGCAGACGGCGGAGAAGACGGCAATGGCGGTGGAGAAAGGAAGAGCCGGCAAGCAAGAGGCGGCGGAGCTCAGCGGCAATCGTGATGTGGCCGGAAACTGAAAAGGAGAAGAAAACAGTGAAGCCGAGTCAAATTGGGACTCTGTTTGAAACAGAGTCATGCTCCATCGGGATTTTTCTGTAACAGACTGATTTGGGCTTATCCAAATCCGAAATTGAATCGGAATGGACTCTCTATATCGAAGCCTATAAATAGAGGAGGATTTTTGGGATCGAAAAAGGAGAGGATTTTTAGGTAGAGTTTGGAGACGAGAACAGAGCTTTTCACAGAAGACTCCCGGGAGGAAAAACAGACGCCTGGGCGTGATTTTCGCCGGAGGAAGAGGAGAAGAAGATAGGAGAGGATAAAGGCCGGATTTTGGACGAATTGCACGACTATTTCGAACTGCTACAGTGCCTGCGAATTGGGAGAGACGATGAATAGTGTCGTGAACAGTGTTTTGTGAACAATACTGTGAATAGTGATTTTGTGAGCAGTGTTTCGATGAATCCGACAAATCAGGCTACCTCTTCTTTCTCTTATTCCATGTCTAGCTAATTTTCTTATCAAGGCTAGATGAAGCCCTAAATTTGTATTTACTACTCTTAGTTGTTTAATTTAATGAAAGTTGATAATGATTATTATGCTTAATGCGATTTTATTGTTATTCCTCTTAAGTGCTTTGACCGAGGCTTAATGAATGATTAATGGAATTTGATCTTGATATATCCTGTGTCTAGATAATAATAGGATTATGATTAATTCTATGCCCGGTCAAGGATAGAGTTAGTTATATTAATTTATAGTGGATGAATTTTTCGTGTCTGGACAAGAACGTGTAGTTCATTCACTGGTAATTTATGTGTCCGGCCAAGAACATAAATTACTATATCTTATCAATTTGTGGAGATAATAATTGAGAGTAGTAATTGCATGTTTAGTGGTGGATTCGACGCTTTGATATTCTCATTCATTTGATTTCTCAGTAAAATTTATTTCTTTAGTTAATTAAATCATTAAAATTCAATCTTTTCATTAGAATTAAGTTAATCTACCGAGTCCTTTGGGTTCGACCTCGTTACCACTAGTCTATACGTAGTCTCGTGCGATTGCGAGTAAAATAGTTAAAAAAAAATCAATCAATCAGTCCTCTTTCGTGTTTGTTTTGTGGTGGTTGCAGGTGGAATGGACAAAGGCGGAGGGAATCTAGTAGGGCTAGTGTGTCGAGAAGTGGTTTGTGGGAATTGGCTAGTGACCCCATCTACTGCCTCGGCCACTTCAGGTTCAACTTCATCCTCAAACTCTTCATAGTCTGCATCTAAGCTTAAGAAGTAGTCATGTGCATCATCTTCACAGGGTGTGGTTGCTCTCACGCCACTTGTGCTTGCTCCCACACCACTTGTACTTCCTCCAACACCACTTGTGCCTCCAGCCACACCACTTCTCCCTCCTCCCACATTTTGAACTCCACCATTTTCAGGTTGTGTTCGACGTAAACTACAATAAGTACGGTCAACACCTGTTGCAACCCGATTACTGAAGATGACATCCAAATTGTGTTCAGCCTCCTCGTCATACCCCCATTGTCGTAGCCGCAAGCATTTTGGGTGCTTCTGAAAATACACATCCACAAAGTTGAGGGTTAAAACAATGTCATGCTTCATACTTTTATAACAAAGGTAAAATGTTTATGTTCAGATGATACCTTCAAAAAGGCTTCCCATTGAGAATTGGTGAGTTCCCACGTCTTGGCTGTTTCATTCCATCCATTGCCAGTCATCTCCCTCAGCTCCTTCCAACCTTGATAAAACCTTCTACACTGATCATAATGGTTTTTTAGCCCCCGTCTATTAATAATAAGATCATGCTCCATATCCATATGGCCAATCACAAGTTCCCGTTCCGTCATGATTTATGGTGCTACCTTTTTTGTACCCACAGATAACTGTATGGGCCATGTGCTTTAGGAAGGCATAGTGTAGCGGCTTATCCCATTTCACAGTTTTTGTATACTTCTTTGAAGCCTCAACTTCAATCACATCACTCTCAACGGCCATTTCCATTATCTTTGGCCTATAATAAGCATGCGGCCAACAACCATAACATATTTGCATAGCAATAGGAAGTAACTGTAAACTAGACTTACCATTTCATTCTTAGGAGCTACATTACATGATCTAGATAGAAAGGTGATTAGGTCATGCACATCAAAAGCAGGTCAAAACATGAATACATGCATATAAAATTGAATTTACCTAAGACCCTGAGATATCCAGCATAAGAATCAAGATTTGAAGTACTATCTCGCCGACATTCGCACGAAAAGAGTAACAACATGAAAACCAAACATTGCATGCAACAAAAGAGGCCATCCACAAAGCATAGATATGCAAAAACTGCTTAGTCAACACTCACAAATAGAAGTCTGACTCGAATGGTCTAAAGAGTAAGAGCTTACTGCTTAGTAGGTAATATTTAGACTCGAATGGTATAGGATTATTAGGTGATGGGAATATTTAAATATCTCAGATTTACCGACAAAATGACTTTGAAGATCTTTTCCGCAAGTTTTAATTTATATTATAATTCTAAGGGTTATAACCTCTACTTGCAATACATTTGATCAAAGACCATCATAGTTACAAAATAACTCTACTTACATACCTGTATATATAGAGATGATTTAAAATGATTTATGTTATCCTCCTCCCAGTCAACTTTTAGGCTACAAAATGATTTACAATGTCACAAAAGAAGAAAAACAACTGCAAAGTACAATCTTTCAAAAGAAAGCCACACAAGAAAGCAAATCAATCGTATGCATCACCAAGACCTCTGACAGGCGACGATACATCTTGAAGACTAGTTGACAACAACTGTTTGGAAAAAACTAAAATGATCCCAAGCGAAAGAAACACACATTAAACATAAACAATTGGGACTAGCATTTGCAAATTACCTCAGCCTACAATAAGCTTCACTCCTTAAAGCCTGAACTGTTCAACTTGATTTTTAAATATGCAGCTCAACTTCAGTATGGTCCTGTCCTCTTTTCTAGTTCAGATCCACAAGACAAGAGGGGTCTATCTCATGCATCACCAATGGATCAAGATCCTCTGACTGAGAGCGATTTATCTGCACGCTAAGGACCAGATCCAACAACAAATTATTTTTTTTTTAAAATTCTAACGAGAAATGAACACAATAGAGACATAAACAATTGGGACTAGCATTTGCAAAGTACCTCAACTACTATATGCTTCACTTCTTGAGAAGTCTGACTGCTCACCGAGGGATTTTTGTTATAATGGCCCTGCCCTCTCTTCTAGTTCAGATTCAAGAAGACAACAAGACTGCAATTACAAACTGAAAACAATACCCACAGAGAAACAGAGAAAATTAGGAATAGTATTGAAAACCACCCAATTGAAACATTTAGTAGTGTTAGAAACAGAAACAGAACTGAAAACAATATCCTTACTATAAGCTTCACTTCTAAAAGTCTGACTTGCTCAAGTTAGAAATTGGGATTCTTGAGAGCTTTTGGTGATAAGGATCTTGTATTGTCTTCTAATTCAGATTCTGAGTAGCTCTGACAGTTAAAGTTTAATTCCAAAAGATGCAGACAAAAGAAAGATTGGATTATGCTTCAAGAGCTTCCATCATAAAGAGTAGCCAAGATTTCAAAGCAATTGTTTATACCAAGTTGTTGATCGATGAGATCCCTCCCCTCTAGTTGAGTTGCGATTCAAGACAGTGGATTCAAAGCAGATACCACGTGAGCTGCTGGGCACCATTCATCGTTTGTAACCTGGGGAAGAAATTCTATCAGCTACAAACTGATTTACAAAATCATTTATGTAAATTAATGGAAATAACACATGCTTTCAATGCCTCATAAAACTTATGAACTTAGGCTACACAAAATGGCAATAAATTTTTAGTCTTTCACTTTCCTCTCGCTTCGTATCATGAAGTACAATATATTTGATCAAAGAACACAAAAGCTGTATTCAAACTTTTGTACATGACAGGAATGTAACTGATTCTATATCTTTATTATAAATTGCAAGAATGTGTTCCTGAGGAGGTGGAAAGCATCACTGGTTTTGAACAACCTCAGTCTCCAGAATCAAGCTACAACAGCTTGCACCTTGCCTTAGAGGACTACTAAAAAAGTGTCTCCACTTGCCCCTCCATAATCGAATCACAAACTACAACAGAGAGTGCCAGAACCAGAGACCCAACAGCTATTTCAATCGAAATACAACATCAACCCACAACCAGCTCAACACATAAATTCTATATATTCACATCGAACATTTAAATGTGACAAGTGGATGACATAGAGGAAAGGTGGTACCTTTCCGGAGCGCTTGAGGTGGGCGGCGTACCCCTTGACGAACTCGTGGTGCGAGACGTCCTTGACAGCCCCTTGATTGTCTTCCCGTCACAGTGGGTTTGGAAGAGCCGCCACACCCGCAGATCTGATGAGGAATGTGCCGAAGATGAAGCCCATAATGTGAAGTTGCAACGAGCGGCGAGCGGCGATGAGCGACGAGCGGCAGGAGCGACAAGCGGCGATGAGCGGGAAAGAGTGACGAGCGGCAGGAGCGACGAGCTAAGGAGAGAAAAGTTGCCATGGGCAAAACACGGGAAGAAGAAATGCGTTTAGGTTAGATTTCGGCTTCTTTCGCAGAATCTCCTCTTGAGGAGATTCTGAGGAAAGTCGACTTTCCTCAGAATCTGAGGGGGAAAGTCGACTTCACTACTCCTGCGAATTCATACCAAATAGTGGAACCAAACAAACTTCTGCGGAAATCGAGCTTTTTACGTCTGACCTGGCGCCAAACATCGGTTTCTCATATTACCCGGAATCCTTTTCTTCCTTCCATATGACCCGAAAAGTACCAAAAATGCCCTTAGGTTTAGGTATAAGGCACCCACACTTTGGTTTTCCATATTACCCGGAAAGGGAGCGACTACCCGGAGAAGCTGCCGTTAGTCGGAGAAGAAGGCGTTCCGTCCGGCCGCTCCGCCCATATCATCGCCGGCGCCGGCGCCGTCGAACTCCGAAAAGGTCATCTTCACGGCAACAAGCGGGAAAGATCGGGTATTGGAAAACAACTTCAACGGAGGCAAGGTACATCGAAAAACTCTTAGGTGAAGTTAAAATACGACGATTTCTATCATGAAAGTTGGTTCCAGAGAAGAAAGTTCAAAACTTTGCAAGTACAAAGTCGTGTCTGTAGACACGACTGTATAGTTCATAGTAAAAATTAAAAATTCAAATGTCGGACCTTATGAAACTAAAATTAGTAAGGATAGTTGTAACTTACCGCAGTTTATTCGTCTGTATGTGTGTATTTCCTCGCAGGTGCCTTTCACAGTCTTCCTCGCCGTCAACCGAAGCTCAATCCGGTCAATCCGCCTGTTGCATGCAGGCTGAGGGAGCCGCGGGGGTCTTCAGAAGGTTGAAGATCAGAAATCCCGACGGATGCGCTTCAAATCGCCGCCTTTGTCCACTCTCCCTCAGTCGTGTCGTCAAAATCCAGCAGGAGGGCAGCTTGATATCGAGATTGGGGACGCGAATAGGCTCGAACTCGTCCGTGTATTCCGCCGGTTAAATCGCCGCTCCAACTCGCCGGTCGCCGGTGACGTCGCCGATGTAAATCGCCGGAGAACTTCACCCTCTTTTCGTGTTGTACACAACACGCCTCTTCGCACAGTGTTAGCACAAAAAAATAGAAGAAAGGGCATTTTGGGTACTTCAAGTCCAGATTCCGGATCATATGAGATTTCACGGGAAAAACCTGGTCATATGGGAATATTCAATTTGGCGCCAGGTAATATGGAAAAAACTCGCGGAAATCCACGGATTTTTTCGGAATCGCCTGCAAGAAGCTGTAACCAGACAGGGCCTTAATGTACAAGTGTTACTTTGGGCATAAGGACGCCCTTGGGCATTGTTACTTTGTACCAAAAAAAATGTACAAGTGATCCAAGAAAGTACTTTCTTCATCGCAAATTTGCAATGGAAAGTAATCTGGTGACGATTGTTAATGACGATTATCAGATTAAGAAAACAGGAAAAAGATATCACTTACAGTTGGCCGTCTTGTACGGCTATAGACTTTTTCGAGTGTCCCAGTCTGTACTTTTTTTAATCGTTTCTGAGCAGACCATCTATTCTGCATGACAAAAATTGGTGCTTTTACTTCAGGGTTCGGTTCTGTAACAATTGCAGGTTTTGTAAGGTCCTAGATGTTAGGTTCACTTTCTAAATGCACAGGCTTGGTCTCCGGTTCTGAGGGAGCAGGAACAACTTTATCAGGCAATGAAGCACTCATTAGTAAAAGATCTGGCAGGGGTTCTCGAAGCAATTCAAGAACCAAAGTCCTGTCAAGACCAAGCTCCGCTGCAAGGCTTTTTATCTGCAGAAGAATTTAGCGCGTAATTTAGAAGGTATGTGCAGAATGCTGAAATAGAGAAGAAATCTATTAGTCAGAGGTTGTATAAGTAAGACCAAAGGTATCATACACTAGTTTTTCGCTTCCCGACTTTTAATGCTGAAGCCAACCTTCGAAGTTGCCAAGTTATAAGCTTTACGGGTTCATCCTCATCATCATCTTCATCCTCGTCATTGTTACCTTCGATATTTGAGTCTTCATCCTCATCATTGATTTCAATATTTGAGTCTAGAAGACCAGATATTTCTTCATCCCCCAGTGCCTCTTCTAACTCTTGTTCTAGCCTGGCAAGGTCTTCCTCAGTTAGTTCATCATCAAAATCATCTTCAGAAAATTTATCATTTTTTAAGTCCTCCTCTAGTGGACTGAAAAGTGCGTCAAAGGCATCTTCATCAACGTTATCTTGCTCATCATCTTTCTTTAATAATTTCTGGACAAAACAAGGATTCTTATTAGCAAAAGATCAGTCAGCTGAAGTAAACAGAGGTTCAGAGAAGAATGAATATGCGTATCTGGTACAACTCATTACTTTTATTTTCTTCAAAACGGTTAACATATTATAAACAAAAATTTCTAAATTGTAACGCCACATCAGTATCTTCCAGACCCAAGATCACATCAACTGCAAGTTTCTGTCCCATCCCTCAGCATCTCCAGCTTATTAAAAAATGAGCATACAATACCCTCACTCTTTTAGCAGCATTTTCTTCTAATCCGTTTCTTACTTTCTGTTGCCATGCCGCAGAGACATGGAAATAAAAGATTTGAAACACATCTGCCTGACTTGACAGTAAAAGTTATTCAAACCCCAAACCAGAGATGCATTTAAAGGTTACTAGCATGCCTCTTATAAGCTTGAGTATTACAGATAGGACTGCCCCAATTGTTGGCTAAATGATGATGGAACACTTTACTAAACAATTCAACAGCTTTCCATATGTGATAAATGGTACCAAATGGAACATCATCTCATTTCACTTCCGGTTGATATTTTTGGGTTGAAATATGAATGTGAAAAAAAAAATGAATAGATTAGCTATTCCGATAGTGATTAGGCCGGTTGCATTGATGATAGAAAGAGCACTTCCGGTTATATTTTCACATTTGGAAGCAAAGTTATATCATGGTCATCAAAGAAGCAAGACACCGTTGCACTGTCCTCCGCCAAAGCCGAGTATATTTCAACTTCAAGTGCATCATATGAAGCGGTTTGGCTAAGGAGAATTCTCAAGGATCTCAAGTGTGAGCAAACACACCCAACAATAGTATTTTGTGATAACATGTCGGCCGTTACAATGACTAAAAATCTAATTTTTCATGGAAGGACAAAGCATATTGAGTTGAGACATCTCTACTTAAGAGAGCTAGTGGAGAAAGGTGAAATTGAATTGAAGTTCATCAACACTCATGCTCAATTGGTGGATGTCTTCACCAAAGCAATCACAAATGAGAAGTTCATACACTTTAGAAAGATTATGTAAATTATAAATTAAGAGGGGTGTTAAAAATGGGTCAAAGAGTCCTAAGGTGTAATTTATAATTTGGTATAAATTCATGGGCATATATGTAATCTTATATATAGAAGCTTCTAAAAGAAGCAACTCTCTTCTTCTTTCTCCTTTTGATCAAAAGATGGGTAGCTTATGAGAAAAAAATACAGAGCATTTAGCTCCCCTTTTGTATCTCATTCTAAATAGTAAAATCAGCCTAATTTTCTACAAAATCTCTCTTTATTTTTCAATATTTTGCATTCTCGACCATCCTACACCACATTGCACTAACTGTTTCTTACTTCTTTTGCCATGCCGCAGAGACATGGAAATAAAATATTTGAAACACATATGCCAGACTTGACAGACTTGACAGTAAAAGTTATTCTAACGCCAGACCAGAGATGCATTTAAAGGTTACTAACATGCCTCTTATAAGCTTGAAAAGCTTGAGTAATACAGATAGCACTGCCCAAATTGTTGGCTAAATGATGATCGAACACTTTACTAGACAATTCAACAGGTTTCCATATGTGATAAATGGTACCAAACGGACTCTTCAATCTCCGGCGAAGTGTTGCCAGTACATCATCTCATTTCACGCTCCGACCGAATATGCTTTCCCCATTAATTCCAAATAGCCTATATTATAAACGGGGAGTACATTCCCATAAACTAGTCTATTCCTCTACAGGCCATTTATTCTTAAAAGAAATGTCAAAGTTCCGGAATGAAAGAATGCAAGAGAAACCAACTATACTCAGCCCTATCTTGTAACCATACAGCTACAATTGCTATACATACACTTCAAATTCAAATACTACCATTTCTCAAGTTCTTCCACAAGAAGAAATGAACCTATTAGTTTAGACATCATCCACAATTTTGAACCCTGGTATAGTTAGAGCAGAAGGTCCAAATAGGCAGAGAAACCACATTCTGACAACTAGGAATGCTACAAAAGTTTGCTTGAACAATGATATGAATCCATTTTTCAATAAAAATTCTCTTTAGCACAACAAATGAAATAACTCAAGGGGAGAAACAGGGAAGCTTGCATAGACATGTGTTAGAATCCATTTGCGAGCAATTAAACAAAGAAATGCTCAATTTCAGACCACGAAACCCATGAATTTACACATACAAAAAAGGTAGAAAAGGAAGAAAGAACGGCTTTTGGCAAGCATACTGGGGAAGAAAAATAGTAAAGATTGTTACTTTGCCCTTGGGGACTCCGTTGTTTTTACGGCGAGCGAAGGCTACGGATAGAGATGGGCGGGGCAGCAGCACAAGGTTGGGTCTGGGGCGAGTGTGACCGGGAAAGAGCTTGGTACTGGCATGGCGGGCAGGTGACCAGCGCTGCGAAGCCGCCAGCAAGACTCGCAGAGCCAGGGAAAAAGGAGCACTAGTCATGGGTTGATGGATTTCCATCTTGGGGTTCGCTTTCATATGAATGCGCAAAGATACTCTCAACATTTTTTTACTTGTTTAAGCATTTGCGACAAGAATATCTTGGGGGTGGGGGGAAGAATATATTGGCACACAACTAGGGGTCTTCTTGGACAGACACGGACGCCGACACGGACCGCGTCCGTATAAAATTATCCGGGAGTTTTTTGTCCGTGTCCGTGTCCGAAAGTGTGTCCGTGTTCGAAAGTCCGGCGGACACGGACACGGACACGGACACGGACAATTCCTTTTTTATTCACCCCCCCCCCGCCGCCCTTCCTCTCCACCCCGCCGCCCTCCACTCCACCCCCGTCCCTCCTCCCCGCGACCCCGCCGCCCTTCCTCTCCACCCCGCCCCTCCTCCCCGCCGCCCTTCCTCTCCACCCCGCCGCCCTCCTCTCCACCCCCGTCCCTCCTACCCGCGACCTCGCCGCCCTTCCTCTCCACCCCACCCCTCCTCCCCGCGACCCCGCCGCCCTCCTCTCCGCGACCCCGCCGCCCTTCCTCCCCGCGATCCCGCCGCCCTCCTCTCCGCCGCGGCACCGTCCCTCCTCCGCGGCCGGAATCCAGGTAAAAATCATTTTTTTTTAGCCGTCGCCGCCCCTCCTCCTCCGGTCATCGACGCGGTCGCCGCCCCTCCTCCTCCGCGACCGCGTCGATGACCCCGTCCTCCCCTCCACCCTGCCGCGGCGCCTCCCCTCTGCGACTGCACCCTCCTCCCCCCCACCTCGCCGCCCTCTTCCTCCATTCCGCCGGCCGCCGCCCCTCCTCTTCGGACCTCGGACAGACGGCTGTCCGAGGTCCCTTGGCCGTGTCCGTGGCCGGAATTCACGGACAATTTCTACCGGCGCGGACACGGCCACGGACACCTTGGACGCGGCCGGCCCCGCGGATGCGGCCGGCCGCGAACACCCCTACACACAACAAGGTACAGAAAATATTAAGAGAAAAAACACAATAATACATAACCAAGGATAAGGAACATTCACCATACCTCGTTATATCATGGAGATCCAATGTGGTACATCGACCAAGTAAGACACCGGTCAATTTTAGAATCAAACGTCAAATGTATGGAAGTGTGACAATCAAATAAATTCAGTGTTTTAAAATCCGGTTCTGTCGTTGACCCGGTTTGGTGAACGGGTCGGGCCAACCGGTTTGGTCCGGTGGGTCGACCCGGATGACATCATAAAAAAAGACAGGCACGATACATCAGACCCCAATCCCATAGACATGGCAGCACTAGAGTGTATGCGTGTTTGAATTCACATAATTTCCTCTCAATCACTCGACCAGAATATTTTAGATTTAATAACTACGAAAGTTTCTTAAACTTGTCAGTATACATGGATAGAGAGAGGAAAGTAGCTAGATAAAACGAGTTCAGAAGGAACTTACTTATGGCTCCTATTAGCAGATGGGAGGACTTGACAGACGACAAAGAAGCCATCGCCACATTGCGGGAGGTTTAGAGCGATGATGTTGAGAAGCTTGATCTTTTAGTTGGGCTCCAAGCAGAGAAGAAGATAAAGGGATTTGCTATTAGTGAGACTGTGTTCTTCATTTTCCTGCTGATAGCATCCAGGTAAATGTGAATTATTGGCCATTCAAAGGATAAAAAAAGATTAAAAAAGGCTCAATGCATGGAAATTAAAATGAAAATATTTCAATGAAAAGTGATCCTTCAGCATACGTTATGCAGGAGACTGGAAGCAGATCGTTTCTTTACTACCAGCTGCAATTCGAATACTTACACTGAGAGCGGGCTGGAATGGATCAACAAAACTGAAACCCTGAAAGATGTGATAGACCGCCACTTCCCACAAATGACGAAGAGATGGATGAAGTGTTCAAGCGCTTTTTCAGTGTGGAGCTCAATGCCTGACAGAAAGACGCTTATACATTTATACCACTATACATGCAGCTGGCGCAATGAATAAACTATAGACTGATTTCTTTCAATTATGTGCACACCCGTTATGTAAGCAAGATGTTTATTGCTTGTAATTTTCCTGTTTGTATACACAAAAAAGAAGGTATGATGTAAAGGCAAGGAAGAAAAGAGGTAACAATTAACATGTAATACATCTGAAACATATATTAGTGGCTATTTGCTCGAACACAGAAAATGAAAAAGAGATGGTGCTAAGGAAAAGCCGTTCAGTCACACGGAATTGACTGATTATGTGTTCTATAATGGTATACCATAGCAAAATTGGTGCCTCAACTCATAAAGAGGAGCCTGTGTGATGCTCCAAATAAAATTAACCTTTCTTTATGAGGGGTTTATGAGTTGCATAAAAAAATTGGTCTACTGTCCAAAAATTAAATCATGTAGATTCACCAGAAGGTGGAAAAGTTTTCAGAGAACCTCATCTATGTCTATCAACTTCTTGCAGGTAAAATCCGTGCACAACAGTCACCTCCTAATGGCCTTCAATTAATGTAATCAAGTCACCTACAAATGCACCAATAAAGAGAGAATCAAGCATCAAAACCTTGGTCAAAAGTAATGGCCGTTCAAAGGCACATTTTTATCCACAGGCAAACGCAACCTTTTAGCAATAAAAGGAGGAAAGAGTTCTTCATAATAAAAGTTTTCCTTGGATGTCCAATTTCCAACACCTATGAAAAAATGGATTTGAATCCAAACAAAGAACTTGTCATACAGCTTTAAGAAAATGGAATTAAGATTTTCCTGAAGCAATAAGAACTAATAAATGAAGAAAGCTAACTCGCAAGTCGCAACAATAAACAATCTCAAGGTATTGCAAGTTTGTAGGTTAGGCTTACCAGCAGATTCCAATCGACAATGAAACTTCCACGCTTGATTTAAGACACTTCACAGCAATTTCAGTGTGCATTTAAAGCTGCATCTTCCCAACGTGCAATAGAATAATTGCTCTTAAGAGATGCATATTCAATAATCATGAACTCCTAAAGAGAACATTTAATATTCTCTGACTTTAAATAAAGAAAGAGGCCAGAGGAGAACATATTGAACCACATTACCTCCCAAACAATTGTCACGTACACATATATTGTAGAACAGATTGTCACAGAAGCAAGAGGTCTGAGATATAGATGATCACAGTTCAGAAGAAATACTATAAATTTCAAACAAGTCTCAATTTTAGCTTTGTTAATCAAAATCCAAAATAAAATCTCAATGTCTCATACAAATAACAAGACTAGTATTTGTACTCAATACTAATCAAAATTCTAACTTAGATAGTCAAAATTAAAAATCTTCGTCTTCAATCATATTTCCAACTCTAGGAGAGAAGAATCACTCAAATGACCTGGACATAAAAGCAACCAATCAGTCTAGTGTAAGCAATGTTACAAATTCATATACCAAAAACCGACATGCATCGGGCCAAAAGCTTCGAATTGTAGCTCGTTTCAGAAATGAGCTACAATTTGGGCGACGCTAAAAAGCCAGAAACGGAGCTAAAAAGGTAAACCGTAAAAGTGGATACTTTCTAATATGCAACCACTGAGGAAACTCTTGGAAGTTGGAAGAGACCACCAAAATGGGTAATGGAAATACACAGTTTCCAAATTCGAAGCCCAAAATGATAAAAATCTGATATTCAAACTACTGGAGGTAGATGAGAAGAGACTGGAACTTACCGGAGGGGATCGGCCGCCGGCGAGAGAGACAGTGAGAGAGCGGCGGTCGCGAGTCTCACCACACTGCCCGAGGCCCCAAGGTTTCAACGAGAGCCGAGCGGCGGTGCGAGTGCGAGGGACGACCGGATGAGGGTTTTTTTGTTTTATATATATACTGGCCTGGTCGGCCCTACCCGGCCGGTTCCTGGGTCAACCCGGCCGGCTCGCGAATGATCCGGCCGGGTCTTCAAACCCGTTCAGCCCGGGAATTCTGTCCCGGTTTGGTGACCGGGTCCGGTCCAACCGGGTTCAACCGGCCGGGCCGAACCGGGTTTTAAAACAGAATCAATGCCCAGCGTTTTCTAAGTGTCTCCAGCTTCCCTTAAGATGTACACTAGCATTGATAGGGCTGTCAACGGGTCAGGCTTTTGCGGGCCAAAGGTTGGCCCTGGCCCTAGCCCTAACAAACTTAACCTTGGCCCTAGCCCGACCCTAGCCCTAAGCTGACCTCTAAAATTCAGCCCGACCCTAACCCTAGTCGGGCCCGAACCTAAAAGAACACAAGTATGATATATTATAAACTATACACGATTTAATGTCAAAAGGAGATGACAGACACATTTAAATATGATAATTTTTATATTTAGTTGGTCCTAGTGTCAAAATAAACAATAAGCATAATAAAGAATATTATAACAAACACATGTAACAATCCTAATATCCACAACTAACAAACATCAATCCTAGATAGCAACAACTAACAAACATCGATCTTAGATAGTAACAACTAACAAACATCGATCCTATATAGCAACAACTAACAAACATCGATCCTAGATAGCAACAATTAATAAACATCGATCCTAGATAGCCACAACTAACAAACATCGATCTTAGATAGCAACAACTAACAAACATCGATCCTAGATAGCAACAACTAACAAACATCGATCCTAGATAGCCAACAACTAATAAACATCGATCCTAGATAGCAACAGCTAGCACTCTGATAGTCAAGTAGTTTAAGATTCAATTCTAAAAAAATAATAATTTGAGGAAAATACCAATTTTAGAAATAGGTAGGCGAGCCGGTGAGTAGGCGGGCGAGCTCTTTCTGCAATAGGTTTTTTCCATCTCCCAACCTGTCCAACAACAATTCGAACAGCTAATCATTCACCAAAAAAATACATGCCAAACATGAATAAGAAGGAATGAATTCTAGGCTCTCACCCACCAACTCTATGCTCTTTTGCTCTCTTAATTGTTGCAGATGGGGCAACCAATCAGCAACATTCCTCTCACTCTATTTAGCACTACTAAATAAAGGTTCCCCTCCTCCTTTCTCATCCGGGCTTGGGACCGGCAACTGCGGAGTTAAAACTTTTTTTTGAAAACTGCATTTAATAAAAAATAAAAAATTTTAAAAACTAATTTGAAATACCAATTTTAGAAAACCTTTGAACATAAAAAATTAAAAAACATACCTTAGCTATCTACTATTTTGATTCCGATTTTTTCACTCTTGTCACTATTAAATTCATCATCCAAATCATCGAAACTGCCAACAACCGTCTCGCCACGTAACCAATCCTGCATGCAAATTAAACATTCAACTGTCTCAGGCAAGAGAGAACTTCTGTATTAGTCAAGAATATGCCCACCAGTGCTAAACGCTGACTCTGAAGCAACAGTAGTAATAGGAACAGCCAAAATGTCTTGAGCCATTGCAGCCAATATTGGGAACTTTGTTGAGTTAACTTTCTACCAAGAAAGAATGTCTAAGTCAGTGTCTCTATTTTCTAGGCTCCCTCCAAAGTACAACTCTAGCTCAGATTTGTCGTTGTCATTGTTTGCAACTTATCCTTCTTCTTCCAACCATTGCTGAATCTCTTCTTCATTATTTGAAGGAATGACAACCTCAGTTGAGGCCCTATCAACAACTGGAGATATTTTGTTCTTGTATTGAGCAAACAACAATTGCATTAAAGCTATACTCCTTTCAAAACGTAGTGCCCCCAACTCTCTTCCAAGTAGCTGGGCCAAATAAAATTTCAACAACTTCCTCTTGTATCTAGGATCCAAAATCAAAGCAATGTCATACGTAACAGGTATATCACTCCAATATTCATCAAATTTACTTAACATTTTGTAGCACATAGTGTAACGCCCGAAAATTCTGTAAGTTTACCCAAACTGCTATTTTAGGAAACTATTCTAAAATAGAAAAGTTTTGCTGCCTGTTTTGAAATCTTTTAATCTGGTGTGTCGAATTGGTTTTATGATGCTTTTAGAAGAGTGGAATTGATAAACC
Source organism: Houttuynia cordata (assembly GCA_039654745.1). Classification (NCBI taxonomy): domain Eukaryota; kingdom Viridiplantae; phylum Streptophyta; class Magnoliopsida; order Piperales; family Saururaceae; genus Houttuynia; species Houttuynia cordata. The sequence goes on from CM077502.1 coordinate 67,790,608, forward strand.
AGATTCGGATGTACACCAGGACGCGAGGACTAGCCCTGGCGCTGGGTTCAATCTGGCGCTGAGGCTGGCCTGGCGCCAGGGGCTGTGTGCACCTGACGCCAGGAGTGGAGGCCAGGCGCTAGGGTGTGAGACTGTTGTGTATAGACTTATTTGAGTATTTTGAGTTATTAAATTAAATTAGTGATGTGGTACAAGAGTTGTGCAGTGTTATTCATCACACTTCATTCGCGGGACATCAGAGCCGTCCATCTGTGTACCACACACCAAACACAGGAGCACCTGTAGGCCTGAGCCATGTGGGCACAGCGGCCTGGGCTTTGTGCACGAGTTGGCATTTGGTTAGGAGAAAGAGAATCAAGGAGAAGAGGGAATTTCAAATTCTTTCCAAATCCGGTTTTAAAAGGAATAAATATCTAGTCCAAAATCCAGTTTGTGTGTTAATTGATTTGTGTTTCTTTCTAATTGGAATTTAAGGAATCTAGTAGAAGGAGTTTTGGACGTGATTGGTGGGGCAACCTAGGTAGTTACCAAACTAATCTAGGAGCACATCATGTGGAGATAAGAGGGAGTGAAACTGGCTTTTCAAAATTGGGAAGTTACAACCCTAATTTAAATATCCAACTAATTGGATTTGATTTCCTACTAAAAGGGGGAGGTAACTGATTTGGTTAGTGGGTGATCTCGTCCAAGATAGAAGGCCCTTCCTTTTTGTGGACGAAATTGTGGCCTTTGATTCCAAGAAGATCATTGGTTGGAGATCGACTTAATTAGGGTAGTTGCCTAAGTGGAGAATTAGGGTTTTGGACCACCTTAATTGGGGGAAACACTAACTAATGTGGAGATATCTAAGGGCTGGAATTTGGGACGTCATTAAGGTGGGAATTGAGTTGATTGAGCCAATTAAAAGCATGACTAGGTAAGTATTAAAACCGTATCAAATTTGACTTCAATTAGGAGGAGAATGTGAGTTAGTTATGGAAACCAGCTAATTGCACTTAATTTCCTAACTAATTGGGATTGTAACTGATGAGTAATGGAGGAGTTACCACGTCCAAAATGGAGATCTCCTCTTATCTTGGTCTATTTGTGGCCCTTAGATGATATAAGGATCCACGGTGGTGATTCGTCTATAGGTAATAGGGTAATTACTATTTAAATTCACTAATAGAAAGACCGGCCACTCTTTTGGACGTTTTGGGAAGTCGTGTAAGCCAGCAAGAGCTCGTCCTCTCTTCTCCTCCTTCGATCAGTAGTTCCTTCCTTTCCACAAAGGAATGTGGTGGTGGTGATTCGACGAAAAGAGGGTGGTGCACGCTCAAAACTCGCGTAGAAGTTATAAATCGTCAAAGAGGTAGGATGCACTATTTTAACACAACTTGATTCTTTGAATATTCATGAGTATGATCCTTCTTACATGCTGGAATAAGGTTATGATGTTGATGATTAAATATTGATATGGTTTCATGCAATGAGTTGTCTTGAATATGTATGTATTCTTAGCGCATGATCAAAAGTGTTTCTTTCGTGTATCACATGTTTGTTCTTCATGCACGAAGCCCTAGAATGCATTCCCATGAGACTACATTAGTCGATCTATGTCACGTCTTGCTGTTGTGTCTTATATCTTATTCTGTCCAGTAAAAGATGGCAGCTTTATTGAGTGATCGAGTCGTTTCATGCAATGCAAGTGTTCTTGATCCAGTTTGATAAGTCGATTTGAGATTCCTACACCATTCTTGATCTAGTTCTTATGAAATTGAATGCTATGGCCTCTAATGTTTCAGTTTACCTTCTGAAATTTGTGTCAGTATGTATTTGGGGTTGACCAGCGTCTGTAATTAGTTGTCTTAATTGGGCTATTTCGGACTTTGGTGAAAACAGGGTATGTAATCTAATAAGCTGAGAGGATGTGTACAAAGGGATAGAAAACTACATGAAATCAGGGTTGATAATGTTCTGTAAAATGTATAGAAGGGGTTTACATGATGTCAGTAAGTGGTATTGAGTGATTAATTACGAGTTTTAGCTTTATATAATCAAAGTGGACCATGATAACTGCCTCGGCCAGGACTGTTCCTGCACCAACCAGCAATGATTAGAAATTCATAAGTAATTCAATACAACTCAAACAATTATGAAATTAGATGGGTTAGAAACTAGACAGATAAGGATAACTGGCATAAAGATTTCATAATTTAATGCATACTGGATAAATAGTGGGAGTGGTTAGAAGTCAGCTGTTTTGCATGGGGCAGAGCACTGTGTGAATGTTAAAACCCTAATTAAGTTGTATACTATGTACTATAAGTATCCCTATACGTAGTAATACGACCTGATTATTATATTATAAGACACTGAGGGCACATGGGTACTATAATACCAGATCATATGTGTATAAACAGTGAGTCAGGGGTTCTGTCCGAAATTAATTGTCTTGTTGAGTCTAAGTCCTTGAGCAACCTATTGTTTCAGGAATTCTCTCGTACAAAACCAAAGATCATGTACACAGCGTGTGACCTATTCTTGATATTGGTAACCTCGTATTCTGGTTCATGGGAATTGTCATATCTAGAGGCTAAGTGCGTTGAGGTGATTCAGTATCTCGATTCTTGATGAGTCATGATTGGAGTCATCTGATGTTGATCATTCTAAGAGTTTGAGTACTCCGATGTGAGTCCTTTCTGATGACCTTGATAAAGTTATTGTCTTACTCCTCTGAGAGTCTTTCTTTGATGATGTTGGTCTGGGTCTCTGTTTGAGAGAACCCTGGTTAATTCGAGATGAATTCAGTTCTATGTAAACTGGTTCTCCACTAAGAGTTCTGATGAACACTCTCAGTTGGATTCATAGTATGCTCACGAGCCATTGCTAGATCCTTTGTGATCTCATATGATATATGAACCTCTGTAGTTCAGCCGATGATGGCAACGCGTGCGCTTTAGACTGTATGATATTACGGAAGGTCTGCAGTCTCAGCCCATTATGCCCGTAAGCACCGATGGGGCTAGCATCCCTAGATGCATGGCCGGGTTCCTCTGTAGAACCTCTAGGATGATCTGGTATTGATGTCCATAGGGGAAGTGGACTAAACAGAGAGCAGAAATTGTTGCCTCCGACACTCTCGATGTTTGGAGTTAGTATTCTTATTGATCTTCCTGACGCTCTATACGTTTGGGAACTGAGTTATGTTTATTCATGCTTGACCGCTGATGGTCTTTGATATTGATTTGGAGCAAGTAAGTGAACCCTGTATTTACTCTACCTAATATTCTTAAATGTGAATTTAATGTTCATTTCTACAGTATTCTATTTTATTACCTATTATGGGTTTTTCTTAGCTCCTACTGGGTATTTCTTTCGAAATACTCATGCATCTCTTGATGCAGGAATTAAAGTGGAGAAGAACTAGCAAGGTTCGTGTTTGGAGCTCAATGACGGAAGTTGATAAGATGTGGATTTATTTATCATTTTTATTTTCTGTTCGCGGAGAACTTATCAGCCTGTGTGCTGAATTTATTTTAATGTTTAATGAATTGTAGACTGGATTATTGTAATAGTGTAGTTTGTTTTATTATTTAAGATTTTTGTATAACGGATATTGGTTAAGCATTCTGGAATGGGATCGTATGTGTTGAGTATTCAGTCGTGGCCGGGTTTTAGCTTCATGACCTTAATTGAGTTAGTGCTTCCGTGCATTATTCGAGGTTTTGAAATTCGGGGCGTGACACATAGAACTAAGAAAATACTCTGTAGAAATTGTACCTCCAAGTATAACCTTTTTTATTGTAGATATTTCCTTCAAAAATAGATGAATTGCAGGATAATCAACACCATAAAATAATTTTGTTACATCATTGAACCGCTTCAAAAACTTACAAACAGTGGCAATATTTTCCCACTCATCATTAGAAGGTTTATGTTTATAAGATGAATCTTCCTCTTCTAATCTGGTAAACACATCACGATATGGCAAAACAGACTCTAACATTAGATATGTAGAATTCCATCTAGTGGTAACATCTAAGCTAACACCCTTTCCTACATTAATTCCCAATTCAGTTATCAGCTCAACAAACTTTTGATGACGGGAAGGGGAGGCCATCACATATTTTAAAGACTAACAAACATGGACAATTACATCTAAAATTTTTTTCAGTCCAACTTGCACAATAAGATTTAACACATGGGCAGCACAACGTATATGAAAAAGAGAGCCTTCTAACTGAAGAGACCCCTTATCTTTAAGGTCCTTTATGAGATTTCTTTGAGCAACATCATTGTTCGCTGCATTATCTAAAGTAATAGTAGATACTTTACAATCAATTTTCCACTTTACTAGAGTGGCTTTAATAGCATTACAAATTGCCACTCCAGTATGGCGGGATAGAATTCTAGTAAAACTAATAATCTTCTTTTGTAGATGCCAAGCCCTATCAATATAATGCGCGGTAACACAAATATAATTGAACCTTTGATTTGAAGTCCACAAATCAGAAGTAATAATAACTGTAGAAGAAAGGTTTTGCAAAACATTCATCAATGCAGCTTTCTCTTTTGTATAATTTTTTTGGAAATCCATTTTAATTGTGTTCCTAGAAACCATTTTGAATTGAGGCTGCATAACTTGACAAAAATGAATAAAATCCTTATGCGTGACAATATTAAAAGGGTATTCATGCACTATAATTGCTCTTGCAAGAGCTTCCCTACAAGCTTGTTGATCGAATTTAAAAGTAGAGATTTTACCAAAAGCAGTAGTAAGGAGTGGTTGTTTAGGATCCATGTTTGGTCCTCTTCGACAACTATCAAAGTGCCTTGCAAGATGAGTTGTGCCATCAGTTCCCAATCCCACAAAGGTATTCTTGCAATAATTGCAAACTGCCCCGACTCTTTTCCCATTTTCATCAAAGGTTTTCTGAAAATGATCCCAAACAAATGATCGACCCCTACTACGTTTTTTTTTCTAGTTTGCTCATTAGATGCTCATAATTCTGAATGGAGAGGAGAAGGGCGAGTTGTAGAGCTAGGGGTGTGGGGCACAATAAGTGTGAGGGTGGGAGTTGAAGAGGCTTCTTGTGTGGAAGAATTGATTGGTGTTGAAATAGTGGGGGTTTAGAAAAGGTGCAAGGATTGGAAGAACTAGCTTGTGCAGCTGGTGATAGATGTGGGAAGGACAAAGATTCACTACCGTGGTAAGACATATCTACTACACTAAATTCGACCAACAAATAATAGATAACAAAGATAATATGTATTATAGGCAATTTACAAGCAACAGATAACAAAGATAACAGATAACAAGTTTAGGCAATTTATAGATAACAGATAACAAAGATAACAAGTTTAGGCAATTTATAGATAACAGATAACAAAGATAACAAGTTTAGGCAATTTATAGATAACAAATAATAGATAACAAAGATAACAGAAATTAAGTACTTAGTAACATGTATTATAGGCAATTTAGGATATAACAGATAACAAATATAACAGTTTAGGCAATTTACAGGCAACAGATAACAAAGATAACAGTTTAGGAGATGTTACTGTCACCGGTAGAGGAGACGGCGGCCTCGAGGGAGAGGCTCAGAACTCGTACAAAATCGGGGGAGAGAGAGGTCAGAACTGTCAGTCGGTCGCCGGTCGGGGGAGAAAGTGCTGATCGGGGGAGAGAGAGGTCGGGGGAGAGCGGCGGTCGGGGGAGAGAGAGAGAGGGGAAGAGCGGCAGTCGCCGATCGAGGGAGAGCGGCGGTTAGGGAGAGAGAGGTCGGGGAGAGAGCGCGGTCAGGGAGAGAGAGAGAGGTCGCCGATCGGGGGAGAGCGGCAGTCGTCGGGGGAGAGAGAGATCACGGGAGAGCGGCGGTCGCCGAACGGGGAGAGCACCGGTCGGGGGAGAGAGAGAGAGGGGGAGAGTGGCGGTCACCGATCGATCCGGTTTGCCGATCCGGGTTGCCGGTTGCCGATTGGGGGAGAGCAGCGGTTGGGGAGAGAGCACGGTCAGGGAGAGAGAGAGGTCGCCGATCGGGGGAGAGCGGCAGTCGTCGGGGGAGAGAGAGGTCGCGGGAGAGAGGCGGTCACCGATCGGGGGAGAGCGGCTGTCGGGGAGAGCGGCGGTCGGGGAGAGTTAGGTTTAAGTTTTTTTTTTATCACCTGCGACTGATCCGGCTGCGAGTGACCCGACTCACCCGGCTTTCGGGCTTCGGGTAGGGTTGGGCCTTCGGGCTTTTTCTAGCCAGGCCCGGGCCCGAACCTACCCGGCCCAAGGGATGGACTTTGAGGCCCGAGCCCTACCCGTGGCCTCAAAATCCAAGCCCTTGCCCACTTTTTTGCGGGTCGGGTAAGGTCGGGCCATCGGGCTATCAGGCAAAATTGGCAGCCCTATGCACTGAGGAAGTAGCTGTATCTGTAAATAGTTATTCCATTTGCTAACAGAGCAAGGTCTTGAGACATACTCTTCTTATCTGAATCAATTTCCAGGAGAAGATTTTGTGAGTATAGTACTCTATGCTTCTTTAGTACTGGTCCACATGATGGAGTTCCCTGTACCACTATTTGTAGTTTAAATAAGAATCTGAGCATGCGATTGTGAAGTAAATAAATATTATGCTTAAATTTTTCACTGGCAGCCATAAATGTGGTGAAAATGTTGAGAATATTGCCCACGGAGTCCTGACATTAAAATTGCTCTAATACAGGGTAGTATGAGAAATTCCTGTTCACTTTCCAACACCAAAGGGCATTTGTACCCATAGACCCTATGAAGTTATCAGCTAAGTCTGTTTTGCTATTCGTTCTCCAAACTAATAAGTTCCAGCATATGTATATACAGCCCTACTCCCTCCGGTACCATTTTTTCCAAATGAACTGAAAAATTAGTTCATTTAGAAAAGAAGGGTAACTATTAGAAGTGAGACGAGAGAGTAGGAGAGTATAATACACTTCACCCTTTTAGTATTGTGGAGTAGTCTGTACTCTGTATATGCCATGGCATGCCCACATACCCCTGCCCCTGAGAAATTATCCTGTAGAACCGGGACACTTGGTAGATCGGTCCGTTGAATGTTCTACACGTTTTTATAGATACTACATGTCAAGATTTGCCTTTGCCCATGAGAAATTATCCTCGTTGCTTATTGGACAAACCGTTTTATTAGTGAAATTTTCTCATTCAAAATTTAAAACAAGATAATGCATGGAAGGAAGATCCGTAAATGAACCCAGAAGCAACAACACCCCTACCATCTCAGCAGGCAGACCAGGCCGGTGATCTAAGCAGCGGTCCATTAGCTTACAAACGAAGATGACGATGGTAAGGATGGGTGCGGGTGCAAGAGGACTCCTCTAATGGGGAACTTGCTTACCTCCCCGAACCCATCAATCCACTCCCATTCCCACTTCCCAGACCGGACCGGGTTCTCCCTCCAGACCAGCATCCCCGACCCAAGCTCTCTGTACAACCATATCTCTCCATCCTCACTTGCCGTACACTTGGTCGTCGCCCAACCCCCATGCAACCCCACGAACCGCCGTCCCAGCTCCTCCGGCACCTCCTCCACCGCCCGCCACACATCCCCCAGGCCCAGCTCCCACATCCGGGCCCGGTCCCCGGCCACTCCCCCCACCAGCGCCACCCTCCCCGCTGCCCAACTCGGCCGCGCTACCAGCGCCGCGCACTCCAGCCGGTCCGCCTCCGGAACCCGCACCTCCCGCCACCTTCCCGTCCTCACTTCCAGCGCCACCACGCTGTAAGCTCGCGCTGATGTCACCCAGTACATCGTCCCGCCGCTGGCGTTAGCGTCGTAGGCGCTCTCGTTTGGGGTCCAGACCGTGAGCCGGATGGCGAACTCCGGTGGGATCTGGCCGAGCGTCGTCCACGAGGTTGACACGGAGTCGTACACCTCCAAAGCCGGTTCGTACGCCGCGCCGCCCAGCGACATCCCCCCGGCGACGTAGACCCGGTATCCTCCACCGCCGTCGGAGATGACGCCGAGGGCGGGGTTGGAGCGGGGGCGGTTGAGCGGGGGGAGGAGGCGGAAGCCGCCGGCGGAGATGGGGTTGCAGACGGCGAGGCTGAGGGAGGAGCAGGCGAGGAGACGGCAGAGAAGGAGGCTACGCTGGACCGGGGCGACGGGCCGAACCGGGTGGGGAGGAAAACCGGGCGGGAGGGTGACCCAGCGGTCGGAAGTCGGGTTGCGGGCGTAGCAGCGGGCGGCGCGGTCGCGGGCGTGCATGGCGAGGAACCATGGCGGGTGGCGGGTGGCGGCGGAGGAGAAGGGAGTGGTGGTGGCGGCGCAAGCGTGCCAGTGGCGGGAGGTGGAGGCGGCGCGGGCGAGGGAGACGGGGGGGAGGAAGGCGAGGATATGGCGGAGGAGGTCGGATGGCAGCTGATTCCACATCGCCAGGAGAGAGAAAACAAAGGAGAGATCTGAGGTACTTATTGGGGAAGTGTGACTACGAAGAGCAGATAATGTGACGAGCGGGTTGAATTTGGAAGTTTAGACGTGCGATTGAGGTGCAACTGCTAGTGTGGGATCTGAGGGAAGGGAGGTTGAAATGATTGGATATGTGAATTATTGGGGGAGGATGGGCGGAATGAGACGACATAAGATATGTGATGATCACATGAGAATACAGCTGGCCCACTTGTGACTGGACGCTTTTCATGATTTCGTTTTGTCGATTGTGACTCTGTGAGTATTATTTTTTAGATATTAAAGTTACTGGGATATTCAGCCAAAAATAAGTGATTATGATAATTATTACTTACTAAATAATGGGTGATATATATAGGCGAAATATTAAATTTGATCGTTCTGACGTAGTTTTATAGGAGGTCAATTTATGTCATAGCCGTTGAATTTTGATCTAACGACTAGATGGGCAAGTAATAATTCACACTCACTTATCTATTGATTTAATATCCACCTGTTTGGATTAAAATCTCACCATCTAAAAGGTTAGCCTCATGCTATTTATATATTAAATAATTTTATTTAAAATTCTTAAATAACATCACAGGCATATCGATATTATGCCCAATATAAAAAAAAGCTCCTTTTTTTCTGAAATTCGCTCATTTTCATTTGCTTGTTTAAAGCATCCTTTTACTTTCACTAAATGGTTTTTTTTTTTTTTGAAATTGTAAAAAACCAATCTGACCTTTGGGATCTACCAAGGTCTACCCTCCAAGGGCCATTCATGCCCTACGTCCCTTTCATGTACTTTATCCAAATATTTTAACATTATATAATCCATCACCGTAATTTCCTATAATATCAAAATATTATAGGAGTGTTTTTACAAAGATGAGCTGATTTATTTATGTACTCAATTTTTTATCACCATAAGCTTTTTAGTTTTATAAGGCTTATGCTTAGCACCGTAATAAATAAATAGAAAAGCATTAGAGATGTTATAATATTATTATATATATTTATATAGAGAGAGATTGGTTTATATAAGATTATTTTAATATAAGGACCATAAAGTTAATCTTTTGGGTCGTTGGATTCTAATGTGACAGTAGATATGAAATCAAAATCACGAATAGGTGAATGTAAATTATCACTCACCATGTAGCCCTTAGATCATGACCTGACAAGCTATATGTGATCTCATTTAAACTTTTCTAATATATAAATACTGTTCACATTCTTTATTGGTGTAAAAGCTTATTAAGGGGCTGTTTGGATAGTGAAAGAGTAATGAATGTGAAATCAAATTCAGGTGAAAAAATTCATTGACTTTCATGATGAATGTGAAATTCGTTTGGATACTGAAATTTTTAAGATGAATATAATTGGTCATGTGTTTGGATAGTGAATGTGATACAGTAAGTAATTTTTTATATTTTGACCATTTTACCCCTGCATGACCTCTTTTTTACACTCGTCCGACATTAGTAATACCATATAATTTTCCAAAATAGATTAATTTTAGTTTAATTTAAAAAACTAAATTTTGGTACAAATTTGGGATAGAGGGAGTACTGTTCATAAATCATGATGAGGGCAGAATTGTATTTTTGCAGATGAATTGAATTCACTTTCAGGTGAAAGTCCTCATGAGGACTTTCACCTGAAAGTACTCTTTCACCCTGAATTTGTTCTTTCAGGTGAATTTTCTAATTCACCTGAAATTCACTACACAAACCTGTTTCACTCTCTTTCAGGTGAAAGAGGGCTGAATTGACAGTGAATTCAGCCCTCTTTCACTATCCAAACAGCCCCTAAGTAACCAAAGAAGAAAAAAGACAATACTTATCAAGACAGAATTACCTCCAGACTCTAATATACCGTATTTGGAATGTGACGAATACAAATCTCTGAAGGCATGTTGGATGCGTAAGCAACTACTACAGCAGTTCCTTCAACTATTCCTTTGCAGAACATAGAGAGGACAAAGTGGCATTTGCCTGTTTGAAATTTAAGCCAACCTTGTAATGGTCATGGAATGCCAGCTCGCCGATATATCGGTATCGGATACAAACCGATACTCCGATACCATTAAGTATCGATTTTTCCATTTTTTCCAAATATCGCCGATATATCGGTCCGAACCGATATATCGGCCTTTTTTGAAAAAAAAAATATTTTTTTAAAAAAAAAAATTTTGAAATTTTTTTTTTTTTTTTTGGGAAAAAAAAACTTTCATGTTTGTTTTCTATCCTTTTATGCATATTTTGAAATCTATTCTTTGTTTAAATTAGTATAACTCATTTTAAAAGTTAGATTTTGAAAATATATGATAAAAACTAGTTTTTGACGACCGATATTTTTTTATGCAATATCTCCGATATATCTCCGATATTTCGTCTCTTAGGCCGACCGATATTTTACCGATATCCGATACGACATTCCATGGTAATGGTTGCAGGGTAGGTTACCAACTTAAACTCAGGCTCACAGAAAGAACTTATTTGAATCCATGAGCAAAAGAATAACCTTTCAACTCGAGGAGACAGACCTCTGTTGTACAAAGTACAAACAAAAAAAGCCTAATAAAAGTAGTGTTCTTATGCGAGTCCGAGTAAGGGCCTCATATGCTGCCTGCCCCCGGTCATATATGAAATTTACTAATGGCACTTGACATGCAAGTTCTTTATGAAATCTACTTTCCTAATTATTTTAGCCCTACGGTTTCTTTCTTGTACTCCCTCCGGTCATTTTTAAGAGAGCTTTTTCTAATGAACTAAGAAATCAGTTTATTTGTAAAAAAACTGAATCTATTAAAAATGATTGGAGGGAGTAGTAGTTCTAACCAATAAACATCCCTCTAATGTGATCAAATATTGCCATATGTTTCCGAGTATTAAATATAACTATTCCTACATACTTCATGAAAAAGAAAAAAATCCTTCCTACATACTCTTAACAACTCAATTCAATCACTTTAGGAAGTGGTGCCCACACATCCAACAAGTCAAAGAAATTAAATTCCCTTATGAGAGGCTGCATTAATTAAAGTGCTTCTCGTGACAGGTTAGACAAGAAGCAGTTAAGAATTGAGCTTTAAAATTTTAAATTCTTTTTTGTTTTTTGCTGAACTTTAGAATTTTATTTGAAGAACTTTTTTGCGGTAGTTATTTTTAAGAGATGAGCAAATGAATGAAGAAGTTGCTGGTATAAAAGCTTAAAAAATTAAAATATGGAGGCTACATTCCTTTCATTAATGTCCAGTAAAAAATGTTTAGCACCTTCTACTCAAGTGGTGATCAACATTTTGGGTAGGAGTGAGTTTACATTCATGGGCTGCAGAATACGGTAAAAATGTGACTGTAATATTCCTGCAGATTAGGCCGGATGAAGCACTAGTCCTTTTTTTTCCCGAAAAGTCAAAAACATCAAGCAACAAAAGACCAGCAACAAACAAGAAGAAGAAAACTACCCAGGCTTATCATAAGCCACTGCCAGAGCGATTCCCCTAGGAATCGAATGCACCCAAACTGGCCACCCTCCCCCAACAGACCAGCACACATGAGCCACGCCATTACCAGAACTCTTAATATGGGAAAAACTTACAAAATCAAATTCTTGGGTCAAACGGAAAGCGCTATTTATTCCATGATCTCTCCACGCTGGGAAGAGCTGATTATTGCGCGGGGCTTCTATCACTGTCACCCTCAACAATAAGCTGCTTCAAACCAAGCTCCGCAGCCAACAAGATCACATATATGAGGCAGCTAGGGCTGTAAATTTTGCCTGATAGCCGGATGGCCCGACCCTTTCCGACCCGCAAAAGAGCTGGTAAGGGCTTGGAATTTGAGGCCACGGATAGGGCTCGGGCCTCAAATGGCATCCCGTGGGTCGGGCCTGGGCCTGGCTAGAAAAAGCCCGAAGGCCCGACCTTACCCGAAAGCCCGAAAGACCAGGTCCCCGACTCCCGTATATGTATATATATATATATAAATAAATAAAAAAAAAAATTCTAACCTTAACACATCCCTCGACCGCCACTCTCTCCCCCGACTTCTCTCTCCCCCTACCGCTGTCTCCGTCGACGACCGCTCTGAGCAAAGCTCTCTCTCGACAAGCTCTGAGACTCTCCCTCGACCGCCGCTCTAAGCCTCTCCCCCGACTGCCTTCTTCTCTGACTGTCGTCTCCTCTGGCAGTGACAGTAACATCTCTACTATATCATCTGTTTGGATTTGTTATATGTTAGCAATCTGTGATTCTATTATTTATTTACTAATTACATATAATATTTGTCTTCTCTTTGTTATCTATTGTCATTTGTTGTCATCTATTTGGATTTGTTATCTGTTGCCACATGCTTTGAATTTGTCATATATTAGTAAACCTGTGATTCTATTTGGATTTGTCATCTGTTGTCATATGTTTTAATTTGTCATACATTTGAATTTATCATCTGTTGTTATCTATTTGGATTTGTCATCTGTTTGAATTTGTCATCTATTATCATTTGTTTAGATTTGTGATTATGTTATTTACTAACTAATTACTTATAATACTTGTCTTCTCTTTGTTACTGAGTACTTGATTTCTTATCTGTTTGTTAGTCGAATTTAGTGTAGTAGATATGTCTCACCACGGTAGCGAATCTTTGTCCTTCCCACATCTATCACCAGTTGAAGAGGCTAGTTCTTCAAATCCTTGCACCTCTTCTACACCCCCATTATTTCAATATCAATCAATTCTTTTACATAATAAGCCTCTTCATCTCTCACCTTCACACCTATTATGCCCCAAACCCCTCGCTGTAGGGAATGCCAGCTATACACATGGGGATCAAATGAAAATAGGTGTCTTGGTCTTGGGTATAGACCGCTTTCTTTTGACACAACATACATGCACACACAAGTGCTCACTCATGCATACATGTGGAAACAATCATGCAATTGTGCTCATACACATCTCGCTGTTGTGTTCTTCATGCCCATCATAATCATTAGGCTGCTTGGATTGTCCTTATGAGGCCCTTAAGACTTATCGTGTTTTTGTATTGGGGCCCACACCCATATTGCTGGCAGAACTATGCAAGGCCGTATGCTCTCCTTACCTTATAAAATATTCACACTAACACAATCAAGCACCCACATGCGGTTATGCACCTGGACTTCATCGGGAACTCTCTCTCTCAAGGTAACAGTGCTGAAAAAACCCATCAGAATAGGTCATACGTTCACAACAACATTACATATACTTGCACTACTTAAAAATCCATCCCAATATCTTATGGCTTGGTCACGCGAGCAAATATTTTTGAAGCACTAATTGGAATTGCAGCCACCATTTGACAGCTGCTAAGATCTTCAGACGACCGGAGAGAATGCAAAACAGAATTTCAATGCAAACACATTAACCAAGAATCAGTTGTATTTTGCGCTTACATAAAAACTAAGCTCCAACTCGAGATTTTTTCTATATTACCTGGCGCCAACTTTCATATTCCCATATTATCTGATTTTTCCCGTGAAATCTCATATGGCCTGAAATCTAGACTTGAAGTACCAAAAATGCCCTTCTATTTTTTCGTTCTAATACTATGCGAAGAGGCTTGCTGTGTACAACACGAAAAAATACAAGAGTTCTCCGACGATTTCCATCGGCGACTGCGAGTTTGAGCGGCGATTCAATCGACGACCCCTGCGGCTTTTGACGAGCCTATTCACATCCCCCATCTCGATTTGGAGCTACCCCCTGTTGGATTTCGACGACATGACTGACGGAGAGTGCACAAAGGTGGCAATTTTAAGCGTATACGTCAGTATTTCGGAACTTCAACCTTCTGAGTTTCGCCCGCAGCTCCCTCTGCCTGCATGCAACCGGCGGATTGACTGATTGAACTTCGGTTTATGGCAAGGAAGAGTGTGAAAGGCGCCTGCGAGGAAATACACACATACACACGACTAAACCGCGATAAGTTATAACAATCATTATAGATTTTAGTTTCATAAAGTCTGACATTTGGATTTTAAATTTTTACTATGAACTATAAAGTCGTGTCTGTAGAAGACACGACTGTCTATTTAGTCATATACGTGACAACACGACTTTTATATGTTCATGCTTCACCGACATGACTTTTCTAGTGACCACTCTACCTCTCCCCTTGCAGATGGATAAAAAAAATAGATGAGTCTATTTAGGAAATATCATCGGAAGAGGAGGAGGATCAGGATTTTGTGTTGGCACATCGACAGCGAAATCAGAGGGGCAGGAAGAGGAAGGCTCCGTGGACTAACTAGTAAAGAGAACATATAATGTGCGACCGGCACTTCGGAAGTTTTATCAACCAGGAGCGATGAAAAAGTGTGCGGCCCTCCTACAACGTCACCAAAGATGTGGCCAACTGATCAAAGAAACTAGTTTCGCTGTCATTTTTTAAGGTGATGACGTAGTTGTTTCTCGGAACCTCCTGGACCATTTGGTCAGGTACTGGGATGAGTCGGCGAAGGTCTTCAATATCAAGGGCAGGATGCTACATTTCACAGAGCAAGAAGTTGCTTTTATCACTGGATTGCCCTCAAAAGGCGAAATAGTTGAGGTCCTCCCCTCCTTGACACGCCGATAGGAAGGTCAATTCTTCAGAAAGTATTTCGCCGTGTGGAGACCGGATATTCCACACATTGAGGAAATCATTGACAAGCTTAGCGTGGGCGAACTGAAGATGGAAGAGGAGGACATGACAAGGATGATCATCTACCTCCTCTTCTGCACGGTGCTATTTCCACACAGCACTAGAGCGGTTCATCCCTGTTTCTACCGTTACATTGACGACCTCCCAAGATTAGCTCATACAATTGGACTGGGGCTATGCATCACATATTAGTTTCTGGTATAACCCACACTAGTAGACTAGTGGGTGCGAGATCTCAAGGAGGGTGCCTGGGCAGTGGATACCTAAACGGCGCCGCATATGTTCTTAAGGTATGTAGCATTTCTATGTTTTCATAGTCTTCGAAAGACAAACATGTCTTATGCAATACCACTTTATTTATAGTCGTGTATTATGCAACACGACTATATTTATAGTCGAGTATCATGCAACACGACTAGGTATATAGTCGTGTTGTATAAGACACAACCACAGTTCTATTCGTGTACTATTATAGTCGACTATAATAGTGCAGTCTTGCCTGTAACCGCGCCTTTTAATAATGTTTTCATCTATTTACTATCCAAATTTGGTTTTTCGAGCACACAACAATCTTCCATACTGTCGTGGGCCCTACCAGTCCACAGGCCAAAAGGTGGCCAGAAGTGGGGCCCTCATTATAGAGGTGAAGAAGGGTGCACAGAAGAAGCACCGTATGGCCGACTATTGGACGGGAGTGTTCCACAATCTCGAAGTATAGGACGAAGTCGTCGATGTAATCAGCCCCATGGCCAGAGAGGCATATCTCCTTGCTTCGTCAACCTCAGTGGCCCCTCCTCCACGACGGCAGAGGCCAGAGAGGCTGGAGAGGTTGGAAATGAAGAGGACTCCCACCCCTTCCTCGAGGACGGCTGCCTAGTCCACTGCAACTGCAATGGGGCGATTGGAGGGTGAGCTTCAGGGCATACAGTCACTAATTGAGATAGCTTTGTCTTTGTATGAGGAGATGTAAATTCTCGTATATTGTCATGTTCCTTAATCCTCTGCAATTCCCTCGCGGAGATAATCCTCATTCTCTTCCTTACCACTAGACCAAGGGGGAATATGTCCCATCCGTAGGTCCCATCCGTACGTCGGATGGGACTCGACTTCTATACACTCCATATGTTCGTTGAATTCTGGTTAGAGCTTATTTAAAAACAACTTGGCAGAGGATCTCTTTGTAGCCCGCTGAATCTTGTCTTCCTCATCCGCGCGTTTGATGGGAGCTAAAATGACATTTTACTTATCCGTGTCAATAGCAGCACGATAAAGAACATAATCATGTTGCATGAAACACGATAAACTACATAGTCGTGTAGCATGAAACATGAAAAATGTAATAGTCGTGTACCATGTGGCAAGAGAAAATAAATAGTCATCTACAACTTACCTTTACCCTATTTCAATGAATCGAGATGTGACTTCCTTGCCAGCTCCTTTGTTCGCATACCCATCGGAGTTTTCTTCATATGCTCCTTGTCATGGGGCCGCTTCTTTGGCTCCTTCGTTGGCTCTTCAGTCTTCTCCTGCTTGGGATGCTCAAAGAACTGACCCTCTAACAGCATTGACGCTGAGGCGGCAGATGCCTTCATAGAGTGGAGAACCTCTCGCAGAGGTCCGAGCATGAAAGAAGGAATAGGTCCCGTCAGCCGAAAGCCGACTCCGAAGAAACCATATCTGATCGACAAGCGACTTCTATCATCGATGAGGTCATCTCTTCCTTACAGGAGTCGAATATCTAAACCGTCAAGGAGGAGGTGAAGGAGGATGTGAAGGAGGAGGAGTTGGAGGAGGCGAAGGAGGATGTGCTAGACAAGGAGGCGAAGGAGGAGGAAGTGAAGGACGATGAAGAGGCAAAGGAGGAGGAGAAGGAGAAGGAGGTGAAAGAAGAGGAGGCGGAGGAGGAGGAGGTGCCGGAGGCCACAGGCTTAACCGCATCCCAGCTTGTTGATGTCAATGTCCTCCGAACCCCTCAAAAGTGTAAGTCTATAATTGCATTCCCCGAAAACTATGCCGGTTTGGAGTTATGCTTCGACATGAGGGTATTGTTAGAATGGGATAGAGTGGCAATAAATGAATAGATCGCCAATCGGAGGAAGGCTTATCCAATCCCAACGCTATGTGATGACGACTATGTATCCCTCCTACAAACAACAGAATTAAACACCAATGTAAGTAAACCTATGCTCCTCATATGTTTTCCTCTTTTACTTTTTCAAATATGCGACTTTACGCTATGTCGTGTATTCGAAGACACGACTTTACGCATAGTCGTGTCTTCGCGAGACACGAATTTATGCAGAATTGTGTTTCTTGACGACATGACTATCATGAAAGTCATACATACAATAATCGACTTTTAATTAGAAGTGGTATATTGCCTTACTTCGACTGTTCTGACTCCTGTTACTGTTTTCTATAGGTTATAGATGTGTTTTTAAGTCTATTGAGGCAGCGCAATGAGAGAGACTGGATGAAGTATCCGTGGGCATTTTTTGGATGCCACGTATTCAAAGAGATATTCGACAACATAGGTGTTCCCTGCATAAGTAGTGATAAGTTGTCATTCCCAGCATCATTATCTGACTCTCTTGCGGTTTTGCAGGAGCACAAAGGAGGAAATAATGTGAAATTGATACAAAAGCTCATGAGGATGCTCGACGGATTGAACAGGAACATGTTCTATGCATTTTTTCCAATCCGCATCGGCTCCCACTTTTGCCTCGTCTATATACACTTCCCGCACTATGTATGGCGCTTCTACAACCTGCTGTCTGAAGATCCTAGTTATACCCACATCACAGAAAAGCAGCTGAAAATTTACACAGTTCATGAACGTTGTGATGGCAAGCAAGCTGGGGTGGTTGGGTTTGCTCGACTGGGAGATGACTCAGATTGCCAAAGCACCCTGGCAAGAGAATTCAAAAGATTGTGGCATCTTCATCATGATGTACGTCGCACACTTGCCGTCCAATGTCAACCCACCGAAGTTTGATCAGTCCAGAATTACACAATTCTGGCGCCCAGTCATCGCTGCAACTATGATTCATGGGGTTATTAACAGCGAGTTTGACGACGATTCAAGTAGAGTAAAAAAAGATGCTGTCACAGTTGCAGGTTTTATGCGGATGCCGGATAAAGACTAAATTCAAATTCATTTTGTTCATATTCTTTTATTGAACAAAGATTCTTTGATGTACATATAGTACTTTTTCAATTAATTCGAATTCATTTTTTACATATGATTGCCTTAGACAAAATTTCGCAAGCATGACTTTGAATACGTCCCTCATGCAACACGACTACGTATATAGACGTCTCTCAGGCAACACGACTTTATATATAGTCGCATACTAGACGACATGACTTCGTACATAGCCGTGTTTCACAATACACGACTGTATAGATAGTCGTGTACTATAATATTCGACTGTAATGGAAATAGACGTATGATGCATAAAAGATGTATTTTTCCATTTCTGAATTTCATTTTCTTTACAGACATACATTTCAGTATAAGGTAATATATGTTATACAATAATTTCACTACATTCTAAGTGAAGAATGGTGGCGGTTTAGGTAAGCTGGAGCAGCGTCTCTGCGTTGACTCGTTAGTAGTAGGATTGCCTTGTTGTGAGAGTCTTCGATTTCTGCGCTTCCTTGGTTCTTTCACAACAGTTGGGTTAGTACACCTTTCGCGGTTGTGACCAACCTGTTGACAGTTGCCACATTTCAACCTCGACCTTTCTGGCAGGTCGGGCTGTGACTCTCTTCTCTTTGTTTGTCTCCTCCCCTTCTTTGGAGCATCAAGGCTGGGCGATTCGTATTTGAATAATACCCCGTAATCCCCCCACTGACTCTTATCTAAAGTAAGGAAAATAACTTCTTCGTATGTGGTGCGGTACAGGCTTGCGTGGTACCACTTCTCACAGTATACTACCGGGTCGAAACTCCTCTCATCGATACATGCAATGGCGTGCTTGCATGGAAGTCCCATGCTCCAGAAGTAGCCACATGTGCAGGTTCGTCAGGTCAACAACATCATGAGGAAAAAAGATCACAACAGCACACAAGGACTGTATCAGTAGCCATGTATTTGGCAACACGATTGTAAAAATAGTCGTGTTGTGAAATAGTCGACTATTTGAATAGTCGTGTAGTCGACCACATGACTATACCCATAGTCGTGTCTCTCGAAGACGGCTATTTGACGACACGACTATTCCTGGATGACGGTTTTATTCAAGAACGTATGCAGACTGAATGCTTACCATATGGTATAAAGATGTCACTTCAAACTGCCGTAATGATAGTGGTTGCACTCGGACCATTCCACCACTCTTATTCCTCATTTCTTTGAGAAGATACTATGCGTACTTTGTTAACGGAGTCATTAGCCCTTCTGCTTCCATGCGGCGTGTTTCGAAATGGGACGTTATGATTGCCCGGGTTGCTCGATCAAACGAGTTATTGGCCAAAATCGAGCCTTCCAAAGCATATTATTTACACTTTCAGATCTGCTTGACGTGATAGTGCCATATCTTTTACCCGGATATTCAACGTTAGCCCAATGTCTTTTATTTATGTTCTCAACATATTTCTAGGCATCCTCATTGTGTTCCTTTATCTTTTGCATGATTTCATCGAAGTCTGGTCTCCTGAAGCATTTTGCAGCACGGAATAGCAGGTCCTTCAGGTACTTATCATTCCAATGACTAAGCATATTAGTGGTCATATGCCTCAGGCAAAACCCATAGTGAGCCTCGGGAAAGACATCAACCACCGCTATTAGAAATCCCTTCTGTCTATCTGAGACAATTGTATCCAGAGAGGCCGGGGTGTCCATAAACAGGGTGGCTTTCAGTAGGCCGAGGAACCACTTCCTGCAAGTCAGAAATCAGAGTTAAATCATATTAAAGAAAAAAGAGATAACTTGTAGACAGTCGTGTATGAACCAACACGACTGTATGCTTAGTCATGTGCTCGAAGACACGACTACTCATTCAGAATTCTTTGCATACGTACCATGTATTTGTTGTCTCTTTCTCGACCACTGCATATGCAATGTACATTAATTGTTGGTTCCCGTCGAGTGTTGTTAAAACCAATAAGACTTCGGGGAACTTTCCTTTTAGGAATGTTCTATCAACAGTGAGCAGCGGCCTGAGTGATCTTCGGAATGCTCTTGCGACTCGGCCGAACATCCAAAAGACACGTCTCACGTTGTATCCGGCATGCTCAATTTCAATATCAGGTAACTGGATTAGACCGCTCTAATTCCTTACCGTTTTGTGGCAAAATCCGATATGCGTTTTCTGGGTTGCCATCGATTAATCGAATCAATTCCTCTTTTGCCCTCCATGCCCTTTTATAGACTGACTTTGACGCCCCAATGTTTCTCAATGTACTGTTATATATTAGCCATTTTTATGGAGTTTGAATCCTTGTGGAGGCCATGACACTTCCGTGCAATCCATAGGTGTGAGGCCAATGGATGATCTTTAGAACTTATCAAAGTGTCGCATGTATGCCTTCCATCTCTCCTTGTGACGGAGACTCCGTCAAGTAGATTCGAACACCGTATGTACCACGTGCACCCTCTAATCTTGCACTTTGCAGCAAATGTGTCCTTGTTATCGTCCACCACTTTGAACATGAATTTCCTTTTGATTACGAAATCAGTAAGAACCATCTTAAACTGCTTCACGCTTTCGAATCTAGCCCCAAAGGAAAGTTGTGCCTCATAGTCGTCCGCTTGCAAACTGCCGGTCAACATCTTCTCCTCCTCATAATTTGTTGAAGGACCGGCCCGTGGTGAATAGGTATCCCAATCCCAACCACCGTCACCATCGTCCTCTAAATCTTGCGGCTCCAACGAGATAGATTTCCCTTTAGATGTGTCTCCTGCCGTGGGAACTCTAGAAGTCGATGTTATTGCTGCATGTTGGAGTTCTATATCGGGCACAATGTGGTCTCTTCCCGTGGGATCTGCCTGGAGAAAATTTGGTAGTGTTATAGGCTCATCCCACTCCTTTGCAGACCACGGTAATTCCTCTTCATCAAAGAATTCTTCTTCATCTGGACTGGAATCTTCAGCTTTGTCTTCATCTTCACCTTCTTCTCCATCTCCGAATCTGCGTCAAAAAATTTGTATGAATGGAATTGAGAACACGACTGGAAGTAGTCAAGTCATGTCTTATGCAACACGACTTCATTTATAGTCGTATATTATGGAACACGACTAGGTATATAATTGTGTTGCATACAACACGACCACATTTCTAGTCATGTACTTACCTGTATCCGCGCCTTAGAAGTCTTAACTCGGAAATGAATATTCTTCATCTCTTCCTCCTTGGACTGCTGATGCGGGTGTCTTATTGCCAGGGCTGGATGGCCTCTCCGGCGGTGTCTTACTGGCCGGCTCACTTCTGCCTCTGGTAGCCTCTCCTCCTCCTTATTTGCATTGGCATTCATTTCCTTATTGAGAGTCGAAGTCTCCATGTTATTGCCCGTAGAAGTCCACTCCATGTACAGGCGGAGTAGTCCATTTGTGCCTTGCTTACTCTTGTGAACGATAAATATTGACTTCAGGTCTTTATCGTCTTCAAGGACGTATGGGGATTCAAAGTCAACACGATATGAAAAGTTAATGTACCAGATGTAGACTTCAGCGGTAATCTTTCTTCCACTTGCTGCAACAGTTCTAGGTACTTTACTCGTGTATCTATAGGCAGGAGCTTCCGTTTCCCGCCCACATACTTATCAGAATTTGTAAAAACTCCATCGTAATGTAAGCAAACAACTATCTTCCCCATCCGTACCTGCCATTAAAATACCAAAATAAGTTAAAAAACCGTCAGACACGATATATTGAAAACCGTATATGAGTGAAAAATAACGTCTATGAGTTGTGTTTCATAAAACACGACTCTTGTTACAGTCGTGTTGTCGAAGACATGACTGTAACAATACCGAAATAAGTCAACTTTCTTCTCTGGAACCAACTTTCATGATAAAAATCGTCGTATTTGAACTTCACCTACGGGTTTTTTGATGTACGCTGCCTCCGTTGAAGTTGTTTTCTAATACCCGGTCTTTCCCGCTCGTTTTCCCCCCTTTTCCGTGAAGATGACCTTTTCGGAGTTTGACGGCACCGGCGCCGGCGATGATATGGGCGGAGATGCCAGAGGGAACGCCTTCTTCTCCGACTAACGTGAGCTTCTCCGGGTACCCGCTCAGATTCCGGGTAATATGGAAAAACGGAGAGTGTGGGTGCTTATACCTAAACTTAAGGGCATTTTCGGTACTTTTCGGGTCATATGGAAGAAAGTAAATAATTTCCGGTAATATGAGAAAGCTGTAGTTGGCGCCAGGTCATATGTAAAGAACTCCTCCAACTCAGACATACATAAAGAGAATTCCATGTTGGTGCATTTAAGGTTAAGCAATGTGAAGGCACACAATCAAGGGAAAACAAAACCAATTTTGGGATTTACTTAAGAGTTTTCTTGTAACACATAAAACTGAAAATTTTGACAAATGTTAGACATGTTCTGAATGTTAAGAAAGGAAAGACAAAATGGAGTAGAGATCACAAGGTTTTCATTTGTTAAAAAAACTAGAGTGTTCCAAATATGATACAAAGGAAATTGTCCTATGCACGTGCCTCAAATTGTGAATGAGCAAAAGCTGCAATCATGAATAAAATCAAGGCCATCATTCAATAGCTTTTCCCTATGTCTAAGGTTGGTAAGTGCATTCATGAATGAGAATATATATTTCATTCCATATTTAATAGGTCAAACCGCAAGCAAAATGTTTCTGACATGACGGTTCAAACCTGCAAACCCCTACAACTTGCCCTTCTGCTCTCCATTCAGAGGTCGATCATTTGTTTGGGATCATTTCCAGAAAAACCTTTGATGAAAATGGGAAAAGAGTCTGGACAGTTTGCAATTATTGCAAGAATACCTTTGTGGGATTGGGAATTGATGGCACAACTCATCTTGCAAGGCACTTTGATAGTTATCCAAGAGGACAAACATGGATCCTAAATAACCACTCCTTACTATTGCAATGGCTCAAGACTACTCATCTTGCAAGGCACTCCCAATATTGGCTGTAATGGCTCAAGACATTTTGGTTGTTCCTATTAATACCGTTGCTTAAGAGTCCATATTTAGCATTGGTGGGCGTAATCTTGACCAATACAGAAGTTCTCTCTTACCTGGCAAGATTGGTTACATGGCAGGATTGGTTACATGGCAAGATTGGTGGGCGTAATCTTGAATGTTTAATTTGCACTCAGGATTGGTTACATGGCAAGATGGTTGTTGGCAGTTTCAATGATTTGGATGATGAATTTAATAGTGACAAGAGTGAAATAATCCAAAAAAATAGCAGATAGCTGATCTATACATGAAATATGCATTTTATTATCTCCTAAGCTTATATTTATGCTAGTGTTTGATTAGAATAACTACTACTTTAATATAGTTTTTGGTTTTTGTAGGAAACAAGAGTAATACACAGAAATAAGGTGAAAAACAACTCGAATGGTTAAATTATCATAACTTCGTGTACAAATGTCGGATTGGACTGTTTCAAGTCTCATGTCAAAGTTCAAGAAGTCAGCTTTCCAACGCCACCAACCACGCACAATTCGGAGTTCGGGACAGAAAGTTATAGCCATTTGAAGTTTATAAACAGTAACTACGATCGATCGGGAATCACTGCGATCGATCGCTAGAGCCGCAAAAGCACTATATTGAAGGACACGATCGATCGGCATAAAAATGATCGATCGTATCTACTGGAATTTTTGATCCGCCGAAGACAGTAACTACGATCGATCGGTATCATACGGCGTCGATCGCAAAGCGATCGATCGGAGGAAAATAACGAAGGAATTGCGATCGATCGGATAGCGAACGATCATAAATCGTAGCGATCGATCGCCGTATACGGGAAACCGAAATAAGACCTATTTTGACTTGGATTTGGAAGGGGACGTCGTGGTTTCTCTTCACTATTATAAATAGGCCTTATGGGAGAACGTACCTAATACTCAACCTTGGAGAACCAGAGCTTTATTGGAGGCTAGAGAGGAGCAAGAGAAGGAGTCTTGAGCAAAGAAGAAGAAGAAGGATTCATGACGATGGATCTACTTAAACAGACTTTTCTTTTCTCCCTTTCTATGTGTAACTAAACTTTTATTCAAGGCTTGATGAAGCCCTAGATGTGTATTGCTACTCTTGATAGTTTAATTCTATAAAGTTGATTATGATTCATGCTTAATGCGATTTCATGAGTTCTTTTGAGTGCTTGACCATAGACTTGATTGATATGAATGAAATTAGATCTTTTTAATTCCTGTACTTAGCGAAAAGTAGGCTGGTGTTAATTCTATGCCCGACCAAGGATAGGATCATTAGCCCAAATGATAATTCTATGCCCGACCAAGGATAGAATTATCTACATTAATTTTTAGTGGATGAACTCTCGTGTCCGACCAAGAATGTGAGTGAAATCATTGTGATTTGTGTGTCTGACCATGAACATGAATTACCATATCATGATTAACTTATGCTTAATAATAATTAAGAGTAGTAATTGCATGTCTAGTGGTGGATTCTTTGCCTTGATATTTCTCCATATTGATTAAATCTCAGTTAGATTAAATAAAGTCTATTGCTTTCTTTAGAATTAATTAAACTACATCTTTTTCTTCTCTTGAATTTGGTAAAAGATTAATCCGTCCCTGAGGTTCGACAACCCTTTAATACTCACCGTAGTACAATTTCCTTGTGCACTTGCAAGGGTTTATATTTAAACGATCAATAGCTAAGGTATGTTTTTTTTTATTTTTATGTTCAAAGGTTTTCTAAAATTGGTATTTCAAATTAGATTTTAAAATTTTTATTTTTTTATTAAATATAGTTTTTAAACAAAAATTAATTCCGCTGTTGCCGGTCCCAAGCTTGGATGAGAAAGGAGGAGAGGAACCTTTATTTAGTAATGCTAAATAGAGTGAGAGGAATGTTGCTGATTGGTTGCCCCATCAACAACAGTTAAGAGAGCAAAAGAGCATAGAGTTGGAGGGTGAGAGCCTAGAATTCATTCCTTGTTATTCATGTTTGGCATATGTTCTTTTGGTGAATGATTAGCTGTTCGAATTGTTGTTGGATACGTTGGGAGATAAAAAGAACCTATTGCGGAAAGAGCTCGCCCGCATACTCACCAGCTTGTTCGAATTGTTGTTTTTTTATAATTGAATCTTGAACTACTTGACACTCTTAATTTGATTTTATGTGACTGCATGCTTGTGCTAGGTGTGGCTATTAGGGTGCTAGTTGTTGCTATCTAGGATTGATATTTTTTAGTTGTTGCTATCTAGGATTGACGTTTATTAGTTGTTGCTATCTAGGATCGATGTTTGTTAGTTGTTACTATCTAGGATCGATGTTTATTAATTGTGGATATTAGGATTATTACAGGTGTTTGTTATAATTTTCTTTATTATGTTTATTGTTTATTTTGACACTAGGACCAACCTAAAATGTGTTTTAAAAAATATAAAAATTATTGTATTTAAACATGTCAGTCGTCTCCTTTTGGCATTAAATCGTGTATAATTTACAATATATCATACTTGCATTCTTTTAGGCTCTCCAAAAGCCCGAAAAGCCCGAGGCCTGACCCTAGCCCGATTAGGGTTAGGATCAGGCTGAATTTTAGAAGTCAGCTTAGGGTTAGGGTCGGGCTACGGCCAGGGTTAAGTTTGTTAGGGTTGGGGCTAGGACCAACATCAGGCCCACAAAAGCCCGACCTGTTGATAGCCCTAGCAATGGCCTTGGCTTCATCCACACATGTGCAGACTCACCTTCTACCATACGTGCAAGCCACCTCCTGACCATCACAATCTCTTGTGCAAATACCATACCCCGTGGAGAGAGATTCCTCCGAATAAAAAGCATCAAAGTTCACTTTAAATATCCTCTCTTGAGGCGTCTTCCATTTGATAGTAGCCACAGTGCCGTTCAACTGGTGAGAGGAGCACCTCGTAAAAAAATCAAGAAGAGCCTTACCCTCCTTATGAATAGCTCCATCAGACTTCTTTCTTCCCTCCGTTCTAACAGAATCACTATGATTTCACACTTCCCACGCTAAAACATAGAACTCTTCCTAGTTCATGCCCCCATCCAACCCCTTCAAGAACTCCACCACATCCATTGGCAACCAGAGCTGGTCCCATACCATCTCTTTATACCACTCAAAATTATTCCATACTCCTTCAAGAGCCTTGCACTTCCACATTGCATGCACATGGATTTTACCTTCCAGAGTACACAATTCACAAACTGAATTCTCCACCTCCCTCCTATTCAGATTTTCCTTAGTTACCAGCCATTGCCTACACATCTTCCATGCAAAGGATTTTATCTTCGACGGCAAATGAAGCTCCTATATTTCCTTCCACAGCTTCCTCATCCTCTTTTTGTTAGATGGTTCACGGGTCTTGAGAGATGGGAACTTAAGGATGATATCCACATCCAAAGGCAAGAAAGAAGTTCGAACTAAATCCATATTCCACCCCCTGCCATTCTCTAGCAAAAGTTCTTTAACCCAAACCAATCCGGAATCCAACTTAGGAGAGACCGCATTATAAGTAGAAGGGCAAGGGAGCCACCTATCCTCCCAAATTCTAACATTCTGACCATCCTCAATCTTCCAACACAATCTGTTGTCCAACACTCTTCTCCCGGCCAAAATACTTCTCCAAGCAAAAGAACAAATTTTGTTTTGTCTTTGTCCTCAACAAATCACCATTGGAGAAATACTTAGCCATCATAACTTGTCCCAACTAGCCCAATGTATCTTATTCTCCCCAACCAAAAATTAAACTACATAGTCATAATCTCCTTGCACAACTTAATGGGAAGCTTGAAGCAACTCATAGAAAAAGTTGGCCAAGTAAGAAGCCCAAAATACTTCTCATGGTCCCTCATCTATGCAGCACCCACACATAGCTTAATCTCCTCCTTCATAACCTCCAGTGTGTTATTACTAAAGTCTTTGATCCCAATATTGTGTCCCGCTATGGGACACGAACAGGGCCAGACATCATGCATGGGAAAGGAAAAGAAGAAAGATAAGAGCAAGAGAAAGAAGATATCTTAGTCATTCCATGAACCCTAAAACAAAGAGACAACCCCCTTATAAAGAGGGCGCCAAGCGTGGGGGGTGCCGCTGATGGACCAGATTGTGGCCCGCTGATGGGCCATGATTTGCGTCATCAATTAAACTATTACAATATCCGTTCCTCATTCACTTCCTTATTACAATTATTGATTGATACTGAAAAAGGAAACTAATCCTAAATAAATAAAGTAACCTAAATTAGATTATATGCATTAGTTGTGCTGATGTACACAACAGCCCCACTCCACATGGTCATCTGCCTTGCTCATATTAAGCTAAAGAGCAACCGTACCTTCATTTAATCTACTCCTCAATGTCCTCATCATATGGAGCATCTCAAAAAAGCTAAAGAGCAACCGTACCTTCATTTAATCTACTCCTCAATGTCGTCATCATATGGAGCATCTCAAAAGCCGCAAAAATACTATCTATTATAAGCTGGCCAGGTACAAAGGCACTTTGGTTAGTGAAGATGATTTTTGAGAGAAAAAGCTTCAACCTACTAGCTAGCACTTTTGAAAAGATCTTATAGACCACATTAGCTAAGCTAATGGGGCGGAAGTCCAAAGGCCGAAGGGGATTTTAATCTTAGGTATGAGAGTTACCCAAGTTTCATTAAGTTCACGAAGCACGTCTCCTCTCTTAAAGCAATCCCATACCACCACCTCCCCAATATTTTTTCCCACATTATGTCAATATTTTTATATATTTTTTATAAAAAAAAGAACTGGAAGACCACGGGAGACTTTAAAGGACCCATTGACTTACGGATCTACCACTTCCTCCTCCGACACTACCCTTAAGCATTGCCCACCTTGTAGCCAGACTTCTCATTAATCAAAGGCAAGTGCCAAACTTGTATTGAGATCTAAAAGAGAGGAAATGAAATATTTTTTTCCGTCATACCCTCCTCCCACATGCAAAGCAGGAGAATAGTGTCCTTCAAAACTCCAAGCCCCCCTTTCCAGAGTAAGGGGCCGTTTGGGGCGTGATTAAAAGCAAAACATCCAGATGGGATGTTTTGCTACACCTGAAACACCTCAAGACGTGTTTCAGCTGGATGTAAAAATCCACATAGATGCTACAGTAAATATCCAGAATCCAGTATGAATGTTTTGCAATAATCACGCCCCAAACGGCCCCTAAGTTCCAAATCTCCATGATTTTCAAATTTAAACTGAAAAGGTTTTCCCCAAATTCATAGATTTTTTAGACGATCCCCTAAACCACAAGGAGCTTGGATTGACTCCTTTGCTGCTCTGACATTGTATAACTTTTTTTGTGTAGAACCTACCCATCAAGCTCAGCTCGCAGTCCTGAATATCTTTCTCACACTCTTCGTAATCGAATTCCACTAGAAGGCCTGCCTCCTTCGTCGTCATCTCAAAGCTAGGACGGGCAATGATTTCTCCTTCTGCAACCTCGGCTCCCTCCCATCTCCATGACCTCCCCACTACAACAAGCTCACTCACCCACAGAGGAGCAACAACAGGAAACAGGAGATGGAGAAGACACTCTTTCAGAGAAGAGAGAACGCTACCTTCGCTTCTCTAGGGGAAGGAAGGAAGGAACAAATGCTCGCTAGCACCAGAGCCTTTGAAATCTTCCTATTGTTCGCAGCTGGAAAGGCCGACATTTTTTAAGCCACTGGAAACAAGTGGCCTGTTGTGGCAAGTGTCGTTTTATTAGCAGAGTAGATATTCCCTCCAGTCCTTTTTAATTTAGGCCGTCACATAATTGTCACTTTTTATGAGGATATAAAAGCATGATGGGTAATCATCCCAAAAAAGTGTTAAGTTTTCTAAAAGCTAGAACGGTTAGGAAAGGAAAATATTTATTCATTTATTGTATATTCTAACATCTCCTCACGTGCAAGTGACCACAAAGCCATGTGCAAAGGGGCGAAATGAAAAAGGACTTTTAAATTTATTAATCAATTTTTTCACGACCATCTGTTTATCAGTTATCACTATTGTTTTTCTGGAAAAAATGCATTGGGCGTGGAACCAACACACGGCCTTCAAATCTTTAGTTTAATTTTCTACCAATTGGGCTATCCACGCTTTCTTTTTACAATTCAGTACTTTTTTTTAGATCAGGCTGCAGGATGAGCCTGGCGTGGCCCATTCGGCCTTTCCATGGGTGGGGTTGAAGCCTGGCTCATTGCCACCTCTGGAAAGAACGGTATCATCTAATTTTGGTACACATATTTTTTTAATTGTCTCGATTAAAAATAGCCGGAGGAGTAGAAGATAGCCGGCTCTTACTGCTACTACATTTGAAATCTCTTGCATGATACCTCTCAAATTAAGACAAGTATTACCATTACATTTAAGGAAAGATGATATTCTTCAAGTGAACTTCTCTTTAACATTAGTTTATAATGATCTATCTCAATAGTAAGCAGTTCACTGTTAGGCTAATCGATCTCTGGTACCGCACATAGAGTTGTAGGCTTCAAGGATTTGAAGAACTTATGAACAATACACGAAAGGAGTAGGGTGCAAAGATTACTCATATGTCTATAATACACATGTTGAGCACTTTAAATATGCAAATGAATCAGTTTTAATAAACGTTAAATAGATAAACGGTCTGATCTATATAGAGAGCAAAATTTGCATGACAAATACTCTGTCTAATTTTAGATGCTCCATCTGGCAAAAAAGGACAGTCCTGTTTTAGATGCTCCATATGGTGGTCCATATGGTCAATTCAAGTGAATTTTGGTCGTCTTGATTCAGAGGGTGCACTATGCTTATTTGCGAGGATTTTGTATCATTATGTTTATCCTATGATGATTCACATAGAGTAGACCCATGCCACCGACCCAAGATAATAATGATCATCTCAATTCCCCCTTCATTCTTCTCTCTATTTTCTGTTTCAGTTTCTTCTACTCTACAAATTTCAAACATTCAAAGTCTGATCTTACCTTCCAAGTTCAGGCCATCCCTTCCTGGGAACGGCAGAGGTGAGTAGGGTTGGGAATCCCAGGAAAGTAAAACATAACCACAATCAGGAAACCTGCCTTTCCGCAGCCTCACAATTTGCCCACATCAGTCAAAGTCTGATTTCAATTCGAAGAAAGAAAGCAATCCACATAAACAGGCAATGAAGAGTTACACCAAATTGCATTCCTAATTGGACTTGGACTACTTTTCAAGGTCGGTTCTCTCTATAAATACTGGGCACCCGGCACTGCACACACTAACCAAAATCCTTCTCTGGCTTTGCTTGCTGCTGCTTCGTTTCAGAGATGGCAATGGAGGGAAAGGAAGTGACGCTGAAGAGCTCCGACGGCGAGGAGTTTGTACTCGAGGAGGTGGTGGCTGAAAAGTCGGTGACGATCAAGTACATGATCGAGGACGGCTGCGCCGACGGCAAGATCCCGGTGCCAAACGTAAAAGGCACGATTCTGGCCAAGGTTATTGAGTACTGCAAGAAGCACGTCACCATGCAGAAGGAGATGGACGTGGAGGGCAAGAAGGCCGCCGCAGAGGAGGCGCTGAAGGTCTGGGATGCCGAGTTCATTGACGTCGACCAGGCCCTGCTCTACGAGGTCTTCCTGGCGGCGAACTACTTGAACATTTTGAGCTTAGTGAATCTGGCATGCGATAAAGTGGTGAGCATGATCAAAGGGAAGTCACCAGAGGAGATTCGGAAGATTCTGAACATTGAGAACGACCTCACACCTGAAGAGGACGCCGAGATTCGGAAGGCGCACCCATGGGCCTTCGAGTGATGAAGATGATGATAGTAGTAGGCTTTTTATTTTTGATATATTAAGGAGACAACAAACATCAATTTTCCTTTTGTTTGAATTTATAATTGTAAGAGACAGGAACTTGAAAGGCGTGTTCATAGTTTATGGTTTAGTATGGTTGATGTTGAGGCAAATTTTCTTTATTTCTAATAGTTGTGTTTTTATGTTATCGACGATATTTAAAGTATGCATTATCAATAGTATTGTATTCCTTCTGGCTTTTTTTTATGGTCCTATATGTGTTGATTGTTTGGTGTGTTCCACTCCAATAAGTTACAATGTTGTGTGTGAATTGGATTATGTAGCTGCTTTGGTTTTTAGTTGCAATATATTATGCGCGCATCTCAATGCCTAATGGGCATCCACATGTTTAGGCATTCATGCAATTATTGGCATGATGGAACTCGTCATTAAAGATGTCATCAAGAAAAAAAAAGTGAGATTAAAGAGAATGCCACCAACGGTTCTTGATTAATTCAGGCGCAAAACCATGTTAGGTTTTTACAATGTCATGGGGCAGAATCCCTCGGAATTTCTGGCACTGGCTCTTAGCTTGGCCTTCGATGAGCAGTTGAAAGGAAAAGTTTATTGTTTTCTACCTCTAGAAGTAGGTATTCAAAGGTAATGATGTATGGACGAGAAATTATTAGGTACGCATCACGTATGGGGAAGTCATGCTCACCCCTGATTGTTATGAAATTTAACTCTTTTTATTTGCAATCGTATGAGACTACATATAGGCTATTGAAAACAAGGTCGAACCCAAAGGACTTGTTTTGATTTAACTAATTCTAATGAAGAAATTGAATTTGTAATGATTTAAAGAACCAACGGAATAAACTTTAATAAGAAATCAAATTAACGAAAGTATCAAGGCAACGAATCCACCTCTTAATATGGAATTACTACTCTCAATTATTATTTTGCATAAATTGATATGACACGATAACTCATGTTCTTGGTCGGACACACAAATTACCAATGAATGCACTACACGTTCTTGGTTAGACACGAAAAGTTTATTCACTATAAATTAATGTAGCCAATTCTATCCTTGGTCAGACATAAAATTAACACAATCCTATTCTTCGTTAGACACATGAATTATTAATATCAAATTTCATTCATAATCATACAAGTCTATGGTCAAACACTAGATGAGATATCATGAAATCGCATTAAGCATAAGTCATATCAACTATATTAAATTAAACAATCAAGAATAGCATCACAAGTTTAGGGCTTCATCTAGCCTTGATAGGAATTTAGCTAGACATAGAAATAGGGAAGGAAAAGTCTGTTTCGATGGGGATTTCATCTCTTCTCTGTCGTGCAAAGCAGTCCCGTCCTCTCTCAAGCAATAGAGCAGCACTTTTCGTCTGTTTCCCCCACCGAAGCATCCAAATTTCCCCCATCAACTGTTTTTATAGACACTCGAGATGAGAGAGTCCTCCTCAACCAATCTGACTTTGGAATAATCCCAAATCCCGTCGTTGTTTTGAAAGAGTCCCGATTGTACACGCCTCTGTTCTGAATCAAACACGTCGCTCTCTGCCTCCTGCTCAAACACGCCTCTGATCTGTTTCATCGAGCTTCAATCTTCAAGCTTCGCCGTCATTCTTCACTAGAATCATCGTCGCACTGGCGTTGTGACCCATCGCTGGTGATCGTGAACCTCTGTCGGCCACCGTGATCAATCTTCGAGTTCTCTTCGCCCATGGCCGCCACCGACCACCGTCACCTCACCGCGGTGGTTGTCGCCATTGAGACTCATCGCCTCGCCTCTCATCTTCCCCGTCGCCTCTTGAGCAGAGCAGCTCAGAAGCTCTGTTTTCTTAAACAGGCACCTGAGTATTTGGCTCGGGTTGCTTTGTTGTTTTTTTCTTCTCTCAAACTGAACCTGTCAGTTCAATTTCTATTCCTTCTTTTTTTTTCGATGGCTAAAACCCGTCGCAGCAACCGCATCCATTAGATCTTTGATCTCAGCACAAAACCCATTTGACGTGCGTTCACTTTTGGCGAACTGCATCTGGAACTCTAAAAACTTGCATAAATAAAATTGAATCTTAAGGCATAATAAAATGTAAATCCATTAAATCAAATTAATGCAGCTAAATTAATCCATTAAGCGCATTCATTTATTAAACTCCTAATGACTCACCTAACATGAATACACATTAATTATCCTTACTTCAACTAAAATTACAACTAACATATAGATATAATGGCATATAAATGTGTGTATATTTTGTATATATCAAATACCCCCAAACATACATTTTACTAGTCCTCGAGCAAAACAAAAACAAGCAAGGGAAAATAAGAACAACTAATCAAAAATTTAAAAAGTAATGCCACTTTCATAGGGAACACAATTGCATTGAACGTATGCAACAAGCCGTTACACCTAGGTGTCCCTAGTAGGACGAGTTGTGTCTCGTGAGGGTTTGCAACAATGTTACCCACAAACATGTACCTATGAAACTAACATAATTCAACTATGTGAAAAAAAAAACAAAAATAAAAAATAAACAATCCAAAACACAAAATCCTATTATTCCTTTAAATACACACCTCAATACTTAAGAAAACTAACCATACATACTTGCACTTATAATCAATTAGAATATAGAAGTCCTCAAGTAAGTAGTTTTATCTACACTTTTATCTTGGAAATTTCTGCTCAAATATGATATAGCATGATACTTTAAATAGTAAAAGTATAGAACATTGTAGCAATACACTTAAATTTCTGTTTTGAGCATATCCGAGGTGACCCATCAGTCAAAAAGCATTAGAATCGACATAGTCATCCCAATCTCTAGGTTCATGATAGTACAAATGCATGCGTGCCTCCTTCGGGTCCAACATTCTAGATTTTAGAGGATAATACACCATAGACTTTTTTACGAGACTGTGCAATGGCTAACTTCAAGATGCTTATGTTTAACAATGACTCAGGCTAATGACTCGCAACCAGTTGGCTTAGGGTATTAGGTTTTAAGTATAGACCACTTCGGACCTGAGCATCAACCTAAGTTAATTCAATAAAGTCAAGCAACCCCAAGCTGCTGTTGTTGGTTTTTTATCATTTATTTTTTTCAGAGCATTATTTTGTCCAGGTTGTATTATATTCTCAACCTATTTCCGATCCATGCCTCCGCCATATTGCCAAGTAAATGGTCTATCATAATCGTTTAAGCTCAACAATAACCGCATATCATCTGATGACCTAGACCAAAATTATCCTATTGCATATTAGTACTCAACAAATTTCTAGACAGGATTACTTTATGTAACTAGTGTGTATGTGAGTGAGTTTTCTTAGCTCAAGCACTTGATCCAAGAGAGCTGTAACAGAATGTTGTTTCTCAATTAAGTGTCTCTATCCTCCAGTATACTTACTCACACTTCCAATGTAAATTAATCTCTTAAAAATTAAAGTATGCATCACGAAGGTATAAACTACCAAAACCTATGAAAATACTAGCAAACAACCTAAAACTGAGTAAAATAAAAAAAAGTTTCAATTTTTTTTTCTTTTTTTAATATAAGAAACAGATGATAATGAAACAAATGAACACTACTTTTTACACCCCAAACCTAAACTAAACATTGCCCACAATGTTTACCAAAAATAATACTACAATGACAAGTAAGGAAAATGAGTGAGGAAAGAAATCACCGGAATGGAGAGGCTCACGGTAAATATAGAACATGAAACACATAAGCTAAAAATGAGGAGTGAATATAAATAAGAAAAATTGAATTACACCCCAAACCTAGACAACAGCATCCCCATACATGTGAGAAATAACCTACAAGAAAAGCAAAACAAACTAGAACACAAGCAAGCAAATAAAAATTTTGGGTTTCTCCCAAGAGCGCTAAGTTTTACGTCTTTAGCCAGACATAGTCCTTCAATTCACTCAGGGTAGATAGGATCATCTGGATAATCAATGGTCACATTTGAGACTGCAACACCCTCTAAATAAGGTTTTAATCACTGGCCATTTACCTTGAAAGTATTACCGTCTTTAAGGTTATGAATTTCAACTGCTCCATTAGGAAACACCTTTGTAACAACAAAAGGGCCATACCATTTAGAGCGCAGTTTTCCAGAAAAGAGATGCAACCTTGAATTGCAAAGGAAAACTTTTTCAGCAGGCTAAAAGGACTTCAAAAGAATACATTTATCATGAAGTATTTTAGTCCGTTCCTTATAAAGTGTTGCATTCTCATAAGCATCAAGCCACATTTCTTCCAATTCATTGAGTTGTAATTTACGTTATGTTCCTGCCTTGTATTAAAATTCAAATTCTTGATTGCCCAGTATGTACGGTGCTCCAACTCCACTGGTAAGTGACAAGCTTTCCCAAAAATGAGTCTGTAGGGAGACATACCAATGAGAGTTTTGTAAGCAATCCTGTAAGCCCACAAAGCATCATTTAAGCGCAAGGACCAATCTTTCCTATCAGGTCTAACAGTTTTCTCAAGAATCTTTTTTATCTCCCGATTAGACAATTCAATATGGCCACCTGTTTGAGGTTGATATACAGTGGCAACCTTATGGGTAACAGAGTACTTTCACAGCATGGCTTCAAAAGATCTATTACAAAAGTGAGTGCATCCATCACTGATTATTGCTCTTGGGATCCTGAAATGACAAAATATATGGTCTTTCAGAAACTTCACCACAACCTTATGATCATTCGTCTTAGTGGCAATCACTTCAATCCATTTACAAACATAATCAACTGCAACCAGAATGTAAAGGTGACCAAAGGATTGTGGAAAGGGTCCCATAAAGTCAATTCCCCAAATATTAAATAGTTCTACCACAAGAATGGGTTGGAGAGGCATCATATCTCGTCGAGAGATAGATCCTAACCGTTGACATCTATCACAAGATTTGCAGAACTCATGAGCATCCTTAAACAAAGTTGGCCAATAGAAACCACTCTACAAAATCTTGGCAGCAGTTTTCTTTCCTCCAAAATATCCCCTGCATGCTTGAGAATAACAAGAATGTAGAATACTAGGAAACTCATTCTCAGGTACACATCGTCAAATCACCTGGTCTGAACATATTTTAAATAGGTACGGATCATCCCAAAAGTAAGATTTAGGGGCCGTTTGGGGCGTGATTATTGCAAAATATCCAGACTGGATATTGGATATATACTGTAGCATCCATGTGGATTTTTACATCCAGCTGAAACACCTCCTGAGGTGTATCAGCTGGATATATAAAATATCCAGATGCTACAGTATAGCAAAACATCCCATCTGGATGTTTTGCTTTTAATCACGCCCCAAACGGCCCCTTAATCTTCAAAAACAACAAATCTTTGCTGTGTTTGTTCCAATGGGATGGAATCTGACTTATGGCAAGGTAGTTCGTAATGTTGGCAAACCAAGGGATTTTAATTTGGGAGATGGAAATAATTGTTTATCAGGAAAAAAATCATGTAGCGGCTCCTTGATCTACACATGAAATATACATTTTATTATCTCATAAACTTATATTTATGCTAGTGTTTAATTAGAATTATTGCTACTTGAATATAGTTTTTCGTTTTGTAGAAAAATGAGAGCAAAGATTCAAAAATATGGTGAAATAAGACTTCAATAGTTAAACCTTCATAACTTCGTGTGTATATCTCTGATTGGACTGATTTAAGTCTCATGTTAAAGTTAAAGAAGTCATCTTTCCAATGCCACTGACCACGCATAATTCAGAGTTTGGAGCAAAAAGTTATGACTATTGGTATATTGTGCTGCAGGATGAATAGTAACCGATCGATCGGTTAAATGAGGCGATCGATTGCCTGAGAAAAAAATCGAAATTTTCTCGATTGATTGTCGCCATTTGATCGATCGTATCTACTGAAAATTTTTCATGAACAGTACCGATTGATCGGTGAATAGTGCCGATCGATCGCCATATACGAAAAATACGATTTTGACATATTTCGACTCGGATTTGGAAGAGGACTTCATGGTTTTCCTTCACTCTTATAAATAGGCCTTATGAAGGAACGTTTTGGGCATTAGAAAGTAGACTAGAGAATAGACTTTTGAGCTTTATTGGAGGCTAAAGCAAAGGAGAGAAGAAGATGAAGAACATGAAGAACATGATGGTGATTTCTCTTCCGGTGCGAGGCTAAACACTTTTTCAAGGCGTAGATGAAGCCCAATAATCTGGTTGTGTAGTTTCTTTTCTCTCATCTTATGTTTTTACTCTAGTTGGTGTATGGATTTTATTGTGTAATCATTGTTAATTCAATAAAGATTTGTTCTTTGTACTCGAGAGAGACAAGAGTGAATTCTTGTGAGTTTCAATCCGAGGAATACTTGCGTATCTGAGAGGAACGTGAGTAGATTGAGGTGTTATATATCAATAAAATTTCATTGGTTTATATTCGAGAGAGATAGATCACAATTCCATGTTTTAACCATTTTATGTGTTACATCCGAGAGGAGAGCACTATATTTTGAGTTGACAAGTGTATATTCGAAAGGAATATGCTAGCCAATTAGAAATCTTTATTCAAAAGAGAGAGAGACGATACACTAGTTTATTATGGTGGATTCGAAGCTTTGGTCTTCTCCACATTGATTAATTCTCACTTAGTTTAGTTAAAAGTTCATTGATTTTTTAGTTTAGAATCAACATTGCTATTATCTCTTGAATTTAGTAAATCATTCATCCATCCGTGAGGTTCGACAACCCTTTTTAATACTCACCGTAGTACAATTGCCTTGTGCACTTGCAAGGGTTTTATATTTAAACGATCACTCCTCATCTTGAAATGATTCATTAAGGATTCTAGACAAATGATCGGCCACCCCTTATCCACACGTGTCTTATCTCGGATTTCATAATTGAATTCTTGTAAAAGTAAAATCTACCTAATCAATTGAGGCTTGGTGTCTTTCTTGGACAAGAGATATTTCAATGCTACATGATCAAAGAAAATGATGATTTTAGATCCTAACCGGTAGGATCTAAATTTATCAAGGGCATAAACTACTACTAGAAGTTCTTTCTCTATAGTTGTGTAATTCAATTGCGCGTCAGAGATGGTTTTCTAGTATAGTAAATGACAAGGGGAACCTTATTCACTCTCTGGCCTAGGACAGCACCAATCGCATAGTCTGAAGCATCACACATTATTTCAAAAGGGAGAGAGTAGTAAGGGGGCTGAATGATAGGTGCAGTAGACAATAAGGTACGAAGAGTGCCAAAAGCTTGCCTACATGCATCATCAAACACAAAAGGCACAT
The DNA here is from genome assembly GCA_039654745.1 of Houttuynia cordata. Classification (NCBI taxonomy): domain Eukaryota; kingdom Viridiplantae; phylum Streptophyta; class Magnoliopsida; order Piperales; family Saururaceae; genus Houttuynia; species Houttuynia cordata. The sequence goes on from CM077502.1 coordinate 67,828,968, forward strand.
CTTGGGCTAGTAAATTACTCAAGGGTGAGCAATCATACTAAAATCTTTGATGAAGCACCTGTAAAAGCCTGCATGTCCAAGGAAAGATCTAATTTGTTTTACCGTAGATGGTGGTGGCAGGTTAGTGATGAGATCTACCTTGGCTTTGTCTACTTCAATTCCCCTCTTTGAGACGACATGTGCGAAAACAATACCCTCTTGAATCATAAAATGGCTCTTTTCCCAGCTCAAGATAAGATTCTTCTCTTCGCAGCGCTTGAGCACCAATGACAGATTATGTAGACATTCATCAAATAATAGACCAAATACCGAGAAATCGTCCATGAACACTTCTAGAAATCTATCTACCATATCTGAGAAGATGGCTAGCATGCACCATTGAAAGGTGGCAGATGCATTACATAGCCCAAAAGGCATTCTTCGGTAAGCAAATGTACTGAAGGGACAAGTAAAAGTAGTCTTCTCTTGATCTGTTGAAACACCGGGACTTGATTATATCCAGAGTAACCATCAAGAAAACAATAGAATTGTTAACCTGCTAGTTTCTCTAAGATCTCTTGAATGAAAGGTAAAGGAAAGTGGTCTTTTCTAGTTTTTGTGTTTAATTTCCTATAATCAATACACACTCTCCACCCAGTGGTTTCACGAGTTGGGACTAACTCTCCATTAGAGTTTTGCTTCACAGTAATGTCAGACTTTTTAGGCACGACTTGTATAGGGCTGACCCACTCACTATCAGAAATGGGGTATATGATACCCGCATCTAGCAGTTTCACAATCTCTTTCTTAACCACATCCCCCATGTTGTGATTCAATCTCCACTGATTCTCTCTTGAAGGTTTGACATCCTCCTCCAAATGAATGTGGTGCATGCAAACGGATGGATCGATGCCTCTTAAATCAACAATAGTCCACCATATGGCTCTCCTATCTGAACTAGAATCCTAAGCAATTAATTCTCCTGGCTACTACACAAGCTAGATGAAATAATGATGGGGAGAGTATCATTAGGACCTAGAAAAACGTACTTGAGGGAATTGGGAAGTGGCTTCAACTCAAGTTGAGGAGGAGACTCAATGGATAGTTGGAGAGATGGACTAGGAGATACTAGTAAAGGCTCTACTCTATTTCTGTAAGGAAAATAGGCATGATAGGGAGAAGATACTGACATCGCATGAATGTTTTCAACGTGTGGCTCTAAGTCAGAATCATTTATCCCTAAATAGAGTAGAGTAGGATCTTGATCATCAGGCATGAGCTCGTTCAAAAGTGTCTCTTCCATAAGATCATCAATTTTATCCATAAGAGAATACTCTTGCTCACTTTCAGTGGCTCCTTGGGTTGAAGCTTGGAACACATTGAGGATTATTTTCATATTCCCAAAAGACATCTCCATCATTCCAGACCGACATTGAATATATGCATTGGCCGTTGCTAAGAAAGGGTGGACTAAAATGACTGAAATGGTGTGAGAAGTATTAGACACAGGTTCCATGTCCAAGACCAAGAAATCGACTAGAAAGAAAAACTTCTCTACCCCAACTAAAACATCTTCAAGCAAACCTCGGGGTTTTTTGACAGATCTATCGGCCAACTGCAGAGTTGCCGATGTTGGTTGCAAGTCTTCCAAGCCTAATTTCTCGTATACTGAGTAAGGTAACAGGTTGACACTAGCACCCAAATCTAAAAAACTTATGTTAATGATATGGTCGCCAATGACACATGAAATGGTAGGTGTGCCTAGGTCTTTAAATTTCGGTGGCGTGTCATGTTTCATAATAGAATTGACCTGCTCAGTAAGGAAGACCTTCTTAGAAATGTGAGTCCTAGACTTCCACTTTTGTGTGCCCAGGTCTTTGAGAAATTTTGCATATACGGGCACTTGTTAAATATCTTCTAGGAGTGGAAGATTAATCTTAACTTGTTTGAAGCTTTCTAGCACCTCATCTATCCTAGCTTTGTCTTTGTTGCAGCCAAATTGACGCCAATAGACGGGTTTTGAAGTGCCAAAGCGACCCAAGACTGATATCATTCGCAGAGAAGATCTGAACCGTTGATGTCCACTGAAGAGGAAGACGGGCGCTCGGAATTGAATGGCGGGCATTTAGATTTGATTAGACGGATGAGATTGATACAACGGGTTTGACTCAAGAGAAAGAAAAAAAATGAAAACCCAAGCCATCGGCTCGAGTGTCTAACAGAAGAATGAAGCAGTGCTCGGGCTGCCCGAGCGCTGGTGGTTGGAGAGCAGATGCGACGGCTGGGTTCTGGCGGCGATGAATCCACGGCCGAGCAACGATGGAAAGGCTAAGGACAACGGCGATAGCAGCAGTGGCGGTGACGATGGTTCCAGCAAGACCGTAGAGGAAGTCGAAGAGGCCGACAGAGATGATGGGCGGCGGCCTTGGGTTGCGGCGGCCATGGGTAGCGCTCGACGGTGGAGGTCGAAGTCGACGACGGTCATGGCGATGAGGAGGAGAAAAACAGCAAAAGAAAAAAATCTCAATTTGGTAAGTTGCGTGCGGGGGAGCCAAATGGGGAAAGACAAGCTTCAGATTTGGATCAGAACGAGGAAAGATTGGATTTTTCTTACAAATTTGGACGAAATTCGAATGAAAAACTGGCCAGATTTAGAAGACTTAATGGCAGCAATTGGAAATTTCACTTTCTACACGAGATTAATTTTGGAAAAGGTTCTGATTTTAGAAGAACAGAAGATGGTCCTGCTGTCGATATAAACAGAAAACAGAGCCATAAAGAGGGAGGTCGACCATTGGAGGAGACGACCAGAGATTTTTTTAAGTTTCAAATTTCAATTTTAGTTATCTATTCTTGTTTTCATTTTGGGTTTTTCATTCCGAATTGTTGCTGCTAAAGAAGAAATCTGTTCGAACTGTGGCTGTGAACAGTAACCCGAGAGAGAAGAACAGTGCATGTTTTGCTAATTTTCCTATTATTTCAAAATTATTGTAAGCTAAATCTTATTTTTTTATTCAAATGAATTCCTTTGTTATTGTAGTTCAATTCCCTTGCATGAGTAGCTAATCTCATATCTAGAGCTGAGATTTTATGACTAACAAACAGCTAAAAAGGCATATAAAAATGTGTATTTTTCATGCTTAACAAATACCCCCAAACCTAGATTTTGCTAGTCCTCATGCAAAACATAAAAGAAAAATAATAAAACTACTCAAAAATAAATGCCACTGTCGTAGGGAATCACGATTGCATTTAGCATATGCAACAAGCCTTTTATAGAACATGTATTTATAAAACTCACATTATTCTTTATCTAAATGGGGGTTTGCAGCCATGCTACCCACAAACATGTATTTATAAAACTAACATTATTCTTTATCTAAATGAGAAAGAAGTCAACTAAACACTTCAAAACATAGAACCTATTATCCCTTCAAATACACACTGCAATACTTAAGAAAACTAACCACATGTACTTGCATTTGTAATCAAGTGGAATATAGAAGCGCTCAAGCAAGTGGTTTTATTCTACACCTTCATCTTGGAAATTTCTGCTCAATATGATATACATGATACTTTAAATAATAGAAAGTGTAGAACATTGTAGCAATACACTCTAAATCTCTGTTTCAACATATCCAATGTTACCCATTAACCAAAGAACATCAGAATCTACATAGTCATCATAATCTTTAGGTTCATTATAGCACAAATGCCTGCACGCCTCCTTCGGGTCCAACATTCTAGATTTGAGAGGATAATGCACCATAGACTTTTTTTTCAATAGGACTGTGTAAGGCCTGACTTCAAGATGCTTAGGTTTAGTAATGACTCAGGCCAATGACTCCCAATACAGTTGGCTTAGGGCATTAGGTTTTAAGTATAGACCGCTTCGAGCCCGAGCATCAGCTTAAGTTAATCCTATACTAGTCAAGCAGCCCCTTTCTTTCTTTTTGTTCTTTGTCTACTTTTTTCGCTTTTTTTTCAGCATATATATTTTCAAGCATCTTATTTTGTCCAGGCTATATTATACTCTCAACCTATTTCTAGTTCCAAGCCCTTGCCATAGCCAAGTAAATGGTCTATCATGATCTTTTAAGCTCAACAGATAACCACATATCAACCAATGACTCTAACTAAAGACATCCCACTGAAGATTAGTATTCAACAAATCTCTAGAAGGTATTACTTTATGTAAATGGTGTGTATGAGTGAGTTTTATTAGCTCAAGCACTTGATATCCAAGAGGACTGTAACAGAATGCTATTTCTCAGTTAAGTGTCTTTATCCTCCAGTATACTTACTCACACTTCCAATGTAAATTAATCTCTTAAAAATTGAAGTATGCATCACGAAGGGATAAACTACCAAAACCTATAAAAATATTAACAAACAACCTAAAAACTACAAAAAAAAATTGTTTTTAATTTTTTTTTTTTTTTACAAAATTCAAAATAAGCAAGAAAATAACTAAGATATCCTAAACAAATATCTTCCTATACCCTCAAACCTGCATGAAACATTGTCCTCAATGTAAAAAGATATGAAATAAGTATTGAGAAAAATAAATAGATGAGGGAAGGAAAGGTAGTACCTGCACTCTACTGAAACGCTAAATTTCAGTAGAGTGCAGGTACTATCTTTCCTTCCCTCATCTATTTATTTTTCTCAATACTTATTTCATATCTTTTTACATATCCCGGTGTAAAAGATTTTCGCAGAATATTTTGATCATGAACCTTTTTCATGCGATCCTTGTATGATTTTGCACACTCATAAGCATCATTACGAAGCTCATCTAACTCATTCAACTGCAGTTTCCTTTGAATTCCTGCTCTATTCATATCAAAATTCAGGTGCTTAATTGCCCAATAAGCTTTATGCTCAATTTCAACAGGAATATGTTAAGCTTTTCCGTAAACAATACGGAATGGAGACATTCCAATGGGAGTTTTAAATGCAGTACGGTAAGCCCACAAAGCATCAGTGAGTCTCAGTGACCAATCTTTGCGATTAGGATTGATTGTCTTTTCTAAAATATACTTAATCTCCTGATTAGAAATCTCAACTTGACCGCTTGTCTGGGGATGATATGGGGTAGCAATTTTGTGGGTTATGCCATATTTCTTCATTAACTGTTCAAAAACCCTATTACAGAAATGTTTACCCCCATCACTTATGATAGCACAAGGAGAACCAAAACGTGCAAAAATATTGTCTTTTAAGAATTGGACCACCACTTTGTGATCATTGGTCCTGCATGCTATAGCCTCAACCCATTTAGAGACATAGTCTACCCCCACAAGGATATAAAGATTGCCAAAAGAGTTAGGAAAGGTCCCATGAAGTCAATACCCCATACATCAAAAAGGTCTATAATAAGCATTGAGGTTAAAGCCATCATGTTACGACGTGAAAGTGCTCCTAACTTCTGACATCTTTCACATGCTGAACAATAAGCATGACAGTCTTTAAAAATAGTAGGCCAATAAAATCCACACTGCAAAATCTTTACAGCAGTCTTTTTAGAACTAAAATGGCCCCCACAAGCTTGATCATGACAAAAAGAAATGATGCTTTGGTGATCATGTTCCAGAATATATCTCCTAATAATTTGATCGGGACAATACTTGAACAAGTATGGATCATCCCAAAAGAAATACTTAACCCTGGACAAAAATTTGGACCTATCTTGGGAAGACCAATGAGATGGAATTTGTTCAGTTACCAGATAATTAACTATGTCAGCAAACCAAGGCAATTGGGACACTGCAAGTAATTACTCATCTGGAAAAGATTCAGTTATGGGCAATGATTCATCAGTAAAATCAACTATCAACCTAGATAAGTGGTCAGCTACAACATTTTCGGAACCTTTCTTATCCCGAATTTCAATATCGAATCCTTGTAGCAACAATATCCATCGGAGAAGACGAGGTTTAGCATCTTTTTTAGATAAAAGATACTTCAATGCAGCATGATCCGAATAGATATAGACCTTCGATCCTAATAAATAAGACCGAAACTTATCTAGAGCAAAGACTACTGCCAACAACTCTTTTTCAGTTGTAGAACAATTAAGTTAAGCATCATTCAATGTTTTACTGGCATAGTAAATCACATGGGGAAGTTTATTAATTCGCTGCCCCAACACAGCACCAATAGTATAATCAGAGGCATCGCACATGATTTCAAAAGGTAAGTTCCAATCAGGCGGCCAAATAATAGGTGCAGATATTAACTCTGATTTGAGTTTCTGAAAGGCATTATTGCAAGAATCATCAAAGACAAATTGTGTATCCTTTGCAAGAAGATTACACAAAGGTCTTGAAATTTTACTAAAGTCTTTAATGAATCTTCTGTAAAATCTAGCATGGCCTAAAAATGATCTGATTTCTTTCACAGTTCGTGGTGGTGGAAGATGTGAAATCAAATCAACTTTAGCTTTATCAACTTCAATGCCTTTATTAGATATAATATGCCCAAGAACAATTCTTTTTTGAACCATAAAATGACATTTTTCCCAGTTAAGTACTAGATCCTTCTCTTTACACCGCACTAACACTAAAGATAGGTGGTGCAGACATTAATCAAAATTAGACCCAAAGACAGAAAAATCGTCCATGAATACCTCTAAAAATTGCTCTACCATATCAGAGAAAATATTCAACGTACACCTTTGAAAGGTAGCAGGTGCATTGCATAGCCCAAATGGCATGCGTCGGTAGGCAAAGGTACCAAAAGGACACATGAAAGTGGTCTTTTCTTGGTCTTCAGGGGCTATAAGAATTTGGTTATAAATAAAATAACCATCAAGAAAACAATAATATTCATGTCCCGCTAACCTTTCTAGCATTTGGTAAATGAAAGGAAGGGGAAAATGATCTTTTCTTGTCAAAGCATTCAACTTCCTATCATCAATGCAGACACGCCAACCCGTTTGAACTCGAGTTGGCACTAACTCATCAGCATCATTTTTCACAACAGTTATTCCAGATTTTTTCGGCACCACTTGAACAGGACTTACCCATTTACTATCAGAGATTGGGTAGATAACTCCTACATCCAAAAGTTTTAGGATTTCAGCTCGAACCACTTCTTACATTACAAGGTTAAGACGCCTTTGGGATTCATGAAAAGGCTTAGCATCATCCTCCAAATAAATTCTATGCATAACAACATAGGGATTGATGCCTTTTATATCAGCAATGGTCCACCCTATGGCTTCTTTGTGCTTTACAAGAATATCAAGTAGTTTACGCTCTTGAGCCACATCTAGGTCAGATGCAATAATGACAGGTAAGGACTCACCAAGACCTAAATAAGCATATTTCAGAGTATCAGGCAATGGTTTCAGGTCTAGTTTAGGTGGCTCAACACTAGATGGAACTACTAGTGATGATGATAAGGAAGAGGCTCCACTTTTGGTTGCCACCGTTCAGCACTCATCAGAGGTACAGACTAAAGCAGTGAGTTCACTTGTTCAATTGACTGATCGATATCAAATTCACAACCAAAATGAGTTAAGCAGGCCTCTAAAGGATCTTGGGAATGTGTTTGAAGAAATATTTCATGGACAAGTGTTTCAATCAAGTTTATTTCATTCGCATCATCCATGTCAGGTGGTTGTTTACTGATGTCAAAGATGTTCAATTCCACCTTCATATTCCTAAAAGAAATTTGTATCACTCCATTTTTATAATTAATGATAGCATTAGATGTAGCTAGAAATGGATGACCCAAAATGATAGGTATTTGCCCACTTATGTTTGGAATAGGTTGAGTATCAAGGACAACAAAGTCCACAGGGAAATAAAATGTATCAACCTTAATCAGAACATCCTCAACAACACTTCAAGGGATTTTAACCGAACGGTCAGCTAATTGAAGTGTCATTGACGTGGGTTTTAGCTCTCCCAGACCTAATTGCACATACACAGAGGAGGGCAATAAATTCACACTTGCCCCCAGATCTAATAAGGCTCGCTCAATTTGATGTTTCCCTATCATGCATGAAATTGTGGGACAGCCAGGGTCCTTATATTTGATAGGAAATTTACATTGAATGACAGAGCTGACTTGTTCGGCTAGGAATGCCTTTTTAGGAACATTATTTTTCATTTTGACAGAGACTAAATCTTTCAAAAAATTTGCATATGAAGGCACTTGTTGGATTGCATCTAGAAAAGGAATGTTTATTTGTACTTGTTTAAACACTTCTAGAATATCTCCATATTGTGCACCTTTTTTAGGATTTACTAGTCTTTGTGGATATGGTTCCGTAGGTACAAAATTCCTCGGTGGAGAATCACTGTCAACAATTGGAGAAGAATTAATTTCTTTAGTCTCTATTTCAGTCTTAGTGTTCTCACTTTCTTCTTTTTCAGGAGTTTCAATTTTATTATCAATTTGCTTTCTAGACCTAAGGGTAATAATTGATTGAACATGTTCCTCATTCTGTGAAGAATTGGAGCTACTACCAATGGAAAATTGTCCTTTTTGGTTAGGTACAGGTTGACTAGGGAATCTCCCTCTCTCTCTTTCTGCTAATTGAGTAGCCAATTGACCAACCTGAGTCTCTAACTTAGTAATTGCTTGTGTATTCATGTGTGTAGAGTTCTTCATCTCAAGCATAACTTGGTTAGTTGACTGAATAACTTGGCTTGTAGATTGCATGAAAGATTTTAGAGTGTCTTCCAATGATGAATGTTTTTGTGTAAGACCCTAAGATTGAGTGACAGGTTGTTGATATTGGGTAGGAGGTTGAGACAAAACTTGATAAGGTGGGTTATTCTGCCTAAACTGATTATACATGGGCTGCCCACCTACATTCATAGGTGGTTGACTCTGTCTCCAGGAGAAATTTAGATGATTTCTCCAACCTGAACTGTAGGTTTCAGAGAAGGGATTTCCTGTCGGCTTGCCATAATTATTCAGGACATTAACTTGTTCTGCATAACACTCTGGATAAGTATTCATTGAAGGACAGTTCAGAGATGTATGCATCGGGCTAGCACACACAGAGCATGCTTCATTCATGTTGAGGGCATTGATGTTTCGGTTCAAACTCAGAGCATCTATTTTCTTGGTTAGCGCATCGAGTTTGACCTTAACATCTACGTCATCTTTGATTTCGTAGAGACCTCCCTTCTTAGGAGCTTGATGTTGTCTCTCCCTATGACTTGCAAAATCCCACTGTTGGGACCTTCAGCTAATCGCTCTAAGAAATTATACGCAGTTTCACCTCGTAAGTCTAAAAATGCACCGCCATTCATTGATTCAATCATATTGCGATGTGTTTGAGTTAAGCCATTGTAAAAGTGTTGAATTAACCTCCATGTTTCAAACCCATGATGTGGACATTTTAGTAAAAGGTCTTAAAATCTTTCCCAACTCTCATAAAATTTTTCATTTTCATCTTCTATGAAGTCAGTGATTTCTCTCTTTAATTCATTAGTTTTGGCCATTGGGAAGAATTTGGACAAGAATTTGCTCACCAACAAATCCCATGTGGTGACAGAATTAGCGGGAAGAGAATTTAACCATGCCTTGGCCTTGTCCTTCAAAGAGAAGGGGAAAAGGCGCAGACGAACAGACTCATCTGAGAAGTCTGTGAACCTAAAAGTTGCACAAATTTCTAGAAAATCTTTTACATGCATGTAAGGATCCTCTCTGTTAAGACCATGATAATTGGGTAAAAGTTGAATTATCTGAGGTTTTAGTTCAAAATGCTTTACAGAGGTTGCAGGCAACACTATGCATGATGGAGGGTTGATTGAGATTGGAGAAAATAACTCCCTCAGAGATTTCTCAGGTTGATCTTCCATTTTGAATGAAAGATCAATTTTAGTTTCACTATTCTCTAATGGGTTGGAATTATTGCTAACCAGACGCAGTGTGTGATCACGTGTCCATGTGGTCATACACCGTCAATCAACTCACACGTGTTTAAATTTTTTAATTTTAAATTTTTATTTATTTTTTTAAAATTTTTTACCTAAAATTAACTGCAAGGGTAAAATTAGTCTTAGAATTTGATTTCCTACAACTCCCCGGCAACGGCGCCAAAAACTTGTTGTTTTAATTAATCTTCTTAATTTTACTCGCAAGTGTACGAATCGTGTTTGGAGTATAGTCGCATAATTCTTACGAGGTCGAACCCACAAGGACTTGTGTTTTTGAAATTCTAATTCGAAGATCAGATTATTACCCTTGCTGAAGAATTAAATTGATTTGATGCACTACAACTACGACTAATCGAAGACTCAATGCAATTAAACAACTTTAACTAACAAATTAATCTAAAAGCAATTAAGTAATCTATGAAAAAGAAACTAATTGACAAATAAAAATTGGAACTTTAATCAGGAATTTAAAACACTAGGGCATAAGAATCAGCACATGACAATCATAAGAATATATATTCAAAATCAGCAATTATTCTCACGATTATCTCGTAGAGAATTGGAATTCAATCTATTCTCCTACGGAAGATTTCAGCATTAAAGCATACAAATTTCATATTACAATTTGTCTTCTCTTGCATATCAAAAGATGAAATTCAAATCATTACTTGTATCCATCATTTAATAAATCACAACTAATATTCAAACAACATATTAAACTTATGATTCAATGCACTTGATTCAAGAATAACAATTGTTAAAGCATAGTTATTTGAGATAGCAATTGCATCACATAAGCAATACTCCTACAACTATTCATGGCTTCATCTCAGCCCTAGATATGAGATTAGCTACTCATGCAAGGGAATTGAACTACAATAACAAAGGAATTCATTTGAATAAAAAAATAAGATTTAACTTACAATAATTTCGGAATAATAGGAAAATTAGCAAAACATGCACTATTCTTCTCTCTCGGGTTACTGTTCACAGCCACAGTTCGAGTAGATTTCTTCTTCAGCAGCAACAATTCGGAATGAAAAACCCAAAACGAAAACAAGAATAGATAACTAAAATTGAAATTTGAAACTGAAAAAAAATCTCTGGTCGTCTCCTCCAATGGTCGACCTCCCTCTTTATGGCTCTATTTTCTGTTTATATCGACTGCAGGACCGTCTTCTGTTCTTCTAAAATCAAAACCTTTTCCAAAATTAATCTTGTGTAGAAAGTGAAATTTTCAATTGTTGCCATTAAGTCTTCTAAATCTGGCCAGTTTTCCATTCGAATTTCGTCCAAATTTGAAAGAAAAATCCAATCTTTCCTCGTTCTGATCCAAATCTGAAGCTTATCTTTCCCCATTCGGCTCCCCCGCACGCAACTTACCAAATTGAGATTTTTTTCTTTTGCTGTTTTGCTCCTCCTCATCGTCATGACCGTCGTCGGCTTCGACCTCCACCGTCGAGCTCTACCCATGGCCGCCGCAACCCAAGGTCGCTGCCCATCATCTCTGTCAGCCTCTTCGACTTCCTCTACGGTCTTGCTTGAACCATCATCACCGCCACCGCTGCTATCGCCGTTGTCCTTAGCCTTTCCGTTGTTGCTCCGCTGTGGATTCATCGCCGCCAGAACCCAGCCGTCGCATCTGCTCTCCAACCACCGGCGCTCGGGCAGCCTGAGCACTGCTTCATTCTTCTGTTAGACACCCGAGCCGATGGCTCGGGTTTTCATCTTTTCTTTTCTTTTTTTTCTTTCTCTTGAGTCAAACCCGCTGTATCAATCTCATCCGTCTAATCAAATCTAAATGCCCACCATTCAATTCCGTGCGCATGATATCAGCTCTTGGGTCGCTTTGGCACTTCAAAACCCGTCTATTGGCGTCAATTTGGTTGTTCTGCAGTCCGAACATTTGAACCTATGCAAAATAAAATATGTCCCACATTAGACATGCCACATAATTCATAAAATGGTAGAACATATTGAAATTTGAGCTAGATAGCATTATTTATTTAATTCCTAATTATTAAACTAACTACTAAAACTCACTGTAATCCTTATTTTAACTAGAAATTATGACTAACAAACAGGTAAAAAGGCATATAAAAATGTGTATTTTTCATGCATAACAGTACCTCTTCAATATGACTCCTACAATGACAAGAAAACAAAATATTAAAATCCTACAAAGAAAAGTCTAAACTAATTAGAATTAAATCAAACCGTTACCAAGTCCCCGACAACGACGCCAATTGATTGTTATGAAATTTAACTCTTTTTACTCGCAATCGCACGAGACTACGTATAGGCTATTGAAAATGAGGTCGAACCCAGAGGACTCGTTTTGATTTAACTAATTCTAATGAAGAAATTGAATTTGTAATGATTTAAAGAACTAACGGAATAAACTTTAATAAGAAATCAAATTAATGGAAGTATCAAGGCAACGAATCCACCTCTTATCATGGAATTACTACTCTCAATTATTATTTTGCACAAATTGATATGACACGATAACTCATGTTCTTAGTCGGACACACAAATTATCAATGAATGCACTACACGTTCTTGGTCAGACACGAAAAGTTTATTCACTATTAATTAATGTAGCTAATTCTATCCTTGGTCAAACATAAAATTAATACAATCCTGTTCTTCGTTAGACACATGAATTATTAAGATCAAATTTCATTCATATTCATAGAATTCTATAGTCAAACACTAGATGAGAAATCATAAAATCGCATTAAGAATAAATCATATCAACTATATTAAATTAAACAATGAAAAATAGCATTGCAAGTTTAGGGCTAGACATAGAAATAGGGAAAGGAAAAGCCTGTTTCAATGGGGATTTCATCTCTTCTCTGTTGTGCAAAGCAGTCCCATCCTCTCTCAAGCAACAGAGCAGCACTTTTCGTCTGTTTCCCCCACCAAACCATTCAAATTTCCCCCGTCAACTGTTTTTATAGACACTCGAGATAAGAGAGTCCTCCTCAACCAATTCTGACTTTGGAATAATCCCAAATCCCATCCAAATCTAGCACGACGTTGTTTTGAAAGAGTCCCAATTGAACATGCCTCTGTTCCGAATCAAACACGTCGCTCTCTGCCTCCTGCTCAAACATGCCTATGATCTGTTTCATCGAGCTTCAATCTTCAAGCTTTGTCGTCATTCTTCACCAGAATCATCGTCACACTGCCGTTGTGACCCATCACCGGCGATCGTGAACCTCTATCAGCCACCGTGATCAATCTTCGAGTTCTCTTCACCCATGGCCGCCACCGACCACCATCACCTCACTGCAGTGGTTGTCGCCATCGAGACTCATCGCCTCGCCTCTCATCTTCCCTATCGCTGCTTGAGCAGAGCGGCTTGGAAGCTCTGCTTTCTGAAACAGGCACCCGAGCATTTGTCTCGGGTTGCTTTGTTGTTTTTTTTCTTCTTTCAAACCGAACCGACCACTGAACCGGCCGGTTCAGTTCCTATTCCTTCTTTTCTTTTTTTTCTTTCCGTTGGCTAAAACCCGTCCCAGCAACTGCATCTGTTAGATCTTTGATCTCAGCACAAAAGCCGTTTGACGTGCATTCACTTTTGGCGAACTGCATCTTGAACTCTAAAAACTTGCATAAATAAAATTGAATCTTAAGTTAGAAGGATAATAAAATGTAAATCCATTAAATCAAATTATTGCATCTAAATTAATCCATTAAGCACATTTATTTATTAAACTCTTAATTACTCACCTAACATGAATACTCATTAACTATCCTTACTTCAACTAAAATTACAACTAACATATAGGTAGAAAGGCATATAAACATATATCAACCACCAACGGGTGATTGACACGATTCCCCTACTTGTCATGAGGACACATTAGAGACCCACAAATTGGAAATCGTGTCAATCACCAATTGGTGATGAGCACAACCTTCAGGTATGCAGTGAGTACATAATAACTTCTCTATATGGACACTAGGGGTGTGTTTGGAAGCTGAAAAAACCACCTTTCAGGCCTGAAAAAAATGTTATCATGCTGAAAAACATTTGAGGCGAGGTTCGTCCCCTCCAGTGTTTACCTGCCATAGTCAAGGAGTCCCCCCACCCCGACGCTGCCCCATTGAGTCGAGAGAGCCCATGCCCACACCCCCCCACCTTGACGCTACCCGCCGCCCCATTGAGCCGAGGGAGCCCGTGCCCTCCCCCCCCCCCCCCCCCCCCCCTCCCGGGCAACTGCACAAGTTGTTTAGAGCCTCTCACCCCGATGTCTCTGCCGCTACACCGTTGAGCCGAAGGAGCCCCTCTTCCTTATTTTCAGACATTTTTTTCATCATTATAAGGAGTACTAAAAATGATGAAGAATAAAAAAATTAGCTAATATGGATAAAAGCCAAAACGGATCAGAAATGAGTAAGAAATTCATCATTGAACTTTATTTCATTAAAAAAGTTATCGTGTAATCGATTACACAATAACCAGTGCTATCGTGCAGTAACACGATAGCACTAGTGTAATCCCCATTAAAATGAGACAAACTTCAACAGTTCATATCTCCCTCATTTTTAGTCCATTTTAGCCATTTTCTTGTTATTTCTTATTTTTATGTTCTTTCTAATCACCATGATATCCTAATGGCCTTGATATCCTATTAAAAAAACCACAAAATCCACGATAAATAGTACGCGGTGGCTCAATATATTTATGATATCATAATTATAAGAAAGAGCACTAAAAATAAGGAAGAATTAAAAAATGAGCCAAAATGGATCAGAAATGAGTAAGAAACACATCGTTGAAGTTTATCCCATTAAAAAGCTGTGTGATCCGTTTGCACGAATATTCCTTTCCAAACACAAATCAGTATGATTTATTTTCAGTTCCCAAACAGATTTCACCTTTCACAAATCAGTGTGAAAATTTTTACCTTGAAAAAAGAATAAGACACCCTGAAAAAAGAATAAGACCGTTTTCTTTTTAGCTTCCAAACACACCCCTAGGATCTTTGCTCCAAAGCCCTAAACTGGGTTTTGATTGTATCGTGGGCAAAAAAAAATGGGCTTTTCTAGAGAACCACATGCTCAAGTAGAATCTAAAGTTTTTTTACAATTATTAACACCACACTATTCTCATTCACGATCTTATTGATAGGACTCCATTGTCAAATGATATCAAGGATGATGACGTTAAGACCCTACTATTAAATATATAACGATGACTTCTTACCACCAGATTAAATGTCATTACTATCAGTGGAATGCCACTGTCAAATAATGAGATTTTTGTCAATTGACATCTACTATCAAAATATAATATTTAGGTGTTGTTGAGCATGCTAGAAATATGACTTTTTTATTGACAAATTTTGGGGTGCTGAAAAGTATTACCCAATAATTTTAATGTTACCAAGGGTGTCCATTGTTCACTTCTCTCGCAATGCCAGTTGGACTTTGTGCCCACATGATCGAGGGCGTTGATCTTGAAGAATCAAGGGAAAAGGTTATGACGTGGCCTCCTCAACCATAAATCATTGGGTACAATGACATCGCCACATTGCTTTTATGCCAAGTCGCCGGGGTGCCGTCCATTTCCATAATCAAAGCTTTACCATGTGCGCTCCCCTATGAGGCCTTCCCATGCAAATTGCGATGGCCAACCAAAGGTTTCCATGTAATCAAAAGCTTTGTGTTTTCAAGTAAATGTAAAAATCTAGCTGCAACAGTAGGGTTGGCCGTCGTCGGATCGGTGCATCCCATGTGGGCCCGATATGATCTAATGGCTGCCTGCACTACAATGCATTGTGCTGCAGCATTGACAAGACGAGACTTTCTCCAATCTAGATAGCTTACTTCTATTCATATATTTCTTAGGGTGTAAACAAGCCGAGTCTGCTCGTGAGCTGATCTGGCTCGGCTCGGCCCGATTTTGGGCTTGGCTCGTGTCAGGCTCTGCTCAGGCTCATCCCACTCCGAGCAGAGTTCAAGCTCAATGATACTCGGCTCTGCTCGACTGATTTAGACTTAGCTTTGAACAAGCTCGCAAGCTGGCTCACGAGCCTGCTTGGCTCAGCTCGTTTTATATATATATTATACTGGAGTATTTTCTATTTTAATCTCATTCCATATAAATTTTTAACGAGTTGAGCCTGAGCCTCGGCCGACTCCATAATTTTTAACAGGCCGAGCTCGAACTGGGAAGCTACGAGTTGTAAATGAGCCGAGCCAAGCTTGAGTTTGAATTTGAAATTTCGAGCTCCAGCTGAGCAGCTCGGCTCATTTACACCCCATGAACTAAAAAAGAGTTCTGGGCCACATCAAAAAGAAAAAAAAAGTTTGGGCCGGCAAGAAGGAAGAAGGAAAAAGTAACAAATTGAAGTGCGAAGTGGGAAAGTCGGGAAAAGAAGAGGGCCGTGTCCGAGTGCAGCAGGCAGGTGACAATCGTATCTCCATCTCTCTGGAGCCATGGCGTACAGTGGATGGATCCGCAGCCTGCCCACCATCGCCGCCCGTGTCTTTTTTCTCCTCATTACCCTTCAGATCCCTCTCTTCAGGTGCTTCTTCCCTTATTCCTCACTATCAATCTTGAACTATATTATTTAGCTTATTATTATGGTCATTATCTGTCATAGATCTTGTCATCGAATGTAAATTCGAACAGACTTTTTGGTTATCTCTCTGCGTTTGATATTGTCAACACGCACTCCGATTTTTCGGATTGTGTGGTTGTCTCTGATGCAGACGATTATAGTCTGGCAATCGCCTGAATTATGGGAGATTGATTTCTGAATTATTAATATCTGGGTCTCTTTTAATTTCGCATCCTTTCATTATTTTTCTGAAGAGAATGATGAAAGTATCATTACAAGATGCTTTAATACAGGAGGCAGGCAGGTGATTTGAACTTGTCTGCCGCTGGTATAAAAGGGTGGTCTTGGATTGAAATCCGACGGCCAATGATGCCCTAGCCGCACGCTGACGCTCGAGCCCAGTCCCCTACTGACGAGACTCTATGACTAATTTGTTTTGCAAACTAAATTTAAGAAGAAGAAAAAAAGAATATATGATCAACATGATCTCCTTGTTCTTCAGGATCCCATGCCGATCTGGGATGTGCACAACGCCAATAGAAGTGACATCCTCACAGCTAGTTGCCAGTGAGATCTTCCCAGCACCAGTGGTAAAAGCCCTTCTTTACCCTGGAGCAGTAACTCGTGGACTCGTTTTGAACAGAACCCTTCCCAAGTGGGATAGCCTCTTTGACATGTACAACCTAACAGATGTGAAGAATGCATCTGGTGTGACTGACCTCCAGAGGCTGGAGGTTTGTCTCCCCATCAATCTGCTTTCTTTGCCATGCATCTTCTCCAGGGAATGAACTTTGTTGATTTGTGGTATATCTTTTACCAGGTCCTTGCTGGGAGTTATTTTTCTGTAGCAGGATCTCTGGTAGGTCTTATAAAACCAGGAAGGATGACCATGTTTGGCACACTTTTGGTGGTCTGGGGCCTTGTCAAGGAAGGAATTCTGGGAAAACCTGTGAACACAGATCCATCAACAGCAGTTTACATGTACCCCACCATGGTGCTTGCGCTGATTTGCGCTTTCTCAGCCATAAAATATGATGTGAAGAAGGCAGTAAGGCGTACTACGGCTCGGCCAATTGCAAAACCACTAGAGCGCTCTTCGAAGTCAAAATTGCACTGAATTGATTGCAACCCAATGTAACAATGCTTTTTGTTAGTTTGCCTGTGCATTTATTACATTTGCGTCATTTTGGGGTTTTGGTGAACTTGTCTATTACATGTTGTTCGAGATTTTGGTAAACACAACTCGGAGACCAAAACAAAATTCAGCTGCTCTGTACGACATAGTCACATTTGTGCTGATAGGAAATGGCTTTCTACGTACATGTCAAAACTTGTATACCATTTCTTCAGTGTACCCAAGGTCCTTGAGTAATCCTGAAAGCTGCAGATGAAAAGAAGCCAAGCTTAACCAAATGGGTAAAGAGAACAGATATTAGCACGTAGGATTTCATGTTAACGTACCTCCCCTTGTGAATAGTCTCTGGCCTTGTCTCCAGATATATGCTTCATCAGCCCAGGCGGGCCACAGACCTAGACAACAAACAAAATCAGGGACTGCAAGAACTGGAATAGGCTGTTCAAGATGCAACTATTTACTAAGATTGAAAAAAAGTGCTATTAATTACATTAAACAACTCATAGACCGCGGTTGACATTGGACAGAACTTCAATTGACTAAAAATAACAATGGATGTCAATTTCAATGATAAGAAGACTTATTATATGTCAAGGGCAAAAACGTTAAAGAACTGTTTACTTTTCCATCCACATCATTATATAAATAAGCAATATTAACATCTAATATCTAGACATGCTCAGCTGAGCTAAACCAAGTAATCCTACTTGCTGGAGCAAAAGAAGAATGACATTCTCCACTTAAATTTGAGCTTACGAGAATAAGTGTGTCATCGCTTGGAGCTGGCAAGCCCTTTAACACCATATCCTTCGATATGTAACCTGTTCCCCCTCTCCAATTCTCCGAAGTGTTATCAACAGTATAAAATACCTGGTATATTTGTCATGAAAAGTCGATGGAGAATAAGCTTTTTTACAAAAGAGATAAGCCTGGGACATTCTATGAGAAAGGAATTCTAAGTGAGGGTTTAAAAGAGAAACTACCTTCAAATTTGGATGACTTGCAGCTAGCACGTCTAACTTCCCTTTCAATAATATGTCGTCAGGGGAAACATTAGCATAGATTAATGAAACCTAAAAAGAAACCGCAATCACAATACAAGGGCATAAATATTATACACCAAGAAAAACAAGTTCAGTGATTTTCATTTATCTGAAAACTGTCTGTACACCTATCTGAAACTGCTTTCTTTCAACAATAAATTTTCTCTTGGAAAAAGAAATAGAACATGAACAAGCGTTGGAACTGGTTCTAGAGTGATTCAATCCTAATCCTAAAGTTCCAATTCCACTGTATTTCAAGACAGCAGAAGTCCCCTACCTAGACTCACAATCTTATATAGATAAATAATACCTGAGTGTTGTCATCTGGATTTTTGAGAATTGAATCAATGATCTGCAGCATTGGAGTGATACCTGTTCCACCGGCAATCTGTGGACAGTTTACCATAAAAGTCAAACTCACTAAAGTATAACGACAAGTGTAAATGATTTTAAAGTGTCATACAAAATCACCGGCTTCACTTACCATGCCAATGTGCTTTTTCATGTTAGGGCTGTACCTGAGCTTTTTGATTGGCCTGGAAATTTGAAAACCGAACTGTAAGCTTAAATATGTTGGCCTCTAAGTCCAAATCAATTGGCATAGTGCATTAAGGTGGTTATTTACCCTTTGACTTCCACCACATCACCTGGCTTTAAACTCGCAAGATGTTGACTCATTTTCCCTTCAGGGTAAACCTATAATATTGTTAGGAGAAAAGGTAATCACACATCCACAAATGCTTTGTTATGAGAAGAGGAAAATTGATACATTACAAAGTGATGGTTTACCTTGATTAACAAATCAAAATATCCCTTTGCATTCGGATCAGATATGGGAGTATAGCTGTAAAATAAGAGATGGATGGATATATTAGCATACACCATATAATTAAATTTTCATGAGTTAGAAATGAAAGCATCGCTGCACAATAAGAGATTGATGGATATATTAGCAGATACCATATCATTAGGAAAACGAAAATTTCAAGTTATTATTGTTTGAGTGCTACTTCCCGTTCCTTATCCCTAGACACCATTCTACTTCATTTTATCTAGGGAAATTATTTTTCGTGATGAAAGCCAAGTTTTTGAACAGTGTCCACATGCCAAAATAAGCCAAATCCCAACAGTTGTGGAAAACTACTATAGTGAAACAATAAACTAAATGACCTTTTTAATTTTGGATTCTACAAATGCCTTCAGAGTTACTTGCAGAGGTGGAAACTTTTAAAGGTGGCAGTAACGCAAGAGTATAAGGGATAAGGGTGTAAACGGGCAGAGCCGGCTCGTGAGCTGATCCGGCTTGGCTCGGCCCGATTTTGGTCTCGGCTCATGCCGGGCTCGGCTCGGGCTCGGCCCACTACGAGCCGAGCTCAAGCTCAATGATACTCAACTCGGCTCAGCTCATTCTGACTCAGCTTGAACAAGCTCACGAGCTGGCTCGCGAGCCTGCTCGTGCTCGGCTCATTATTTTTTATATATATATATATATTTATATAAATATAGATATATGTAAATATACTATTTTCTATTTTAATCTCATTCCATAAAAAATTTTAACGAGCCGAGCTCGAGCTTGGGCCGAGCTTTTACTTGAGCTCGAGCTTGAGCCGAGCTCCAGAATTCTTAAAGAGCCGAGCTCGAGCAGGCTACGAGCTCGAGCTCGAATTTGAAATTTCGAGCTCGAGCTAAGCCATGCCCAAGGTCGGCTCGTTTACACCCCTAATAAGGGAGCTGTCCATTGATTCACAAGAGAGAACAGCACATAAAAGGCTGCAACTTGTTACCTGATTATTTTTAAAGTGAATGTTGAGATTAACAAAACTTCATATAAATCTGTTAGTATCCACGGATTGATAGCACATTTCTGACGAAAACCTTCGCACATATACCCATTTATACATGATTGTTGCAGCCGCGGCTACAACATTTGCAGAATTAATTCTTTTCATTATTGCTGTTCTAACAAAATAAGGATAGTATATATACCGTTAGAATATGAAGTGATTAGAAAATATACTTACGGACGAATAACATATTTTGTTTTTCCTTCATCATCTTTTCCAAGTGGAGCCCTGAGATGTTTTCAGTTCAGAATAAAGGTAACCAGGAAAAATTAGTATCTTCATGTAAATTAGAGATTGGAATATTTACTTGCTGACTCCCAATGGTGGAGCATATTACATCATACCTTGTTAAAATACATGAAGCAATGTCAAGACCCAACTTTGTGGCAGGGTCAAATGAAAACCTGCAAAGGATACCATAGCATAGGACAATAAAGTCACAACGAAAATCCGCTGATTAAACAAATACTAACTTTTTACCAGTAAGAGCCTTAAGTTTTTTTATCAATCTGCTTCAGTTTACCTGAATAGCTGAGTGTTGTGGCTGGCTTCTGCTTTATCTTGCAGCTGAAATTCAATCCATTTGGCTGGGTCAAGAGCTGAACACATATCAAGAAACAACTTGAGTAAGATAAATAGAAATGGTGAAAAACAAATATGGTGCCAAACACTGGAGCAATGCCTGTGTTTAGAACATAAAACACCATTATGCAAATCAACCAATATTTCCATTTCAGCTAAATATTTTCATTTCCATCCTCCAAAAGTTCTCAATTTTAAAGATCTTATCTCATCTTGGAGGCTTCATTATTCTCCTCCAAGATGCTAGCAGAGGATTTCTCCAGAGTTTCTGAGTTTTAACTGACATAATTCTTGATGCCCCATCATTATTCTCGACTATCTTAACTCACCTGTGATAAACTCCACTGTTTTCAAATTCTAAAATATTGTAAGCATGTAAAGTTATCTCGAAGACAGAATTTTTTTTTTTTAGAGCCCACTTTCATGCTAAATTTTTTGCAATGCTATACGTAAAGACTCCCACGAACCAGGAAAATAAGATGCCTTACACTCGGCACAAAACTTTAAATATTTGCATTTTCGATCTAGTTCTATATGTTTATAAAATGTTCTGTGGTTACTATCAGAGTTTGTACAAACGTCAAGTAAATACCCAGAAAAGCTGTGCAAGAGAAACATTAAAGGGAATGCTGGAAGATAAGATATAATATGTTCTTGAAAAACAAAACAGAACACAAGTACCATTTATTTTGTATCTACTTGTTTACATGCTGTAATTTTACAACACAATAAGGATCAAGAACAAACCCACCTACTCTTGGAGTCACATCTTCACTTTGTTCTTCCAGATAAGCCTAGAAATGGATGAAGGAATACGATATAGGATCAGAAAGAATCATTCAAGCAATCAAATTAACTGCAGGTAAAACATGTTTATAGCAAAATGAGGTAGAGCTATATTGTTCCTTCGTATAGGTCCAGAGGCAACCATGTTATTAAGAGTTATGTTAGACATGAGTTTGGGGAACTGTGAGTCCCAAACAAACTATTCTCCATAGCAGTTTGAGCTAACAAGGTAAAAGAAGGCTTTCTGAAAAGGATATTATCAGCCACAAAACCAAAACGAAAATAGACCCCGTGAGCAGTTTTCAGGAGTCACATATCAGTTTAGTGCAAAAAAATCAACATGCATCCCGGACAGCTGAACATGTGTATATTATAAGCTTACTAATAAGCTTAAAGAAAAGTTTAAATGAGATCGCTCTCATATAGCTTATATGAAGCCAATTCAATTTGTAGCCGTTGGATCTTGATCTGATGGTTACAAAAGGCTACAATGAACTCACCTACTCACTGATGTGATATACTCACCTACCCACTAATTTGATACCCACCATCGAATCAGAATCTAACGACCCAAAAGATTGGCCTCATGCTCCTTATATGAGAACATGAAATCGCTCTCATACAAGGGACATGAGAACAGTCTTTTGGACCATCGGGTATAGAATCAGTGGGTAGGTGAGCGTGACCCATCACTTACCCTTGTATCCATCAGATCAAGATCCAACGGCTATAACTTGAGTTGGATTCATCTGAGCCAAATGAGAGCGATCTTATTTAAACTTTTCCCTATATCTATACATATAGAGGACTGGGTAGGTGAGTGTGTCAAATCAATGGGTAGGTGAGTTCCCTGTAGCCGTCAGATCAAGATCCAACGACTACGAATGGAATTGGCCTCATATAATCCAAATGAGAGCGATCTCATTTAAACTTTTCCCATATATATACCATCGGATTGGAATCTAACGACTCAAAAGATTGGCCTCATGCTCCTTATATGAGAACAATCTCATGTAAACCGTCCTCTCTCTCTCTCTCTCTATATATATATATATAGAGAGAGAGAGAGAGAGAGATGGGAAACAAAAGAAAACATTTTGATGGGAAACAAAGTTTTTTTCAAGCTACCCTTTATATCAACAAAGGAGTAAGATATCATCTCTTAGCAAATTTGCCTTTCTAGAGTATTTCCATCATAATGTGGTCAAGAATTCAATTTTCTGATCTTTCATACTCCCTCCGTCATGCTTTAGATGCCACATCTAAAACATTGTTGATTTTTATTAGATGGTGCCCAACTAATGAGGGGAAGAAGAGATTTAAAATCCACTTAAACTGGCCATATGGAGCATCTAAAAAATAGACTGTCCCCTTTTCCAGATGGAGCATCTAAAACAGGAAAGAGGGAATATCATTTTAAGAGACCAATCACATTTTTATAGAAATGAATGGGAAAATGTTTATTTAAAACATTAAATTGTATCCGAAATGACCAACAATCACATGACAATTAGTTTACGCACCCCTAATACTGCAACAATGAAAACTGAGATTAGCTTAAACTCCAATTAATCCAATGTGGATACTTTTACTCGGATGATGCCTGTTTAAGGCCTCAACATCTATGAATTTACTGCATGTCTACAATAACAAGCCAATCGAGATTCAAGTACTTATGTCTGAACATCAAAAAAAAAGATTGGAGACCTTAAGGACATCATGAACTACCCATAGTGTTGCATTTGCATACAATTCCACTTATTGGCACAATAGACTAACTAGCATTCAGTGAATTATCAATATCGATCCAACCAGCATCGAAAACATGAAAAAATGTGCAAGTAAATGACATAAGTACCACGCTAGCCGAAGAGGAGAAGAAAAAACAAGCAGCAGCTCCACCACCAGAGAACCCAGCCATCGTTCCCAGAGGAATCCGATACTTGTTGAAGTTTGAATTCTCTTGTCCTTTGAATGCATGTCTGAATGCGAGAGGGGCAAATTTCGTGACCCTTTTAAGGAGAAGCGCCATTTCGATCGCGGACGACCAGCAGAGGAGGCAGCAGCAGTCAGTCGTTGTCGGGAGAAGGAAGAACAGAAGCTTTAGAGACTGGCGCGTTTGGAAGGTGAAAAATGGGCCTTTCAGGCCTGAAAAAAAGTCTTTCATGCTGAAAGGTGAAAATTGGTGAAAAATAATCAGGTATGTTGTAGTAACTACTGAAGCAGATTCATTATTCTTTTTTTTATTAAGGTTCATTTTTTTGGCAACAAGACTAATGTTCATAATTATGGAAATTCATATTTTCTTTTTCATCATCAATAAAACACCACAAATAAAATGGTCGCACTGTCCTGTTTTAGATGCTCCATCCGAAATAACATTTATTTTTATTCGAAGGTAGATACCCCAACTAATGGTGAGAAGAAGAGGTTCAAAGTACACTTAAATTGTTGTTATATGGAGTATCTAAAAGAGAACCGTCTTCTCTCCTAGATGAAGCATCCAAAACAGGACGTAGAGAGTATATAAGAACTGATATAAGCTAAAAAATAAATAAGGCTCATATCATGTGGGTCAGCGTGAACCGTGAGAATCCGAGCTCAAATCGTCTAGTCAGGGCTCAAATAATTGGGATTTTTGTTATAGATGTACTTCGGTATAGAAAAACGTTATTTCTGGGCAATATTTGCCCAAAATAGAAAGAAATTTTTTTTTGAACATGTTGTTAGGTCGAGAGGGAGTGAGGTTGTTTTCTCCATTCAGGTCATGTCTTCGAAAACACAATTTTATGACAATCTTTCAAAATGTCATAACTCGCTCATTTTTTCCCCATTTTTACATTTTTTTGTGTTCTTCTTTATTTTTTCCTTCTCTTCCACATCATGAAGATATATTAAGATGAAAATAGAATAAGAAATAAGAAGAAAGAAGAAAGTGGAAGCTTTTAGGCGAAGCTCCGAACATCGTGGCAATCCAGACCAAAGCCCACGCCCAAAAAAAAAAACTATGATCAAGAGATTTCGATGTAAAGAGCAGCAGGGAAGGCCGCCCGCCCTACTACAAAATGTGAGATCTACATGTAAAAAAATACATATAAAGGCCACTCATTAGTACTCGACCGCTCGTGAACATGAAATGAGAGGATAAAAATAGGCAAAAGTATGAAATATTCGTCGGCGAGTGACAAGTTCAATTTATATATCCTTCAGTGATCCTAATAAAAATGAAGAGGATGAAAAATAAGGAAGAATGCAAAAAAAATGGGCAAAAAAGGATAAAAAATGAGCGAGTTATGACATTTTGAAGATTACCGTAAAATCGTGTCTTCGAAGACACGACTCCATTCATGTCGTGTCTTCAAAGACAAGATTTTACGACAATCTTCAAAATGTCATAACTCGCTTATTTTTTATCCATTTTTGCTCATTTTTTCTGCATTCTTCCTTTTTTCATTCTCTTCCACGTCATGAAGATATATTAGGATTAAAAAATAAAAAGAAATAAGAAGACAGAAGAAAGTGGAAGCTTTCCGGTGAAGCTCCGAATGTCACAGTGATCCAGACTAAAGTTGACGACTGCCTATGCAAAAAAAAAGCTATGATCAAGAGATTTTGATGTAAGAGCAGCAGGGAAGGCCGTCTTACTACAAAAGGTGAGATCTACATGTAAAGAAACACATATAAAGGCCACCCACGGGTGCTTGACCGCTTGTGGGCATCAAATAAAAGGATAAAAATAGTCAAAAACGTGAAATACTCGTCGACGAGGGACAAGTTCAATTTATATATCTTTTTGTGATCTTAATGAGGTGGAAGAGGAAAAAAAATAAGGAAGAACGAAAAAAAAAGGCAAAAACGGAGAAAAAAATGAGTGAGTTATGATATTTTGAAGATTGCCGTAAAATCGTGTCTTCGACAATCTTTAAAATGTCATAACTCGCTCATTTTTTTATCCGTTTTTACTCTTTTTTTTTTACGTTCTTCCTTATTTTTCCTCCTCTTTCATTTTATTAGGATCACAGAAAGATATATAAATTAAACTTGTCGCTCACTGACGAGTATTTCACGCTTTTGACCATTTTTATCCTCTTATTTGATCTCCACGAGCGGTCGAGCACTAATGAGTTGCCTTTATATGTGTCTCTTTACATGTAGATCTTAATTTTTGTAGTTGGGAGGGCTTCCCTGCTGCTCTTACATCAAAATCCCTTCATCCTAGATTTTTTCTCTTCTTTCCGGCTGATTTTGCTGTTTTTTGACATAAAATTTTATTTTTCCCGGGTTGGACGGCGCCGACCGTGATTTGAACCACGATGATGGACGGACCTTCGCTGGAATGTCTTCTTCCCCAACTAAATGCTCCCGTAAATCGCAAATTTTGGGAAGAAGGAAGACTTATGTTACATTTTGGGAAAAGGTCATATGGAAGAAACAAAGATATTCCAAGTAACATGAGAAAAAGAAAGGTGGCGCCAGGTAATATGAAAAAAGCTCGAGTGCTTCCACATTAGCATAAAATAGAAACCGAAAGTTTTTTTACCCATTTTGAACGTGTGATAAAAGTAGGGTCTATCATGGTAAGCAACAGAATCAATCTCCCTGCGGCCTTGGTACATATGCACTGCTTGTTGCTATTCGTTGTCTACAGTGGAATATGTTTTATATTGAAAAAGAAAAACTAACAATGAAGGATGGAATCTCAATCTCCTTTGACCAAGCAGCATCTTTCTTTCTTTCCTGTCTTTTGTAGTACTTTGATCAGCATCCACCAGTGTCCAAGGGGCAATTTTAATCAGCATCAATCAAAGTCCCATGAGAAAGTTTGTATATCTAAAATATGACCAGAGGCAATCCGTTTTTCTGCTCATCATTCCTCTTAATCTGTGCCTAGTTGCCATAGCCAATAGGAAATCAATGGCCAGCATAGCTCAAACATGAAAATCCCACAGATAGTCCAAAAACTGTCTAACACGCTTTGCAACTTCTCCTGCATGTTCCTTGATAATCAGGACTTCCTACCATGAACACAGGATTCCTCTCGCAGTCACCACGGGCTGCCCAAAGAGGGCAATCTTCTTGTTCATTAGTGCAGTCATCTGCTATCTGTAACTGTGGTAATCGAATATGACTAGAGGGCCTCGTATAAATCCATTTGGTTGCAGACCATTTCTCTCCCTCGAGAACAGGGCAGCTTCCATGAACACTACTCTCATCTGCTGTCATGTTAAGGTGGGGAGAGAAGACAAGGAGGGCATCTCCTTTGATGGGCTTCACTGAATAATGAGCTCCCCCACAAGGAGTCCATGGCTCATCACTCGCAGTTAAGTCTTCAACCTGAAAAGACAATCATCTGGTTAGAAGGCATCAAATAAGTTAACAGGGCCTTATAGAGGCTTATTAGACTTATCTGCCAACAAGCAGTTATCACTGGGCATGACCGCATGACCCCAATACCATTTAGTTTAAAAAAACTAAGTATTGCTACTCACCCAGTTATATCCAGGGCCCAAAAGATATCCAATGATTATTTGAGAGAAACAAAATCATTATGTCCAAGTGAAAGAAGGAGTCTTAGTAGTCATCTGCAAGTTAAGTTGGGTGAATAACTATGCGAAAATTTTTCTCGTACCTGTGATTCTGGGAAAGAAGGAGTCCCGTAGTAGACACTATGTATTCATCCTTGATGTAATCCAAACGTGGGTTGTACTCTTCATTGTCCGCAGAGTGCAGTATTTGCAAAGGATCACCATTTTCTAACAAAACCAAAATACAAAAATTCTCAATAGTTAAGTAGTCAGCGAAGGAACTGATAAACAAGTTACCATACTAATGAGATGAAAACCTTTCGGGAGTAAGGTCCATGCAGCAATTCTGTCTTCAATCTTTGACACAATCTCATCCTAACAGTGCAAGGAGAGATTGTAATTAGTATGTAAAAAAATATACATTACAAACTAAACATGCACACAAGCTTCAGTCATCTTGGGAAACTGGAGAAAAGAAATATTCTCTCCATCTGGAATTATTATCAACATAAGGAATTTCAGAATGAACTAATATTAGTTCATTTTGGAAAACCTTATGGGAATAACAACTCTGGACGGAGGGAATATATACCTTTGCATATGTATTGCCAGAGTGGGTTGAAAACTAAGTTAACAGTGCGCCAAAAGGGACATGAACATGCCTATTTAATCTACTTAACCAAACATTAAACGAAAAGGTGAATAAACAGGGGTTGGACATCAATCATCAAATTTTAGTAAATGATGGTTCACCAACAATTAGCTCATAACTTGATCCTGATCATCTGTGACAACTATAAGAACGTAAACCATTCTAAATGTAAAAAATAGGTCCAAATTCAACACACCCAAACTCTTCAAAGAAGAAGAAGTACAAGAAGGGTCGGTGGCGCCAGATCAAATAGTTTGTTCTTTTTTCAATTGAGGGTTTTTTTCCTTATAAATGGTATTTTATCCTTGTATTTTTCTTAGTAGTAAATCCTCCCTGAGGAGGGGTGTTAGGCCTGGATGATGGATGTTTTGCCTGGCATTTAGAGGAGAGTTGCATGTGTATTTTTTCAACCTTTTTGCACTCTTCTTGGGCTTTGCTTTAATAATATTTTTAATTATCCAAAGTAAAAAATAGGTCCAAGTCCAATTCTTGAAATCTGAAAGCCAGAAAACGATTTCTAGCACTCCACTTCCCAAAACATAAACAACAAGGTGAAAGTTTTGGGAAGTAACTAAAACTAACAGGAGTTAGATATCAATCATCAAAATTGACTAACTGATGGTTCACCAACATTTAGCACATAACTTGATCCTTACTGTCAGCAACATATATAAGATCATCAAACCCCTTCTAAAGGTAAAAAATAAGTTACAATCCATTTCTTAAAATCCAAAAGCCATAAAAGGATGTCTGGTACTCTGTTGATCTCAAATTGCATCACCTCTAACTCCAAACAATATCAGGTGATACTGTGAAAAGTAGTTTAGATAACATTTCTCGTTTCTCGTAAACTCAAGATAAAATCAGTGTGGCATGTTCACCAGAAAATAAAAAGCCTTATGTTTTGCGAAGTGCATAAGAAAATTCAACCCCGTTCCACTAGAATATAAACTCATCTTGATTGCTTAGTTGTAAAGACTAAAGAGAACCAGCAACTACTTGAAAATTTTAACACAGTAATCACTACACAAATTCCTCAAACCATTTTGGTTGACAGTAACACTTCTAGTCGTCCAATTATTTCCACAACAAACAGTTATCTATTAGTGAATGCATCATTGATTTCCATATGAACAGTTGAAACCGTTGTCCTACTGTAAAAAGCGAGCTTTAGAGTGAGTTCTTTTACTGGGAATTTGTTGTTCGACTTTCCTTATAATTTCTAATAATCAATGTTATTAAATTTTCAACTCTGAAGGACAGAAAAGGGGGAAAAACAGTACCCTTCCCTGGTTTCTGCCAATTGAATGAGATTGTATAAGGTGGTCTATAGAACCTCTTTGCTCAGATTTTATCAGACAGGGGATATAATAAATACACAGCTCCTTATTAGGCAAAGCTCTATATAGTCTCCACAAAGAAAAATTAACAGCTTATGAGTATGAAAAAGACACAGGGGATGGAGCACTTACTTGGCCTAGTTGTAAAAAAATCCCTGAACTTGTGCGGTTTAAAGATTTAGTATTTCGTTATTGATTTTCCACCTTAGAATTTTCTAGCTTCCCATGTGCCTGTCATGGTTAACCATATAACTGAAAAATAAAATTAGAAAATAAATGGATAAAACAAACGTACAGTGAAGAAACACTTCACACTCAGGCTTTTAAAGAGTACTACCAAAGATATTAGGTGATGACATTCCTCATCAGAAAGGAAACCCTTATAGATGGACGCCATATATTTCACATGATTAAACAAGAAGAACAATTAAAAAGACTACAAATATAATAAATTTGAAATTTCAAAAAACAGTTGGTTCTCTGAACCCTAAGGAAGCTCTTAATAGATATCTAACCATGACATGCATAGTCCATTCAAAGAGGAAGAAGATAGGTGCAAAACTGTTCGTAAAATGTAATTATCGAATGACCTAGTGTAAATCTTCCGATGTATGTCTGAATAAAAAATTATAAAACATCTATATTAAAAACATACGCAAACTAATCGAGCTCATGCCATGACACACACAGAATCATTAATTTATTAAAGAAGGTGATTTCAGTTTGCGTGATAGCTGAACAACACATGAAGGATCAATTTGATTTATTTGTCTTGTGCGAGCCAATGTCAATATGCCATCCTGGTTTTTATCCCCAACTCTCCTGTAGAGGAAAAAAACGACAGGCACATTAAGATGGAAAAATTCTCCAACTGATAAAATAGATATTTGACATTATACAGTCAAATGAAGCATGACTGATGCAGTTCAATTTAGAACAACTATTCTTCACATACTCTTTATATATTTTAGCATTCTTTCCTGGTGTAAAAGCTCATTTCCACTTATCCCACTAGGCTGATAAGGAAGTAAAAGATAACACTTATCAATTCAGAATAATTTCAATGCACTGCATCTGGAAAGTAATCTATCACAACTGATATGACTATATATATCTGAAGGACTGTTGAGTGCTCAAAGCCCTTCTTCTTTTCCTCTACTTAATCTCATACAAGAGCAAAGCCTCAATGCTTCTATTACTAACCTCAACAGTCATCAAACTAACCCTAAACCAAATTACAAGTCATTGTTCAAACATCCACCTGTAATCAAAACTAGCACATTCTGCTCCTCGTCCTCACTGCTTTTCATTTCATCAAATTTTACACTTCAACCCAAATTTAGCCAATTAGTAAACCATACCTTCCAAGAATCATACTCACACCAAAATCCAACGCTTTGTAATTGCAATGTTCACATCCAAATTGAACTAGAATTCGATTTACTACTTAAGCATTTCAACAATTAAAAAACGAACATCAACCATCCTAACGATTTCCAAATCTTTGGAATGCAATTCCAGTACATAGAATGGATGAATATCACGACGAACCATCAATTTGATACAATAATAAAGCATAAATCATAACAGAAAACGTGCAAGAAAGCATAGACAGAGCGACTCACCTTATGGCAGAAGAAGGAGAAGAAGAAGCCGCCAAGAACAGAAGAACAAAGAGGAGTAGGAGCTGCTCCATGACTCGTCAAACAAACAGGAATTCCCTGAATTTCATTCCAGAAAAGCGAGTATTTCGATTTTCCATGCAAGTTCATCGGAGATTCGGAGCTTTCGACTTTCGAATATTTTCGGTTGGGTCGGGTTTGTGGCAACCAAGCCGGACACGGCTCGGTTCGGTTCCCGGTCGAACCAAACAAAGATATGCCCGCCCCACCCCCACCTGGTAATTGCAATTGAAAAAGACCACTCTGCCCACATATGTCGGAAATTAGGTAAAAGGGACTAAAGTTTATGAATTTTCGTCGGCCTCCCTTGTCGTCCAGACCTCCAGCTCAAACCTTCCGAGCTGAGAGAGAGATGGAAGAGTGGCCGATCTAGGGCTTCGGATTCCGTCGCCGGAGCGGTGACCCAGTTGATCATGGACGCCGACATGGAAGTTTCCGTTGATAAGCTCCCCATCAAGCGCCTCGACGCCATCGACGAAACTGGCATCGAACGATTTTCCCCGTACGATTTTTCAATTCAATTTTCCAGTTCACAGTTCAGAAATTAGTTCCAAATTAAGGGTTTCTGGTTCCTTTTTCCGTCTAATCGTACTCCCTCCGTCCGGTATTAGTAGTAACATTTGGTTTCCAAAATGGACTAAATGTTGCTACTACTTTCGGACGGATGGAGTGTGGAGATAGTGGTCTGATTTTAGGTGTTTTGAGGTTAATTATGGTGGATTTCGGTTGGTGGTGGGGAACAGGGAGGTCGGTCCGGACGAGAAGCGGCTGGCGCTGATCCGGCGGATTGATTTTACGCCGCTGGTGGAGAAGGATGCGAAGAAGGCGAAGAAAGATTCTTCGGTGGTGGCTGCGGCGGCGCCGTGGCCATGGCAGGGTTTGGTTGAGAATCTGCAGCTCGCCCAGCAAGAGCTCTCTGTCATCATCGATCTCATCAATACTGTAAGTAGTTTTCTGAGATTTTATAAGTTGGGATTGAATTCATTTTGGAAAACCAAATGCTACCACTAATTCCGGACAGAGGGAGTATAATCAAGTAAACTGGTGCTACTTTTGGTGATGGGAACGTTTATTTGGTTGGAATTGGAAAGGAGAGCATGATGCGTTTCATTTAGTGAGTGATTTTGTATAGTCGAGTTGGGGATTTATATGAAAAGAAGTTTCTGAATTGACTATTAGATTCAGATGCCATTTTCTTTTCAACGACGCAGTTAACTGTGGTGCTTTGCTGTTATGATTTGCGAGATATGGTGGCAGGAATTTGAATGTGGAAATGATGGGATAATGGCTATATGTCACTCTGTTTTGTAGGTGGAAGCTAATGATGCCGTTACTGTGGCAATGATGACTAGACCTAAACAATTGCCAAATGAAGTGTTGTCAGACCTTGCTGTATCTGCAGCAACTAAACTCCAGTGCTTCCGAGTATGTCTTTTAATTCCTTTCAAAGATTCTTCAAAGTCGTTTTATATAGGTAGATCTGCTTACGCATATTGACTTAGTAGTTATAGAACTCTTTCTCATCTGATGTCTGAATAATAGTTTAGCTCTCTGCAGAGAATAATTTAAAAATTATATCCTGGTGGTTAATTAAGATAACGGCTGTCATATAGAAAGGGTCATGCCCTCGGGTTGAGAATTCTAAGTTAAATAATCATTTATGAGTGACCTTGCTCTCAAACTGAGCATTTAATGAAGTATCTTTGCTGAACTGGTCTAGGAAGTCAAATCTTTCTTTGGTACATTGCAAATCTCCTTGAAAACCTTCTTTGACAATACTCCCTCCAAAAAAAGCAAGTTGCATTTGAAAAATTACAGGTCCACCATTAGGTGACTGGATTCGCACTACAGGTCAATAGATCCTCATGAATGTGCATGTGCAGGGGTAAGTGCAGGCTTGAAATGCTGTTGGCCCAATAGGCCAATAAATTTAACTAATTTTGAAATGCTGCCATGATTTTTGGACGGAGGGAGTATATGAACTCATACATTAGTTTATTAAGGCATGGTTTCCTTAAACGTTTAAATAGTGTTATTTGTCCGTCTACTTTGTTGATCTGAATCGTTTGTTAGAGCCTTTGATTGTTTAAAAAATGTAGGAATTACATTTCGATCTATGTTCAATCTCTTATGCCAAGCTAGCAGGGAATAAATTATATGTTTCACAATAGGAGGAAGGAAATTTTGATAAGCCAATTTACGGATCCAAAATATATAAAGAACCAATGGTGGTCAGCACCATTAAATGATAAAATCAAACTAAGAGGTCATCAAATTTGTTGAAGAATAGTTTGCATTAACAAGCTTGGGATGTTATTGTTGTATTCTACAATATCAAAACATCATATCTGTTATAGGCCTTTTTTGGTGAAACCTTTTGAATATCTCAAATGAAAGTAATATTTGCTGGGAATAGGACTTGTACGAGTCATTTATTCATCGTTTATGAGAGCTCTGCTAATGAATGCGGGCTCGTTTTTAAGAAATGGGAGTTTTTTTTTTTGTTCTCAAGACAAGAGGTTAATGAATTAAAGAAAGGACCTGAAAATCAATGTCATAAGCAACACAACTCTAGCTGTTATTTTTTGCTGTCATCTGGATCTCTCTCTTTCTCTCTCATATCATGTCCATGTAAGACCTGGGTTGTTGAGTTCTGAAAATTTTGAAAAAAATGAGGAAGAACTTGTAGATGCCCCTTTAATGGGTGGTTGTGTTGGGGAATTCCTGAAAAATGAAAAAAAAAATGATGAAGTAACTTAGGCCTGAGGCACGTTGTTTCCCAGTTGTCAGAAGTCCTATGCTCTATAAGCCATATCCAGTGTGAAAGAAAGGGACAAATATCAGCAGTTTTCCCTCCTACTGATTTATTGAATAAAAGTTACCAAGTTTTCATTTTTTATCAAGTCACTTTCCAGCAACTAATAGTTTAGCTCTAATGAAACCACCTATTTCTGCAGAATCTTGGGCGATACTTTAACCAATCAAAAAAAGCGTTGGAGAATCAGGTTGCTCGCGAAGCTAGATTTTATAGTGCTTTAATCAGGTTACAGCCACCATCTTCTGTTCCAGTTTCTTGGTATGCTGTAATTATTATTTTTTCTTTATCTGCAATATGAGTGAACAGTATATATACCTTAAAGCAGATTGCAGCAAAGCTGGAAAATAAAACGACATCGGTTGCCAGCTACTCCAGGCAGTGAAGGCTTCACCATCGATTTGCTTGACAATTCAATTTCGGATCCAACAATGGTGCTTCGTCCATCTATTGTGTCCACTGTCCGAGTTGATCATGACTCTTCTGGCATGCTTGCAATACATTTACCTCAAAAATCATGCCGGTCAATTGAATTTGGTTTTTGTGGTGGTGTCTCAAGCTGTAAACCAAAAAAGTTCAGTAAAGATACTGTTCTTCATTCTAACTCCCTGCGCGAAGCTAAGAAGGAGATGATAAGTGCCGAAGATGTTGATTTATCAGTGAAAGAAACACATTCAACTCTTCGTGAAATTCATCAAGCAATCTTTGATGAACAGGTTGTCCACTTTTTAACTATGTTTACCTTTCACTTATTGTCAGTTCACTTATCAGGCTTGCCTTGACTGTTTTTAGGTGTTTGATTTGGTGAACCGGGAGGCTTTCTACCCATCTCCAGGAGTCAATGTAACTAGTATTAGGGAAGACTATTTACAGCTTGGCATTGGTCAAGAGGCTTCCATTTTTTTATCACTAGTCCCATATGGGCAGGAAATAGAGTTGAAAAATGACAAGGGTTTCACCCAGAATGGTGACAATGGAATGCTAACCTTGGACAAATACAATGGCGGGGCTAAAGATGCTGAAAAGCAAGATAAGTTATCTGGGTATCCTGATCCTGTCAGTTGTGAGATTTATTTACGACAGATACTCCATGAAAATGTGATTCTAAGAGGAAAAGGGAGACGTCTTTCTTCTGCCAGAAGCCAACAAACCCACCACTCTGCTGGTGAAGGATATAGTCTCCTTGGTCATTTTTGTATGATCCTTGCTCATAGAGTATTTTCTAGAAAGGTCCTGATTAAGCTGGAAAATTTGGTATGGACCTTTATCTCTTGTTGTTGTTGCAAGTGTTATATCCCTTACTTGCTTCGTTATACCAGTATATTTCATGTTGCAGGTTAGTGGGATCCCCTATCTGCATCTATTATCTCATCCTACATGGCATTCTCGGACATCTTCATGGTCCCTTTCCATGACGGTTCCTCAGTCCACTATACATGCTAGGCACTGGACACAAACTTCTGATGCCACCCCTGACAAGAACATTATGGTGAGGTCACAGTTTTACACTAAGGTGGTAGTGAGAGATGAATCCATCAATGTGAGTGGAGAAGGAGCTCCCAATGTTGTAGGTCTTTTTAAAGGTGGTGAGCAAGTGGATGTCGCCTCAATGAATTCTTATGACTGCAACCTGGAAGATCTTCCCGTGATGCTTCTGCAGCAGGTATTTCTCCTTGCCTTTATATATTTGAGCGGCTTTTGTCCTGCATCTGCATCTTGGTCTTCAGGCTTTTGCAAATTCTTTTTTTTTTGTGTACCTAAAAATTAGCACAGTGGTGCTTGAGTGGGTGACTACATCATGCAATACTGTCACTTGACAATGGGATCATTGTAATCTCTAAAAGACTAAAACCGTGTCTATGTTAATATACATTATGGAGAAACAAAAAAAATGAATGTGGGAATTTTTAGTTTGATTTAGTTGAACAAGCAGATAAATAAATGACAATTTTCTGCATATGAATGAATTAAGAAGTTATTGATTCATTATGGTGCTGCAGACATGTCGCTTCTGTTGTCTAAAGGGCAATAAATGATTGGTAACATAAGAATTCCTGTTAATCTATATAATAATTGAGGTTCCATCTATGAAATTCATGATCCATAGACACTTTTTGTCATGTTGATAAGTGTTTGTGCATACCAAATACATTGAGCCATAACTTTAGACATAAATCAAACTGGTAACATTGTATTAGAGAATAAACACATGTGACAGGTTGCAAGCCAGGTCGTCTGTTGGCTACATGAGGAATCTCAGATAGTAGGAATGAAGGCGACAAGAGACTTCCTTGCCTTATCCTTTGAACTGGACCAGGGTGACATGCTGAGCCTGGTTGCTCATGTTGATCCTGATGATGCTCAGGGGTGCATATCTTGGTGGTTGGTGATGGAGAACAGCTTGATGGAGGAGAGCAGATATAGCTCTGAGCTCTCCGATGGTATTGAGTCTGAAAACCGAAAATTTTTAGGTCATCTGACCCTTGAATCGTTGTACTCTATATTACTGGATCTAGTCAGATTGTTTGGTGGTAATGGAAGCCACTGATGTAGTCAATTGTCATTCACTTCAGATGTCGTTTTAGCAATTCTTACAATGCACAGCCCCTGTGCAACATGGTTCCCCCCGTCTCCCTGCCAACCTCTTGGCAATTCCAATGTGACCAGGCAATGCCTAGGTGGATGGTTTGTCATTTATACGCAAGCGCATAGGTGAAACATTGCTAAAGATATGAAAATGTTACATCTCAGACCCCCTGGCCCTAGCCCAAGTAGAGTTTTAACCATGGAAAATCGTCTCGCCGATATATCGGTATCGGGCTTAAACCGATACATTGATACCAATTAATATCGATTTTTCCAAAAATTCTAAATATCGCGGATATATCGGTATCGGTATTTTTTGAATTAAAAATTATTTTTTTAAAAAAAAAATTTAAAATATTTTTTAGAAGTTAGATTGTGAAAATATACGGTAAAAACTAGTTTTTGACTACTGATATTTTTTTACACAATATCTCCGATATTTTGTCTCTTTGGCCGACCGATATTTTACCGATATCCGATACGACATTCCATGGTTTTAACGATGCCTGCACTCGCATCATCCCTTTTTCCGATTTTCAATTGTCTCATTTCGAAGCAAAAATAATATTGGCCCATATTAAGTGTCCCATGGGCCATGAGGAAACCTGAGCTGGTGTGTTATCTTGTTGCTAAAAATGGAAGATGTAGCGCTATCTTTGCTGCACATGGGTCTTCAGTAACAATATGCATGCCTGATCCAAGCTCAATAATTCATAATTTGACACCTGGACTTGTCGCAGGCCCAGCGAATAATAAAAACTCATGTGGTTCATCTGGGATTGATCTCGAGCCCATGGAAAACCAATTTCCGCAGTACTAGCTGCTCATTGTCATAAGACTCATAAGTCATACATAACCAACTCTTCCAACTTAACTGAGGATTACTCCTCATAGAGACGGCTAAACACGACGACAACCCTAGGATTCCTTTGCAGTGGGTTCCCCAACTGAAGTCCTTTTTTGGCATAAATGATAAACCTTGGCCTTTAATGAGTACAAATGTACAGTGGCCTGATCATGTCACCTTTTATGCCACCTTTGCATGAGGGGTCGATCTCCATGATCGACCGCAAACCTTTTAAGCGTGGACTCCAGCTATTTAAAGCCAATAGACAACAGTAGGAGCGTACTCCTACAGTATGTACACCGTCAATCTGTAGGCTCCTGGCGCCTAGGATTAGTACACCATCAATTCTGATTTCTGAGCGGTGTGAGAGATGTAGAAGTGTTGACATGGAGTGTTACCAAGTACCCAAGTATAAATGACCAAGTAAGAGTGAAGAATTGTATAAAGAAGCAGGAATGGATCGCGATAGCTATTTTGTTGGAACTATCACAAAAAACGCTATCATTTGCCGATTATTCGCGGTTTGCACCTTTGCCGGTTAATCTTCTAATCCGGCTGAACCGGCGGTTCGGTTAGGACACATATAAACTAATCCCCCCCCCCCCCTGACTCCCTCTACGATGCACTAGCCTCTCGGATTCATCTTCACCGGCGGTTCCGCCGGCGTAGCATCGACCTTATCGGCTTATCCCTCATTCCCTCTGTGAGTCTCGTGACTTGTTGAAGGGCTCGAGAGTCAATAGTCGACCATTGTAGTCCCCTGTTCCAGCAGTTTCGCCGTAAAAATGGCATCACCTCAGTAGTCAGCTCTCACCCTTTGGCTGTTTTTGCATTTCCGGGCTTGCATTTGCTACTTCTAACTCCAGCCACCTCTGTAGAAGGACTAATCAGAGGAAAGTTAATACTCTTGTACTTTTGGTATTTTGTTTCTCTTATTGGGTGAAATATAATACTCTTGTAGAAGATAATACTCTTGTTTTAAGGTATTAGTTGTTCTCTTATTTTGCTTTTGATTTTTTGGTTATTGTAATTTGTTATACTAGCATGATGTTATAGTCTTTTGAAGTTTGTTTTCAAAAAACACATGATGTTATAGATCTATATTCTTATTATGTGTGTTGGTCTCAGGAAAGATATTTGATTATTTTTCTCAGGATGCCGAAAAAGAATGAGAAAATTTGGGATCATATTGAAAAAGTTGGGACTGGGAATAAATTGAAATGCAAGTATTGCCAGGAAGTGTTTCTTTGTACTGTGACTAGGATGAAGTTTCATTTGGCGGGATTGGCGGGGCACGATGTGAAGTTGTGCAAAGTGGTGCCAGACTCAATTCAAGCTCTTGCTCGGAGTTTATGTGAAGAAGTAAGGAAGAAGGGAAGAAAAATTGTTCTTCAAAAGCTCGGTGTGCCAACTGGAGATTTGGCTTCTAATTCATTGGTGGGTTCAACCTCTAATATGATGCCCTCAACAACTTTTGAAGCTGGTACTAATACTCAAGTTGGGCAATCACCGGTACAAATGTCACGACCAACTATCAATGTGGCGTTGAGGAGACATGAGAAGAAGATTGCTGATTTGGCGATTGCAAAGCACTTTGTTGCACAATATTGCTTTTAATGTTGCCAGGACATTAGAGTTTTTAGCTACAATGACCAATGTAGCTAATCATGGTCGAGGATACATTCC
Source organism: Houttuynia cordata (assembly GCA_039654745.1). Taxonomy (NCBI): domain Eukaryota; kingdom Viridiplantae; phylum Streptophyta; class Magnoliopsida; order Piperales; family Saururaceae; genus Houttuynia; species Houttuynia cordata. Next base: position 67,867,959 of record CM077502.1, read on the forward strand.
CCCTAGTAGTGAAACAATTCGGACCAAGTTGTTATTGACTTTGAAAGAGGAAGCAGAAGCTTATGTACAAGGGGTGAAAGAATCTTGGGTTGAAACGGGATGCACTATTATGTTGGATGGATGGAAGGATATGAGAGGTAGAAACCACATCAATTTGTTGGCTTCTTCTATCAAAGGTATAGTCTTCTTGTGCTCACAAGAAACTGAGAATAAAGTGAAAGATGCAAAGTTTCTTGCTGACTTTATTTATAATGGGATTGAGAAACATGTTGGGGTGGAGAATGTGGTTCAAATTATCACGGATAATGCCTCAAACTATGGGGCTGCTGGGTATATTTGGGAAGGTTTGATGCCACATGTCTTTAAGTCTAATTGTGTTGCACATTGTGTTGACTTGATGTTAGAAGACATAGACAAAAAGCATACGAAAGGTGAGAGATACAGTTAAACGAGGAAGAGACATAAGAAACTTTATTTTCAAGTCTAGTCATGTCTTAAATTGTATGAGACTTCATACAAATGGTAATGAGTTGAAGAAGCCAGGAACTACAAGGTTTGTAACCAACTTTTTGATGTTACAGTCAATCATAAAGTAGGAAGAGGCTTTCTGGTATATGGTGGCCTCAAGTATGTGGAGAGCATTGTGACAAACTAATGGCAGTGATGGAGTAAAAGTCACTAATACTATTCAAGACAATTTTTTTTGGGAAGATGGTAAAGAAGTGATTGCTGTGATTGAACCTCTTGTACGGGTTCTAAGATTGGTTGACAGTGAAGCAACAACTTTGGAGTATATTTTTGAAGCTATAAATAGGGCAAAGGATGCAATTTCCAAATACTATGGTGGAGAGGCCCATAAGTATGAACCATATTGGGAGATCATTGATGATAGATGTAGGCGTAATCTACACCATCCTATCCATGCTCTAGCAACACTCCTCAATCAGCATTTGTACAATGACAAGTTTGTGAAGCACAATAAGCATACTCAAGAGGGGATTCAAGAAACCCTTAGAAAGATGGTTGGGAAAAATGAAAAAGGAGCATTTGGTAGGCAATTGATGGAGTATATTGGACTGAAATCTAGTATATTTACATCAATTGCAGAGTTAACTATTCATGACCTACATCCAAGTAAGGTCCTTTCTACATTTACTTTATTCTATTTCTTTTTGTGTTTTGAGTTGGACTTTATTATTATTTCATCTCTACAAAGTATTATACTAATTCCTATGTCTTATTATGTCAAGGTGACTGGTGGAAATCAGGAGTTATAGCTGATGAATTTGGAGAGCTTCAAAAAGTGGTAATGAGGCTATTAAGTCAACCATGTAGTGCATCGGGGTGTGAAAGGAATTGGAGTGCATTTGAAGCAACCCATACAAAAAAGAGAAATAGACTGGAGCCTAAGACGCTTAGTGATCTTGTGTATGTTAGAGTGAATTTACATTTGAAGAAGAATAGGGAGAATAAGGGAGATCTTGTAAAGCCATTGTACTTGGAACATACCAGTGCTTTTGAAGAAGGTGGACGAGATGACTTGGCTTTTGAAGAAGATGAAGAAGACAATAACATAGAATATACTAATAGGATGAACACTTTAGAATATGAGGACATAGAGATGGACTATGCTGGGACCATTGGTCTTTGACGATATGTGCTTCAATATTTTGGAACAGTACATGATGTTGGAAGCCATTTTGGAACACTAGGACTTGCTAACCTTCATGTGATGTCATTTTGGTATTTTGGCAATTTGGAATGTATCTTTAATGCTTATGTAGGTAGTACACATGTAACTTGAATGTAACTTTCCTACCATGTCAATTTTCTTATGGCTCTTTCCACTTTAATTTTCCATTAGGTTTTGGATTGTGCTCCAAGTAATGTTGTTGTCGACCAACTTGCAGAGAAGATTAGTGCAACTGGTTTAAAGGTGATTATATTATAAGTCTGCTTTCCATTTTGCAAAATACATTTAAGTTTTTAGTTTCTTTCTGCTTGGCCTTTGTGTGCCATATGGATGATCGTGCTTCCTTTATTTTGACACTTAGCCAGTGTCGGCCTTGGATCTATGTTATTTTTTGTTGTTGTTGCTATAACGAGCTTGAACTTAAATACCAGGGCTCGTACCGATTTGTACGTTACAAGGTCATTTTGGTTTTTGTATTTTTACTAGTTATGTTATTGAGCTTCATAGTAAACTGATACATTTCCTAATGCAGTTGATAGCAACAGCTGCTTTGTTTCTTACTGCAAAATCTGAGGAGACTCCTTGCCCTTTGAACACTGTACTCAAACTTTCCTATGAAATTTGCCACAAGCAAGATCTTGCCTTTTTTCCTTGCATGCTCCCTGTGGTTAGTACTTCTTGATACTAACTTATTCCTGCATATCTCTTGCATAATGAGGTCAGTTTTGTATTTTTGAAGGGTTAAAGTAACTGAAAATACATATGAGAGATCTTTTTAGCTTTTGGTGAAAGCTTATAATGCAGGGCACATGCACCTTTTGTTTGCCACTCCTCTTATATATGCATTTATTTGTAATGCATCATCTTTTTCTGACATCTTGTTTTTTGTTAGTTACGTTGTATGATAATTGTTTGCTAGAAGAATTATTGGAGTACTGATTTTTTAATGCTTGAAATGTTTAGGTTTGGTTTAAGTAATATAAGGAACAAGTTCTTGAAGCTGAGCATTTGATTTTGATAAGGGGAATTTATATAATAAATCATTTTTTTTTCCAATTTGAAGCACTATTCAAATTATTTCCCAAACAAGGTATATGATGCCTGTGTGGCTTTTTTTTTAAAACCGACCCAAAAGGCATCGATTAAGAGGCGTCCATTCAACCGACGCCTTTGACATCCTTATATGTTTTTGTCCCATTTTAAAGGGGCGATCACTTCAACGATGCACATCTCTCTCATTTTTTATCCGTTTTGCCCATTTTTTTTCATTCTTCCTTATTTTTAATGCTCTTTCTAGTCATCATGATATCACAAAGATGTTGAGTCATCGCATTCTATATAACGTGGTTGTTGTTATATTTTTTCGATAAATAGTATGCGATGACTCAACATCTTTGTGATATCATGATGACTAAAAAGAGTACTAAAAATAAGGAAGAATAAAAAAAGACGAAAACGAATAAAAAATGAAAGAGATATGTATCATTGAAGTTTGTCCTACTAAAATAATAGGAGTTTTATACCGACGCCTTTCTCTTTGAAAATTTGTTCTATTTTAAAGGGGCGATCACTTCAACAATGTATATCTCTCTCATTTTTTATCCATTTTCGCCCATTTTTTAATTTTCCCTTATTTTAAGTGCTCTTTCTAATCATCATGATGTTGCAAAGATGTTGAACCATCGCATGCTATTTATCTAAAAAATACCACAAAAACCACGATAAATAGTATGCGATGGCTCAACATCTCTATGATATCATGATGACTAGAAATAATACTAAAAATAAGGAAGAATAAAAAAAAGGTAAAAGCAGATAAAAAATGAGAGAGATATGCATCATTGATGTAATCATCCCTTTAAATGGGACAAAAATATATAAGGATGTCAAAGGCGTCAGTCGCGTCAGTCGTGTCGGTTTTAAAAAAAAAGCCACGCACGCTGGCACCTGCGTGGCTTGTCAGATACCCTGTTTGGGAAATAATTTGAACAGTGTGTCAAATTGGAATTTTTTTTGTGATTTATTATATAAATTCCCCTTTTGATAACTTTGGACTTTGAACTCGGTGTATAGCATCCTTACAATCCACTCACGTCTGTCCTTAGTAAAATGGGACTGTCACAAAGTTCACTTGTTGGTCTCGCATGGAACCATGTAAATAAAGGGTACTGTGCTGTCTCCATTTTCACTTGTCCTATTATCTTGTTTATGTTGCAGATTGGTTGTATAATTTGATTTGGTATGGTTTTGCCTCGTCTTTTTTGCTTTTGGCAAAAAACAAATGTGATTACGATGTGTGGAAGTTATTATATCCGACACTTTTGTAAAAAAGAATCGTTAGAGTAATTTTATCTTTGATTGGCTGCTCGTTCTTGTAGTTGAACTTTCTTAAAAAAAATTTGTCACTAAAATGGTTGGTAGTCATTTTTTTATACAAGGTTGGTACTGTGCCTTAGATTAATAATTCTCATGTTTTTGGAATATTTCTTGTCTATATATAATTTGTGGCTCTTTTTTCTGCTTGTTCGTCAGAGCAACTGCTCGGTCTTAAACTTGCTGATCTGGTGTATTAATTTTTCTGATTGGCATATCAATTGCAGGGTCTTTGAGAATAGCGTGCTCACCTGTATGGTTTCTTACTTGGCGGATTGATTCTTGTACATGAACTTGAATGTTGTTGCTATGAACTCAAAGTGATGACAATATCTTCGAGAATTGTAGTAAGTGGAAGTATTTGTAGGTGATATTTAAAGAGGTTGAAATTGAAAGAAGCCATTCATCCATTCATTGCAAGTAAAATGGTATTGACATAGGATGAGTTTTTCCCCAATTCTCATATGGTTATTCTCTATTTCATGATTCCATATTGATGCATGATTGGTCTTGTGACTTCCTATTTCATATATTGTTGATTAATTATCATGATATAAGAGAGATCTAGCTTGTTGAGTTTAATGTATCCCTACACTCATGTATCATATTGATCGATTGCTATGTAATATTCCTTGTGCTAGCGCCTAGATGGTTCCCATGTTGTTCATTCACCAGACGACTCAGCATGATGCTTGAGTGATGTAGCAATGTTCTGTCCAATTCTTGTTGTTTCATTATTGTGTTATTTCCATAAGTTCTAAAACAGGAATCTTCTATGAAAGGTAAGTAGTTGCACCTAGTGGTGTATCACGATCAATCTTCAAGACTGATGTTTATTCTTCTGTTACGACTTTTGATTCACAAAAAATCATCCTTTTTATGATTATGTGAGTTTGATTATCTTTTGGGTTCTGTCTTGTATTAGATATCCTATTTGGGTAATGTGTATGTTATTAAACTACTATGTGTACAAACAATTTTATGAAGGTAAGTGGTGTCTTAAGACGAGTAAAACTACTTTATACTAGAGCCATAATGGTCCTATAACATACCTCGGGAATGGGAAATTATGATTATTACAATGATGCTAGGTGGTATACAATGTACCTAGTACAAATATAACACATTGGATTAAGATAGACTCTCTCAGCCAAAACTATTTTTGCGCCGACGAGTAGTAATAAAAAAGTCATAATTAATTATAAAATAGTCAAAAAATATGTCGTCTATTGGGTTGGAAATTAGACTCGTAATGTAACACCCAAAATATTAGTAAGTATTTTAAAACCGAAATTTGACCCTCTTAATATTTGTTTTGGTCATGTTTTGCCTTATGGAAATTAAAGTTGGTGAGAAGAGCTTTCCAACGCCACCAATTATGCGCGATTTGGAGTTCGGAGTGAAAAGATATGAGAAATTGAATTTTAATTGAACGTGATTGCGATCGATCGCCATAAGAACCGATCGATCGGCAAGCTAAACCGATCGACGCCTTATCAAAACGATCGATCGTAGTTTCTCGTAAAGCGATCTATTGGCAATAATGGCGATCGATCGACTGTAACGCAGTAGTGTAAAACAACGCATACGACGATCGATCGTCGTATAGCCGATCAATCGCTGATTGCGGTTTTGCGATTTCTAGCATATTTTTGGGGTGGATTTGCTTGGGAAAGATACCAAACCCCAATGGGACTTGATTTACACGTCTCTAGAAGGATCTTGAAGCCTTCCCATTGGTTGGAAGTGTCCATGATTTGGAAAATTAGTTTAAGAAGGGATTCTCTCACAACTCTATATAAAAACTAGAGAATTAGCTTGTGCTAACCCTAGAATGCCCAGAGACCTTTTCCCCTCTCCTTCCCACGTTCACCCATCTTCTTTAAGGCTTCTTCATGTGGGAGTTTGCTAGAGCTTGGAGCGGGAGCTTTGGAGGAAGCGGAGGAGACGAGCAACGCATAAAAAGGCGGAATCTTTAGTGAATTAAGTAGGATGGTTTTTTCCCTCTTCTCTCTTCTGATTATATACTTTTGACAAGTGTTTTGATTCAGTACCTTAGAGTATTCTTTTGGATTCTTGTGAGATGAATGAATTGTGTCATTATTTCTATGCGTAGTGCATCATAAATCATATATGCATTCATGTTTCGCTTCTAGATGGGAATTCGCACCTAAAGTCTAATGCTTTATTAATTCTCCAGAGACTAGAAGTTCTGATATTGCTTGATTGATTATTACCCACGTTGAGTTTGTGCCTTTAGGGTGTGTCTTGTATTAATCGTCTTGTTTGGGATGTATTAATGTTTAAAAACTGTGTTATATATAAGAGAACACAAGAAAGGAGTAAACTTTAGTAATTCCAGATAATCCTAGGTTCTGTAATTCATCTAAGAGGGGAGTATATGGTCTGTTATTAATGTATTACTATTTATAATATGATATTAAGTAAGATAATCAAGTTTAATTAAGAGTCTTAATCTCGGCCAGAACTATTTCTGTGCTGACAATCGGTAATAAATAATTCATAACTAATTCAAATAAAATTGGAAAAATATAAAATCAGTGGGGTTAGAAATGAGACTCACGACGGTGTTATCAATAAAAATTTCAGAAGTTAAGTCTTACTGTATAGAGCACAATAGCCGTCAGAAGAGGACTGTTGTGCAGGAGACAGTGAGCTGAATTTGAGAGAAAATACTAAGTATACAAATAACATCATGAAATATGATATGATAATGGTAACGTGTCTATACCATTAATCGGACTATATACTTATGGAATATCACAGTAAGAATTGGGTTAGAAGTAATCTAATTAGGAGGGATAATTCTTTGATCAGGAGATTTATAACTATCTACCTTGAAGCGTTGATGTCGGTTTGTGATTCCATTTGGAATTCAAATCCTCTAAGAATTCTTTGATTCTTATCTCTGATATTTGTATTATAGAATTTCAATGTGTATAAGGAATTCCTATCTAGGGCTAGGGCTGAGCATGAATGGTATGTAATAATTGTATGTTACTCCTTCGGTGAGTTGCTATTATTCGAAGTGTTTGGGTTGTCTTGTTACTCTATGCTACTCCAATGAGTGAGTTGTGTTGACCAAAGACTTTGATACTTCTATCCATACTCCATGAGAGAGTCTATTCTAGTAAGAGATACTTTATGATCTTAGAGTGTTGTGACCTCTTTCCTTTGAGATATTCCTCATATTGATTACATGATTGTTTCTTCCACTGGAGACCTTGCAAGACTCTCCTCATGGTGGATTCATAGTATGCTCAATTAAGCCATTGCTAGATCTTGCGAGGTCTCTTATATTTATGAAATTGAAATTCCATACTGCCCGAAGGGAGGCACTATATGCATGTTAGATTGTGGACATTACGGAAGGTCCTCAGTCTCCGCCCATCATGTCCATAAGCACTGGTGGGGCCAGCATCCTAGACGCATGGCAGGGTTCCAAAGAGAGGACCCCTAGGGTGGTTCTGGTATATAATTTTAGTCACTTGCGAGCGACCAGGGTAGCGAGCAGAAATTGTAACTCCTTTCACTTTAGATGTTTGGAGCCTTTGATATGATTGTTATTATCTCCTTACACATGTTTGTTCGGAGCCTTATTGATGTTTTTCCTATACTTGCGAATTAGAATTGTTGTTGACTAACCTTGGAGGTGTATAGACCTCGGTTCAGTTTAGATGTTTTGGGATGTTCACAATCCTTTGTTATTCTTATCCTCTTCATACTGCTTGTTTTAATTCAGTGGGTTTTTACATCCTACTGAGTGTTTCTATGAAATGCTCATGCATCCTCTGATGCAGGTGCAAATGAAAAGTGAGATCAGGAAGTGCAGTAGTGGAATGGCGGATTGCAGGCGCCGAGAAGAGTTTAAAGACTATTTAGTTATTTGCTTTGCTTTTTATTGATGCTTATGACATTATTGGCAATTGTGTGCCATAGTCTTATAGGTTAATTTTATTTTGACTTTCTTAAATGGATTATTATTAAGTAAATTCACTTCATATTATTTATTGATGTCTGTTATTGTATTACACTGATTGTGGGCATAATCGGTTACACGTCCTTTTGAGATGATTGTAATCGGTTGGAGAATCGACTGTTCAGTCACATGCCCGGGATCTCTACCTCGAAATGTATCTCATTGGTGGCTTCCGCACTCCGATCGAGGTATAGGATTTCAGGGCATGACATGTAAGGCTATTCTCATTAAACATTTCAGAAATAAACTTAAATTGTACAGACCATAGTAAGCGTCGGAAGTGGACTGTTATGCAAATGACAGTACACAGAATTAGGGTTTTTAAAACACTATTACCTATTTAAAACCTAAGTATGGGATAAGTCATGAATAGGTTGAACATAATGAATGGGGAAAGGCATGAATATTAAAGATTATAGTAAGAACACTTCTCATGGGAAAATGATATGGGTCGAATCATTCTTAACTGAAGCAGTGTCCTGCGTGTTCACAGTTTGCGTATACCATTTGAGTTGATGGAGTTCCAACTAGGGTTTGAACTCTTGGACCCTAGTATTCCGTTTACTTGATGACCATCGAATTCTATAGTCAGTGTATTGGGAATTCCTATCTAGGGCTATGCACAATGAAGATATATGATGAGTGTGACTTGTTGAATTATCTCTTATGAGTCAGTTGATGATCAATTGTGAACCAATCTTTTATCACTCCTCTGGTGAGTCAATTGCTGATTGAGATATTAAGATCTTATTAGTACTCCTATGCGAGTCACCCCTTGAAAGATGAGAATCTTGAGTTAGTTGATACAACTTCTGTTGTTGTTGTGAGTACCATTCACTTCCCTGTAAACTATTTTCTTCTACTAAGAGTTATTGTTAGAAACTCTCCGAGGTGGAATCCTAGTATGCTCACGAGTCATTGCTAGATCCATAGTGATCTCCGATTTATTTATGAACCTCTTTAGTTCAGCTTATGAAGGCACACATATGTTTTAGACTTTATGATATTACATAAGGTCTGCAGTCTCTGCCCATTGTGCCCGTAAACACCGATGGGGCCAACATCCCTAAACGCATGGCCAAGTTCCAAAGAGAGAACCTCTAAGATATTTTAGTAATTATCCACAAGGGAAGTAGACTGAACTGAGAGCAAAAATTGAATCTCCTTACACTATGGATGCCTGGAGTATAAAATTATTGATTGTTTTCTCCTTACGATATAACCGTTCGGAGTCTTGAAGTACTATTCAATCTATTCATATATTGACTTTGTGTTGCCTTGGAGTATGATTGCTATTCAGGTAAGGTAAACCTTGTATTTTCAATTCCTGATTTTGTTGAATATTGAAATTCTTCTCAAGAACATTATGTCTGTAATTTTCCATTCCTTTTCTCTGTAGGGTTTTTATATCCTACTGAGTATTTCTTCAGAATACTCATGCATCCTCTGATGCAGACATCAAAAGGAGTGAAGCAGAACAGGTGATGATTACTGGAGCTCTTATGGATGACAGAAGCTTAGAACGAAAGACTTTCATTATTTGATTTATGATTTGACTTTTAATGATTGTTTGGCCTCTGTGTGCCAAGAACTTATTTATTTAGATTTGATGATTATTACACTATCTGCTGTAATAAATTAAGTAGATTATTTATTTTTTTGGAAATGTTATGTTAAGATTGCACATCTGAATATGGTTGGTCATAATGATTCTGCATCTTTCGTTGTGGCAAAACATAATGAGATCGATCGAGTATTCGGTCACACGTAAAATTTCTGGCCTCATGACTATCTTTGATTGGTTGCTTCCGCTCTTTGATCGAGGTCAAGAATTTTGGGGTGTGACAGTTGACCATGTTAAATGAGGATGTGCTTCTTAGGGGCCGTTTGGTTGGTGAATTTAATAAATCTGAATCTTAATTAAGAGGGAATTTATTCAGTTTGAATTGGCGTAAAATGGGAATGTCGTTTGGCTGTTAAATTGAAAATTCACAATTCAGTCTTAATTTGATGAATCTCCTCAAGAGAAAATTCACAAATTAAGCATTAATTAAGTGAGAATCCTCATTCAAGCTGAATTTTAATTTTAACCCAAATTCATGAACCAAACATGATTCAGTTACTTTATCTCCCAATTCGGACTGATTTTGCATACAAATTCACAAACCAAACAACCCCTTAGTCACATGGCCACTCTGTTGGCCTTGAAGCAATGATCTTGCATTCAAACCAACACTATGCTGATCACCCACATGAATTATATCCCAATTTTAACCTGTACATATGTTGTGTGGCCTGTGCTCAAGGGATTGGCAACAACATACGGTGCTCTAAGAGGTTAAATCCGGATGTGCTTCACAATCACATACCCACCTTGTTGGCCTTAAAACAGAGGTCATAAGTTCGAATCCCACTATATTTACTACCCACATAGATTATATCTCGTTTTAACCTGTGTATATATTGTGTGTCCTTGTCAAATCTTTTGGTGGTTGTCCTCTTGGGGCATTTAGTCCATTCGGCTCCTTTGTTGGTGGATCTCATTTCCCTTAGGTATAACTAGTTGGTTTCTAGTCTGGGCATGCCTCAGTCAAATGGTGATCAATTGAGTAGAGGTCAATGGGGTGAGAAACCAGCCTCTGGTGCTATGGGCGTGCGTTCAATCATCTAGATTTGCAGTAGCCACCTAATAGTTGGGCTATTATCTCCAGGGCTACCAGTTATGATGTTCCTGCCTAGAGCTCACAACCGGGTAGCTCCATTGTATGTTTCTTTGGTTATGCTATATTTTATTGGATAATCCGCATCTGTCTTGTCAACCTTTTGGAGGTACCCCATGATGATTAGGTTCAAGGTCCTTTGTAATGGCTTCAGGCTTGACATTGTGTCTTTATTTATAGAGTATCTACTAATTTTTTTTAGGGAAAAGTTTAAATGAGATCGCTCTCATATGGCTTATATGAGGCCACTTTAAATCATAGCCCTTGGATCTTGATCTAACGGCTACAAATAGTCATAATGATCTCACCCACTATCTGATGTGACACACTCACCTACCCACTGATTTAATATCCATCCTCCGATTGAAATCCAATAGCTATAAAGATTGGCCTCATGCTCCTTATATGAGAACGATCTCATGTAAACCCTTCCCTTTTTTTTATCAAATTATTATAGAATAGTTTGATCATTGTTGTTTGAGTGTTTGAAGTCCATTCCTCTCCTCACCTTGCTGTATTTGAGGAAGACTCCTTGGTTGTAATATCTAGTTTAGTTGAATATAGTTTCTTTGTTAACAAAAAAAAATGGTGTGTGACATACTCGAGGAGATTGTCGACAGGATATTGTGCTCCAAGAGGCTAGTTACTTGCCCCCATTCCTTCTAGTTGGGTCTTAAGGATTCTGACAAACTTTGCTATGGAAAAAAAAATACCAAAGACCAAATAAGAATGGGGAATTGTATAAGAATGCCTTTTTTATTGCATCGCATCCAAATCGACTTATAGTTATAATGAACAACAGTCAACCAATACAATTGTAACGAGTAATTATGTACTCATCAAACAGCTAAGATAAGGACATATATGGATGCATCATCTATCAAATCACAGGCTGATTTTATCCATAACCCACAAGTTTAACTTCGGTGGGTCTTTGTCCTGATCCAACAACAAAAACAAATTTCGGCACCGTCGTAGGCCCATTATCCAATAACAAAAACTCATCGCTACATCTGGGCCGGATCTTGAAGCCCATATGAAAACAATTTTTGCAGTACTCAGCTGCTCATTGTCATAATCAATTTCTATGCCTCCTCATAGACACGGCTAAACTAGGGGTGTTCACCGACGCGGATGGACACATACAACCATCTGTTCATGTCTGTCTTCAATTGGAATCGTTTGTTAGAAGCTGTCCCTGTCCATTTGTCATTGTCTGTATGGACAACAGACGTCTGCGGACAACTAATGTCTGAATTTGTAAAATATCTACTTGTTAATTCCTATATTAAGAAAATTAATTTTTTGTTCATAAAAACATCCATAGTGCTTAAAACTATATTCCCACATGTAAGTTTAATATATAATTTAACAAATATAATTTATAAAAACATTTGTAGTTCATAAAAACATATCCCGACATATAAGTTTAACATCTAATTTATAATTGATCACACACACCCTATTAAGAATTAGGATGGACATATAGGTCTTGTCAGTGTCCGGTCCGTCCGTTAAATTACGGACATACACGAACGGGTTAACGTTCACGGACGTCCGTGAACTCCTGTAGGGCTAAACATGATTACCTAGGATTCCTTCGCAGTGGGTTCCCAAATGAACTCCATTTTTGGCATAAAAGGTGACATGGTACAATGGCCAGACCGTGTCACCTTTTATGCCGCCTTTACTGAAGTTGTTGATTTCGAGTATCGACGACACACCTTTTAAGTGTGGACTCAAGCTATTTGACACCAAAGAGTAGAAGCGCACTCCTAAAGCATGTGCACCGTCGATTGTACAGATCCCTGGTCGCTAGAGTAGTGCACCATCAATACTGATTTTTGAGAGGTGTGAGAGATGTAGGAGTGATGCCATAGAAAGTACGAACTACCGAGTCGGAGAATTGCATAAAAAAGTCGGAATGGAGAATTGTATAAAAAAGTAGGTACGGATGCGATGGCCAACCACTCAGTTGGCCGTGTTAAATCAGCATGTGATTCATCACATGGCCACTCAGCTAGCATTAAACAGAGATACTCTGTTACTGTGGTGGGTTCTAAAATACTCTTTTATCAGTTTTGAGAAAATTCTCATTTTTATTAGATCATAAAGCCCACAAGTAATTCACACTACTTTTTCTCCTCTTTATATATATAATATTTTAAAATAATAGTATTTTTAAATATATATAATATTTTGGAACGGAGGGAGTATATGTTATGTGGCCTGTGCTTGACAATCACATTAGCCACCGGCTTGGCCTCGAAGTAGGAGTTAAGTTCAAACCCATGTTCAGTTGACCATCCACATAGATTATATCTAGATTTAACTTGTTTATGTGTTGTGTAGCCTTGTACATACTTGAGGGGATTGGTGGCAGGATACCGTGCTCCAAGAGGTTAGTTGCCTGAGGTCCCAAGAGACACCATTCGGATAAAAGGTATCAACTACCAAGAAGGAATGGGTTAATGCATACAAATGTCTTTTTCTTGCATCGCATCCAAATCGTCCTCTAGTGGCTATAATGAACAACCGTCAACCAATACAATCGAAGTAATGAGTAATTATCTACTCATCAAACAGCTAAGATAAGCATATATATGTATGCATCATCTATAAAATCACAGGCCGATTTTATCCATTACCCACAAGTTTAACTTTGGTGGGTCTTTTGTCCTCATCCAACAACTGTACTAGTTTGCTTAGATAGGTAACAGAAACAGACAGATTTACAGCAGTCAATAAAGATGGAGAGGAGTAGGGAGGATCCATGCATGGCCGCTGCAGTCCTTTTCATTGCATTTTCCAAGATTCCAGTGTCAGGAGGGGAGGCTGTAAAATATCCAGCAAATGGCAAACAAACAGATAACACATCCATGTCTTCATGTGGTTTTTTATCACTCTCAGTGTTGTTTTGGAATTTTGCAATGATGGGCAGCAGCCAACAAGTTGCTCTTGGACTTGGGTGGCAACAGTTGATAGGCCGACATGCCGTCGAGATTCCTTGCTTTTCATTGTGGGACTCTGATGAACTAAATCCTGGACTTTAGAGAGGTGAAGAACTTGTTCACTTATTTGCAGTGTTCTTGGCATTGTACTTTTTGTTTCTGGAATCTTTGTTTGTAAAAGACTACATTTTTGGGAGGTGGGTCTTTCCTCTTTGTCTTTTCTAGTCTGAAATGTGTTTGTGATTCTGGGTTTCAGAGTTGAGATTTTGAGCAGAAAAAGGGGTTTATGGTAAGGTTTTTGGGTTTTTTTTTTCTGAAGCTCAATTGCAGATATTATGAGACTTGGTGTTTGGGACTGGGATGCTATAGTAATTGGTTTGTAGGAAATGTATAGAAGTTTGTAGTTGGGATCTCCACCACTAATCTCAGAGAATTTGGGTGGATGAATTACATTGATTTGGGGTAAGATTTATGTTTTTCATGAGCTGAGATTTTAGGGACTGAGGCATTGAGAATCCATGGCAGTTTATTGTCTCTAAGAAGTGGATTCTTCTGCAAACGATGTTTGATGGAAGCTTGACAATGTCCTTCCAGATATTAAATTGTCCTTCACATTTGGTCGGCAGTATTAGCAAGCACAAAACACATTTCAAAACCAAGTCACTTTCTCCATGCTTAGTGGTAAAATCTTCATCATCCATCCTTTTGCAGACTGATGAGGATGAGAACTTGCCTCGATCTAAAAAACCTGATTCGAGTACTAATATATCGAATAAACAAACAACTGGATCCCTCATCAGCCAGGCCAGTACTGTTGGTATCATTGGTGGAGTATCAGCTAGTACCACTGTAAGTTTCTTGAAAAAACTTGTCATGTGGAGTACTAAGGACAGAGAGGAGACTCTCCCTTTCATTGTATGCTGTGATCCAGTTGCTAATAGAGAGCTTTTATCCCAAGAGAGGAGTTCATTTCCTCACCTGAGATCAAAAGATGCCCTTTCTCATTGGGACCACACTCAGATCATGGAGAATATCAGGCAGAAAAGAGTCTTTCTTGAGCAGTCAGGAGCACGCTGCATTGTTATGCCCTGCCATATTTCTCATTCTTGGCATAATGAGATTTTTGATGGGTGTTCAGTTCCTTTCTTTCATGTGGCTGATTGTGTTACCAAGGAGTTGAAGGAAGCCAATCTGAAACCTGTTGAATCTGGGAGTAATGTGAGGATTGGTGTAGTTGCCACCGAGGCAACTCTGAATGCTGGATTTTATCAGGAGAAACTTCAAAATCAGGTATAAAGAGCCTCTCACTTGGGTACCTAGATTGTTTTTTTTTTCCAACTAATTGCATTCTGGCACTGTGTACTACTCTCGGAATAATCACACATTGCCCCTACATGATAGTAATGTTATTTATCTAGGATGTTTCCACAACTATGCCAAAGCATGTTTGTTACCAAGGCATTTTTGTTAGCAATACACAATATGGCATTTGTCCTGACACACTTTGGTTTTCCATTTCCTGTGCGAGCTTATCTTACATATTGTATAATCTGCATTACACTTTTCCAAACCGAGGAAAACTGCAAACATGTTCTCAACTCAGCTCATTGGTCTTGTCCCCAGAGTGTCCACTGCTGACATGCTCAAAGAAGAGTATGCATGCAGTGTCTCCTAATTTCGCCCAAATGCCTCTTCCTTAAGTGACATATAAATGCCTATTCATGTCACTCCTTTTTGCTACACTGTAAACCAGCTTTCCTCCTAATCAATTTGCTTGTATTTGGGACTTTAAAGCATGTTGAGGTTGCTTAGTTGAATAGATGGTTTTCTTTTTTACTGTGCTCAAAATTGAATAGATGGTTCAATAATATGATCTTAAGATTTTTTCTAGTGGTATCTGCTTTTGGTGTCATTCAATTAGTGGACCTAATCGAAATATACTAGTTTCAACTTCAACCTATTGTCTTAGCATCAGAACATGATGAATGACCTATTCAAGGAGAGTGGTGAGACAAAACATGCTCCACCCTTCTCTTTTTTCATCGCAATACAGAATATGACAATTTTTTGCATTAGTTTCGACTTTCTACACTGTTTTTAATGCTTGAATATTTTTAGATTGATTTATTCACTTGGATGAAGGAGGAATACTCTTAAAATAAGTGAAAAGAATCTGATTATGGGAATTAATGACTGGCAATACAAGATGATTTTCTTCATTTTTGAAACTACTGAGATAAAGCAATATAAAAAAAGTTACTAGTACATTTCTCGACTAGGGATGAAAATAGGAGTTATAGTTGCTTTAAGTTTTTTTTTGTTTTCGTGGCACTAGCCACAGCTACTTTTCATTATCAATAAAAAGTGTCTGTTTTCTTTGGTGAGTGTAAAGGATTGATAGAGACAAATTGAGGTATAATATGACATCTTAGAAAAATTAGAGAGCTGGTAAATTGAGAAAGATTAAGCACGTGTGCGTTTGCTTCCGGGTCACCTTTGGTCTAAATTGGTATCTTGTCAAAATATGATGTTAGGATTGACAGTGTATTGGCTAAATGAACAATTTTCTCATCTAGTGGGTTTGGATGCCGTCCTTGACTTACAGATTGAGCTAACGCATACCAATTTGTAGTTTTTGCTCTGAAAATTTAAATTTCTAGCTAAACAATTAATTATATTTTTATTTTTCAAAGCAGTGGTCTTCTAACTGCCTTCTATAAGTTTCAACTACTCAATGTTGGCTTCAATATTTCAGTTTGAGGCAAAATCTTGTAATACATATATTCATTCCCTGGTTATGTTACTTCAGATCTTGAATGAACCTCCTACTGTTGCCATGGAAATATCTTTCTTCTTGAATGATCTTTTGTTACTACAGGATTTTGTTCTTGCACCACTAGAATTATCTTCTTCTTAGTTTTCTTGCTTCCAAGTTAAAAGGGAAATTTATATAAAAAAACATAAAAAAAAAAAATTACCAAATTGGCGCACTGTAGCAAATATTTCCCAAACTGGTGTTCTGACAAGCCATGCAGGCGCCAGCGCGGCCGCTGGTGCCTGCGTGGCCTTTTTTTTTGAACCGGCCCGAAAGGCGTCGGTTCAACCGACGCCTTTCTCTTATTACAGATAAAAGAAAGGCGTCGGTTGAACCGACGTCTTTCTTTACAACAGAAAGGCGTCGGTTCAACTGGCGCCTTTCTCTTATAACATAAAGGCGTCGGTTAAACCGACGCCTTTCCGTAAGTTTTTTTTTGAAAGGCGTCGGTTGAACCGACGCCTTTTCGACACTTAATTCAAATCACTTTATCCTTTGGACGAAATCTACAATTTTTCACAACCTAATAATACACACACATCACAACCTGACAATACAACATCACAACATGATAACAAGATAAATTTTTTCTGATAATACAACAGACATGACACAAAATATATACAAAATATATTACACCACATCAAACTACTACAAATGTATTTATAAAATTACAAGAAGTGTTTATTCAATTCTCCTCAACCTATTCCTACCCCGTCCTCGTTCTCGAACTGGAATATCCTCAGGCTCAA
The DNA here is from genome assembly GCA_039654745.1 of Houttuynia cordata. Lineage (NCBI taxonomy): Eukaryota > Viridiplantae > Streptophyta > Magnoliopsida > Piperales > Saururaceae > Houttuynia > Houttuynia cordata. The sequence continues at coordinate 67,885,263 of CM077502.1, forward strand.
CGTCAGGTAAAGCATCTGAAGACGAAGCTGCCTGACGTTGAGCACGAAGTGCACGCTGTTGCCGAGTATATACTTTCGAAGAAAGAGGCCTCTCAACTTGCTCCAGCGGGGCATCTGGAATAACAGGTGATGGGGTAAAACTTCTCGTGTCAGCTGATGATGTCAGAATGTCGGGTTCTGGAACAACCTCCAATCCTGGAATCTCGGTAACAACTGGCCGAAGCAATGGCAAACTCGCAAGAACATGTCCAGAGCGATCGTGTAGCGTCTGACAGGCCGCTAGCAAGCTCTCATATGATCGGTCCACCAAAGCTCCCTCCGTCTGATCAAATGTCTGTCGTGCAAGAGTAAGCTAGAAAGAAAAACACAGGTATGTTATCTACTCACTACAAAACAATAGTGAATAAAATCAAATATGAAGTTAATGATACTCACCAACGCCCGCTCAGTGTCGCCTCTTGGTTGATATAAAATCTCCGGCTCATGCATGGGTGGCATTATAAGTCTCCTAGTGATGCTCAAATACCATCTCATGTATGCATCTCGCTCAGTCATAGCAGGCTCCCCTTGAACGAGAGTGATCGTCCGGTCGTCCCATCTAGTAATGTAGGCCGCATGATGCGACCTCCAATCAAAACTACCTCGGCCTCGGCGCGATACTCGTTCAATGAACTCAACCAGAAGAGGGGGGAAAACTTGTTCTAATCCAAATTGTAACATGACCCGATCCGGAACATGCATCTCGACGATGTCCACACATATAAGCGGCGTCCTAGATAGCCACACATGCGCTCCATCCGTACAAATTCCAGGTAACTGTGCTAACACATCATCATGATATGGTTGCCATATTACCTACACAACATATGAATATGATACTTTACTTTTTGGTGAAATGTACATTTGTCATATTCATAACGCATGCAATATAAAGGAGTAATACCTGGCCGGATCGTTGATAGTCCAATTCCGATCTATACAACGCCAATACACTGTGAGGATTCACAGTTTTTGTCTTCTTCGCATTCCACCTAACATAACGAGGATGAGGAATAAATTATCTAAAATATAACATCATCAAATACCTTTAATAAATAACACATACCGAACTCCTAACGGTGATAAACCATCTAGTGGAGTGCTCCTAATGTTTGGACGACCGACATGCAATCTCTCCCACGACCATAACTGTTTGCCACATACACACCCAACATGAATCAAATGTTATACTTATGAAAAATATACTAGTCAAAGATAATTGATGGTTTACCTGGACAAGGGTGATGCACCCGGCAATCCCTGATGTGCTTGATTGACAAGCTTTTCCCAACTCTCTGTACAGGTAAGCGAGGGTGGCACTGCCCCATGCATACTGTCCCACACTGTACAAATCCTCTAACAAGAGGAGATACATGGGGTGTACATGACTGCTGCCGCTATCGGCAAATATAGTGCTACCAAGTAAATAGAGTAAATACGCCCTTGCATGTTGCTCGACCTCAATTTCGGTGGCATCCTCCGGTAGCGGACTGAACTGCTCTCTCAACCACGTCAATACATCATTTTTAAACTTCTTATGAAAATTTGCCTTGATGTGTTGGATACAATATCGGTGACAAAAATGCGGCTGTGGAAACACCTCTGGCACAGCCTTTTGCTACCCTTTATGTCGATCGGATATGATAGTGATACATATCCTATCAAGGATAACATGCTCCTTCAACATACGTAAAAACCATCTCCAGTTAGGATAATCCTCACCCGAAACAAGGGCAAATGCAAGAGGGAACAAACCCTTGTGCCCGTCGTTTGCAGTCGCCGCCAAAAGAGCTCCTCCATACTTACCAGATAGGAAAGTAGCATCAACACTTATGACGGGGAGACAATGTTTAAAACCCTCGATACATGGCCCAAATGCCCAAAACGCCTTCTCAAACCGTCGATATGTAGCATCTTCCATTTCGGTCGTCACCAACCTACACACGGTTCTCGGATTGGCATTAACTATTGCCTCCATGTACATTGGCAACAATCGATAGGACTCAACCCAATCACCATACATTGCTTTAATGGCCATATTCCTTGCCGCCCATGCTTTTTTGTATGAAATATCAACATGAAAAATCTCCTTAATCCTCTCTTGAATAAGCACTGGTGGGATATCTACTTCTGCTCTAATAGAGGGTAATATATGCCGACAGACAAACGCCGCAGTACATTGTCTATGACCTGTGTCTAGCTCGGCATTTCTACAAGTGTGTTCGCCAGCATATGTCTTCACTTTAAAATCATTACTCTCCTTCCTCAATGATGTATGTACTCTCCATGGGCAGTCAGGGTATTGACATCTTGCTGTGTACTGCGTCGGATTTGTACGCAACACTTTATAGCGAACATTATGCGCTATTGAAAACTCCCTCAATGCGTGTACAAATTCATCTTTATTGTGGAATATTTGCCCTACATATATTGCTTCCTCATGATATGTCTCCTCATGCAAACCCCGATTTATTGCCCCATCTATTTCTTCATCAGTTAGTCGCGCCCACGTGGGCTCCTCCTCGTAAGGCAATTCCTCCTCAAAATCATCCAAGTTATCCGTAGCAATTGCGATATCCACCAAATCATCTCCCTCATTTTGAACCATTTCTTGCACACTATCCTCTCCTCGTACATCTTCAACATTAACCTCAGGTGAATTAGGCACCCACTCATCATTTTCCCCATCCTCTTCCTCATTAATATTTCCCTCTTGCCAACCACTTGAACCAGGGTAAGTATAGGGGTTACGAAATGATGTTTGTGTGTCAAACCATTCACCACCTCGTGCCATGCCAAGATTCATCGCTTCATGAGCTTGAGATGTGTGCCTAAATTATTCAAAACAAAACTTATATCATAAATAAACAATTCACTTAATCGTAAGTTGAATGGTGAAACTACATTTTGTAAATAAACTTACCTCCAACTCGGCGAAAGTTGAGGTTCGTTGCACGCTAGTGATATAGACAAATCATCTTCTTCATTATCTTCCACACGCCTTCCTCTAGAATTTTCACTCGACCTATTTCTGCGAGCACTCCTACTTCTGCCTTCGCTGTCATTTGCAAACCTAGGCATGCACGCCTCTTTTTCTATAAATAGCTCGAAGCTAAACACACGAGGCGCAAAATAGAGCATGACATGCATAGAATTATCATCATCAATTGGTATTACGGTAGTCCTTGTTCCCAAAACAGGCATCTTGTACTTCATACGAATTTTCCACAATCTTTGATCCCATCCCAATTTATTGACCACTTGCATCTCTAGTTCATCGTAAGTACTTGGCTTATTAATCAATAATCCTACGCTTTCACCGCCTTCGTATTCACCTCTATCAATTCTACCACCATACATTAACACAAACGGAACCATTTCTCCCGCCATCTTTTCTCACAAAACAATTAACAAACACTAGCTAATTATTTTCAAACCATACAAAAGCTAAATCAATACATCAATATGTATTTTAAACGGATATTAAACGTATATTACCGGTGAGACGGAGCGACGAGACAGTGGCGAGGCGGGGTGACGACTGGCCGAGGCGTCGGTGGAGAGAACGGCGACGGCGGCGTCGGTGGGGCGAGAACGGCGGCGGCGGCAAGAGAGGGGAGGAGAACGACGGAGGCCGAGGCGAGCGAGGGGAGGAGAACGACGGCAACGGCGACCAACGACGGTGGCGGCGGCGGAGAGCAAGGGGAGGCAACCAACGGCGGCGGCGGCGGCGGAGAGCAAGGGGAGGCAACCAACGGCGGCGGCGGCGTTAGGGATGGGTGGGGAGGAGACCGAGCCCGCGCGGGCTATATACGAAATGAAAGGCGTCGGTTCAACCGACGCCTTTCCGTTATAAATGAAGGCGTCGGTTCAACCGACGCCTTTCCGTTATAAATGAAGACGTCGGTTCAACCGACGCCTTTACGTTATAAATGAAAAACCGACGCCTTTCAAACACGGTGAAAAAAAAAATGCCTTACGGTTATAAGAGAAAGGCGCCGGTTCAACCGACGCCTTTCTCTTATAACCAAAGGCGTCGGTTCAACCGACGCCTTTCGGGCCGGTTAAAAAAAAAAAGGCCACGCGCTGGCGCCTGCGTGGCTTGTCAGAATACCAGTTTGGGAAATATTTGCTACAGTGCGCCAATTTGGTAATTTTTTTTTTTTATGTTTTTTTATATAAATTTCCCAAGTTAAAATTGCAATTGATGCCCAGCTTTATGAGGAAGACACCAATGTCAGTAGTTGTCCTGCAATCATCATATAAAAAGCTGATCCCAAATATTTGGAAGAAAGACTGTGACTATAAAGATGGGGAATCTTCATCTTAATATCGCCTTTTTAGATGAGTGCATGAAAAGGGGATCTTGCATAAAACCTCCTCATCTTCCTAACATCATTTTAAGGGTAATAAAGGTTATATGGAAATGGAATTATTTTTGCCAATCCTTGATAACTTAGAAAATTATCAAATACTCTTAACATATATCGTTGGGACAATGCGAACCATCTAACATAGATATCCTGTGTATGGTGCATCTGATTTACGCAGATTAAATCCCAGCATTTCTTTCATTTGCCACATCAAGTTATTGATTCACGTAACATGACTGTTTATTTCAAATGAATATAAAATTTATGAAGTTTCTACCTATTCACTAATATGTGGAGATTCTTGCCTTTTACAAGAGCAGCAATCTGATTGCTCTGAATCTTCATAGTAATCGATGAAGTTTTCTCTTTCAGGGATTTGAGGTTGTGCTGCCGGACAAAGCAACAATGGAGCACACTTTAATTCCTGCGATTGAAGCACTGAACAGAAATGACACGGAAGGAGCCAGAAACCTTTTGCGCATAGCCTTACAGGTTCTCCTGGTGAGGGCAGTCAATACTGTTATCCTTGCTACAGATGACATGCGAAATCTCCTGCCTCGAGACGATCCTCTGCTGAAAAAGTGTATAGACCCATTAGATGCTTTGGCCAGGTCAACCATACAGTGGGCTCGTAATGTAGAAGTGTCACAGGAGAACCCTTAATCAGGGTAAATTAGTATTGCTCCTTTGTGATTATGGATGGGATTGATAGAAAAAAGGTAATACCAAAGAAAGTGATGCACAGACTAAAGAATTATTTGAAGGTAAAAGTTTGTACCTATGGTACACTATAATGGTTGTTAGATTTCATTCTTTAATGCCTATAATAATATTCCAGAAATAATGTATTCATAATTATTGCTAAGGATTTTATTCGAAAAGAAACATCCATTATTATGGCTTATAGATTTTTCTTTGCCTCCTGTTTATTTCTATTGCTTTTTTCATTCTTGTTATCATCTGGGATCACATCCAAAGCTCTAAAAGCAGGCTTTCTGTTGAAAATGATAAAGGTAAATGTGGCTTCTATCATGTACTCATATTTTCAGGGAAGCCAATGTTCTTGCTCATTCTCTGGCCGGTTGTGCTCTGTCTTGGCAAATTTTGGTGGAGTGGAGTGACTGCAGTGTCCTGTTTCTGAGTGCTTCTATTATTGGGGATGTAGTCCGTTCTTTGTAGTCTTTTTAAAGGCTTCTTTCTTCCAAAAAAGAAAAGAAAGATACACTGATGCCTTCTAAATTTATGCTCCTATTTTACTAGGCAATGAGGACTCCCCCATTTGTCATTCCCTCCTTCCTATCTTAATAGTTTCATCTTAAAAAAATGGTTACTGTCCATAAGTTGTTTTGTGAGCGATATACCGGTATCGGCTTCATGGCCGATAATCAACACCATTCTTCCTTGACAGAAAAATCAAAGACTGGACACTTCCAGCTCCTACAACTCCACAAACTTTGAATATACTGATTTTTCTTTCAAGATTCTTCCAGTGAGGGCTGTCGACAGTGGCATCATGTTTAATTGCTAGACTTTTCCCCCCCACTAGTGACATCTTTACAGTTCGGATCTTGTGACTTGTCAGTCTCCCTTTTTGTGGGAGAGGTCCCAGAGTCTCATAGATGCAGAGGACACCAGGAAAACTTTCCAGCCCGATCCTGTTACTCCACGAATTGTTTAAGACATACTCCCTCTGTCTCACGATAATAATCCCATCTAGTTCTTTCCAAAAAAAAAAAAAGATTAGTTCATTTTAAAAAACCAATCTGACTATTACAGAGGGAGCATTGAGATAGTTGACATGATGGACTAGGATGAGCGAGCCATACTCATAGTTGCTTTTGTACAAAAGTAGTCTCCTCCAGGTTCCTTGTGCTATTTACTAATTCACGCAAAGACAGAATCAGGACTAAAATGGCAGGCGAGCATGGCACTGCAGACTTTGAGAGCTTGAAGCAATTTATTGTACGATGCTCAGTCCGCCTGGGTCATTCATGATCCGAGCTCCACATTTTCGTGAACCATATATTCTCTCCTCGACTTCTTCACAGTGGAAAATAGCAACCGTGCTATACAATGTCCCTTATTGATCGATTCCATTATGGTTACACGATATTGATGCTAATACGGTCTGTCAACAAGTCAGATAATTTTGCAACTGTACCTACATCGGTAAGATCCATGTCGCCGACCCCAAATAATTGGAAAAACGCGCTACTGGATTATGATTATGTACCTGCATCGGTAAGATCGATGATAGGCATAGGAATCTTGAAAAAGGCTTAAACAATGCAGACCAACAGAAGGATATGAAGAAGAAAAACAAACCATTGGTACCCTGTTAATGAGTTACATGTTCAGAACCAAGGAACACTTTTTTGCAACAATGCAATGCCAAATATTGGAAAAAGAAAACAAGGTGCAGAAATTTGCTCTGTTAGGCAGACAAGGTTACATCTCGTAATCAATGCTTGTTCAACTTTTATTGATTTATTCACATACACTTCCCAACATAGACTGAAGACAATACATGTAGGCTAGTGCATATTAGCCAAGAAAAAAGTCAGGTAAAGAGCAAATTTGATTTCAAACAAGTATTGGTCTGGATATAAAGTACAACAAAAATCATTGCTTACTGATTATTACAAGTTGGACATCGAACTTGCTTGCCTTGATAGGGTTTCCATGCCATTTGGATTCATTTGATGAACCCATGAAGAGATAAGATGATGGGCAATGGCAAAAGGTCCTGGGACGAACATTGGAGCCAGTTCTCCACTTTCAACATTGAAATCAGACGAGAGACTCTGTCCCTTCTCAACACCCTTGCACATCTGTTCTACCTTGGCAGCAGCTGTTCTTTGAGCTTTCCGGTATTCAGCAACAGTTAGTGCCTTCTTGATGTCCTCCCTGCTGTGCCACTGAGCATCTGGTGCAATATTACAGCTGATATAAGAAATGAAGCCTATTCATTTAACAATATGAAATAGCTATTTTGAACAGATAAGTACCTTCTAATTCGTCTTTGTCTACCAATATTTCCAACGTTTTGGCGTATGCAAAAAAACCCACCATCAACTGACACGGCATGGTATTTGGTCCAACTGGAATAACATTACAAGCAGAAATAAAACTCAAGAGCAAAGCAGAACCGTCATGATGATGCAGTCAAATGCATTTTACGGTTGGAGATACTTATCATACGAAACATTATTAAAATTTCAGGCTTTCCCGTGAACTTTAAGCACTTTTATGGACTGTTATTCTACAAAATGACTTTCTTTTAAATACACTACATTAACACGAAAAGATCAATATTTTTTAGTACCTTTGATGGTAAATCATTAAGTCACAAGAAACAAAAACATAGAAGATGCTAATCTCATCACAAATGTAATCGTTACAAGGGCAAACAGTTGAACTCAAGATTTCATAACCAAGAAAGATACCCATAAAAAAAAGGTAGATACCAGGCCATGGCTGAGAACTATGATAGACGACTTCATCCACTTCAATGCCAGTTTCTTCCCATGTTTCTCTCCTTACTGCCTCTTCCAAAGATTCTCCTGGCTAATACGAGGAAAGTCAATTACCCCCAAGAGAACAATCTATCTCTATTACAGCTGTTTCAGTATATCATTAAGAAGGCACTCAAAATTTGCTATATATATATGTCGTGAACTTTTCATAGTAGGCTAATGCAACTGAAATTTGCAACTAGCAACTACACACAGGATCTAGTGGAAAGCACATAAAAAGCTACATATCCAAAAGTAATGTAATGCCAAACCAAGTATATCCGACTATGCAGGCTGATGATAAGGAAGTACCTCCATGAAGCCAGCCAGGCAACTCCACATTCGGGGCACAAATCTTGACTGACGACTCAAAAGTGCTCGGTCATTCTCTCTGTCAATAACCAACATAATTACAACCTGTCCATCAGGAACACTCACGGTTATAATATTTACTGTTTCTTCCAGTAACATTTTATTCCACCAAGCATTCTAATTTCAAATACAGGACTGAGAAGGTTCAAAGTTCACACCGGATCAACACGAGGATAAACTCTCTTCTTGCACAACTCATTTGTGCATTGCTTTCGCCTTCCTGCATCAATAGGTACCGTCTGTGTCCCACAATGTCCACAAAATCGTGTCGTGTTGTGCCATTCCAGAAGTGCTTTAGCCTGATCTAAAGTAGACATAACATGAGTACAGTGCCTTCACTTGCCAGTATAATTTCTTTTCTGGAAATGAAAATTATGGAAGGGACACTTTAACAGGCTATTACAATTTGTTCTAACCAAGACTTTCATTGTGTGATATAAAAAGATCTAATAATTGTAAAATTTCTATCTCATTTTATCTTACAAAGGAAAAAAGAAGCAAACCATGCCCCATTGCATCAAATCTAAATATGTCAGATTCTTAGTTTAATTGTTACGAATCCTTTTTTTTAAAAAAAAAGTGCATTCGTACATTGCTCTGATCATTCAATTATGAACATCAAACAGTTGGTGCTCTGAGCTGTCCCCTATTACCACTTCACCAAAGAGCATGTTTGCTTCCTCTATTTAAAACCTGTATCAGTATCGGTACTAATACTTCTATTGCTAGAGGTCAATATAAGGTATTTGGCTAAATTCTTTTAGTATTAAAATATTGAAGTTGCCGAATCGGTTTTACAACCATACTAGAGCTGACAATATTAATCAGAAGGGACATCCAGCCCCTCCCAAACCCATTGCCCTTCCGCTCGAGCTTGTTCTGCCCCTGGCCCTGCCAACACCCCTGACTCCGATGTCAGCATGCCGCCCCTGACCACATTCTGCCGTTGGACTACACCCCAACATATCAATCCCCCAGGTTTCTACTCTCTTTTTAGGATATTTTAACCTTGATTCTTCTTTTGTTGTCAAGCTCAATTCCTAAATCTTTTTCATCCACTTTCGTATGTACCTATTTACGACCTTCAGCAGTCCATTGAAATGATTCTACTCCAGTTGTACTGAAATCTGAAAGCATTTTGTTTTTTTTGGTTGAGATTTATGACATTAACCACTAGTTGGCTAGTTGTTCTTTTTGTTGCTAAATTGCTAGTTTGCTTCTTGTTACTGTTTAAAATATAACACTTTCATGGCAATCTTTATACAAATTTGCATTGCTGGTCTTTTAATAATTTATTTCACATATAATTGGACATGCATTTATACTTTAACAATGAAAGAAATTGCATGAAGTGGCAAAAAATTCGTAACACATGATTTAACTGCTTGGTGAACTTAGGTGCATATCAATGAACTTGGAAGTTGATGAATTTCTAATTGTATAGTGACTATGGTAACACATGTATTCAGATGGCTTTGCCTTCAGTTTCCTTGCTTCATGGATTCAGTGTAAAACTCTTACAGTTCTTCGCTCTATGGGTTCAACCAATACCATGTCTTCAAGTAAAAAGCTAGGACCTTCGTTATTGCTATACTGATGAAATAGTTGGTTATCACGTAAAAATGGAAAATGGAGAAATTGAATTGGCCTTCTGTTGATTCACCTTTCTTTGTTTTTAAACAACAAATTCATATTAGTTAGTTTTTAGGTTGATAAGCTCTGCAAGTAATAAGTATATGGAGAAATATTTCAGTTCATGAATGAATTTGCACCATCAAATCAGCAATCTCATTATGAGACACAAGGCAGCAACTGCATTACCATTTAAAGTATAAGATGTGATTTATATTAATAAGGTTTCAGGAGTCCACTCTTTAGGTACCTTCTATAGTGAGATACTGCAAGCCTTCTGTAGTTTTTCTTGTGTAATAATTCATCGATGTATAGCTTGAGGAATTATTTTCATTTCCAAGACATGTCACTTGTGGCATGATCCTCCCATAAAAGTTTTAATTAAACGGTAGCATTCAGTTGTTACCAATAAGCTTCCAATCCCACATTCCCAATCCCATCAATGAACAACAAGCTATCTGCCATACTTACATTCATTCAACTTATATTGAGAATTATACTCCCTCTGTCCGGAAGTAGTAGTAACATTTGGTTTTCCAAAATGAAAATAGTAACATTTCATTTTGGAAAACCAAATGTTACTACTACTTGCGGACGGAGTATCCTATGAATAGAACTTACCCGGCCAGCAATCGCCAGCTCCCCCATGACCGACTCATCAGTCCAATCCGTCGCCACCATCAGCGTGCGCAGCTCGACGAAGGACGACCGACCGCCGTCCTCCAACTCCGGCCCGCACGAGTCCCCGACCAACGACACATCGGCCGCCCAGTACGACCAATCAGGATCCTTAGACCCCAGATAAACCAGAGACTCCTCCACAAACGAAACCCCAAAATTCGTCAAATAGCCCCTGAATTGCGCTACACCCAGCCAACCCAGATTCCAAACAGGCCCGGAATCAGCTCCGGCGTCTGCGGAGACGGCCAAAGGCCGGCCCTTTTTGAAGGGAAGAACCTTGAAATTGGAGGAAATGGGGTCGTCCAAGCTGAGGGCTTTGAGGGCCTGGAGAGGGTCGGGCTTGGGGGCCTTGAGGGGGTTTCCGGCGAAGGCGTGCGACCGGAGAGTGATGGACATGGTGGTCCGGTAGGCGGTGGGGGGAGTGGAGGTCAGGTGGGCTTTGCAGAGGAATGTTGGGGTGGTGGTGAGTAATGGTGAAAGGAGGAGGTGGCGGGAGAGAGAATGGCGCAGCATGTCTCCATATGCGCCATGACTTATGGAGGTGGAGGGAAGAATAGAGACGCCCAGGGAGAAAAAGTTTGACACGTTTCCTCGCGGGATCCACCGGCGAGAAGCTTTATTGATTGCGCCGGGCGTGCCACATAGGCTTTGTACTGGCCAATGAAATTGCCCCGTAAGGGTATAGTTGCTTCTTAGGAAAAAATATCAATAGCCTCGTCACGTCAGTTTTATGCTAGAGCACTAGAGGCCGTCGATCTCCGAGATCGATGGAAAGCAATGCACTAAACAGCTCCCACACATGCCCACGTCAATCCTGGTGATCAACAGCTCTTGGCACCCTGGAGTATTGTGCCAACAATCCAGTGGAATTTATGTATTCAACGTGTGGTGGATAGGTCCATTCTGCGATTAACAATTTTTTATCCATGCTTAGTTTCAAAATCTGAGATTATTCATTCTACCAGTATTCTGTGTTAGAAACTGATTGGATCTATCCACAAGGTACATAGTGGAAGAGTTCCACAGGATAATTTCATGTTAATTGTCAAAAACAGCTTCGGTTAGAAACTGCCCTATTAGCTCTTGTGTTGGAGGATTTCATTGGGTGATCCTAAAGCCTATGTGATACACAATTCCTCGTGCTGCTGTGATGAGTTTCAGATTGCCTGGTTGACCAGGCTCTACTGTCATGTTGGTAATGAAAATCGGTACTGTACAGATATGTCTTCCATGTCTACATTGTCACTTGTTTGTGCTTGCGACATATGTTGTAAATGTGGATGTTGGCACTCAGGCCACAATATGTATGCGGCAGAGGCACAATGATGCCAACATGTACTGCCCTCTTTGTACCGCACACATGCTGGCCTACATACTAACATACACACCTCCAACACGTCAGAAACACAGCTCCGAGACAGTGTATCATGCAAGTATTTGTTTCTTGTACACCCTCCGTCCAAAACTATGTGTCCTCATTAGGAAACCAAAATGAACATTTTAATTTTCTGATGAGGACATATTTTTGGACAAACGGCTACATTTTTGCAGGGCTTATGCCTTACTAACACTCAGTTTTAGATGCTTCATATGGAAAGAGGACAATCCTATTTTAGATGCTTCATGTGGTCAATTTAAGTATATTCTGAACCTCTTCTTCCCCATTAGATGTGGTTTCTATTGCGAATTTATCTATTTAGCCACCTACTAATAAATAAAATGTGTAGAGGTTACCAAATAATTGGTGAAGATAATTAATCCACGAGAACCAGCATTAGCAATAATAAAGCTCCTCCCTTTCTTTTGATATCACCAAATCTGAAATTGAACACTCAAACTAGACACAATCTGAGGCGCCACCAATGGATTGTCCTCGAACGATTATTCGCCATTTTAGTGCAAGGCTCCATGGATGATCAAACAAGAGATAAAAAGAACCCGATTTCGAAGTCAAGAAGAGTGTGTGGCCCCAACACAGAATCACTGTGCAAAATCCGACTCAAAGAACACCAATCAAGATGGTGGAGAGAAGGGGAAAAGAGATTAGAGCAATTGGGAAAAAAGCTCTCTTAGAGAAGAAGGAGATGGAAGAGCCATATATTGGTTAGATTACCACTAACCAATGTCGTAGAGATTAAATAAGGAACGACAACGTAAAAAATAGCTAGTTGGACTGTTTCCGGATGGGTCCCAACTAAGGGCGATCGATTGGCCCTCATCTAGCGATTGATCGCAGGCTAAGACATGCAAAACATCCCAAACTGGGAAGCTCTCGATTGATCACTTCATCTAGGCAACCGATCATCATGCTCTCAAGAAAATTCGTCCAAAACCACTCCAAGCAACCGATCGACACTCTTCCTTCAAATCACATTTTTCAACATTTCCCATATGATTTTATAGGAAAAAAGATACAATTGATCCTAGACTTAAAGTGGGCAATACATATACTACGTTTTCGATGAGAGATGCATTTTGGGCTTGAACCTCCACCTATTTCGATGAGTAAACATAGTCTTGAACTTGAACCTTTAAGGAGAGACATGCAGTACACCGAACACTTAGCACACTCTTCTTATTGAGTTCTGACTAGGTGGTGCTTTACCACCATGCGTTGATATCTCAATTCATGTGTGTATCTTTTAGATAACAAGTCCTACAATTCTCATCAATTTTTGGCCAAAAGTAACACAATTATAGTTGAGAGTCCCTAAGGATATGTCTACAATACAATATTTTTTTTATAATTTCTACAATATAATATTATGGCACAAATATTTTGACTTCATCAAAATAATAGTCAACCTTACATCAAAATGAGCACATACACCATAGAATTATAACATACTATAGCTTGGTTATTAAAATTAATCAAAATAACAGGGATTGACTTATTCAATATGAACAACTCTCTCAAGAGATCCCTAAGCCACTTTGCCTCCTTTCCAGCCAAATCAAGTGCTATCATTTCTGCCACCATGGTAGACTGGGTGATCAACGTCTGTTTGACTGATTTCCAAGCTATCTCCCCACCACCCAAAGTGAATAAATACCCACTACTTGGCTTAGTATTTTTAAAATCTAAAATCCAATTTGCATCACTATAACTTTCTATTACATGAAGAAACTCATGGTAATATATCTTTTATGGGATAATACCTATTAGATATCTGAGTACCCTTTAAATGGCAATCCATTGAGATCTATCCAGGCTTTAGTATAATGCTCAGTCTCCCCGTAGCATAGAAAATAGTTAGGATACTACAGTTAGTCAAATAATTAAAACTTCATATAATATGAGAGTACATGAGCTGTGACACATTATCTCCACAATTTTTCCTTAGGGGCTGTTTGGGGCATGAAAAATTATTTTGTGGATGTTGTGGTTAGTGGATTATATTCACTTGGATGTTGGTTGGTTGGGGCATGAAAAAAAAATCCACTTAATCATTGATTTGACTTTACTTTGACCATGTGCTTTTAATGGGATAATCCACTAATTAGCTGAAACACCTCATGAGGTGCTTCAGTTTGTTAGTGGATCATCCCATTTATCTACTCTTTACCTGGATTTTTCTAAATCAAGCCCCAAACACTTTGTGGGCAATCCACTCTGGATTTTGGGATATTACAGATAGATGGAACTGAATTTTCACGCCTCAAACAACCCCTTAGTTTGCCACAATGATCATATGAGGTACTTATAGGCTTGCAGTAGAAGTGATTGCACTTCCTCAATATTTTTTCCACATAATGTGACTCATTTAACATTATGCCTTTGAAATTTGCTCACAAGCCAAGCCGAGTCGAGCCGAACCGAGTTTTGACTTAGCTTGACTTGAGCTCGACTTCTAGAAACTTGGCTCGAGCTCGGCTTGGCTCGAGACGAGCCTAAGACATTAACAACTCGAGCTCGGCTCAAGTTGTAATTCCTAAACTCGGCTCGAGCTCGACTACCCTATGCCTAAACTCGGCTCGAGCTCGAGCTCCAATCTCGAATTTTTTTTTCTGGGTCAAGCTCAAGCTCTAGTTTTTTTTATAACTCACGGCAAAAAGTGAAAATTGTTTTTACCAGGAATCGATCCCAAACACAAGTCCAATATATCAACACACACTAACCAACTGCACTGCAAGTTCTTTTATATTCATTATGCACAAAAAATCTTTATTACATATTTAAAGTGGGCTTCACTAATGACTTTTTTTATAACGATGGGTGTCCGAGTCCTTAGGATCCGACTAGAAGGGGCAAGGAAACTTACCTCTTAGAGCACCACATCCCGCCGCCAATCCCCTTGGGTGCATACAAGGCTCACCCATCATATACACCAGATAAATTAGGATATAATCCTGGGTGGGTGGCCAACGAAGTGGGGGTTTGGGCTCAGAACCTCCGCTCAAGGGAAGTGTATTTTATCCATCACAGAAACACCCCATTGGTCAACTTCACTAATGTTGCCTCATAATATCAAACCCCAGGTCAATCTAGTTCCACTTGTAGTCCAACCAAACCTGTCAATCTACCATCAATCAGGGTCGATGATCGGTCCAATTTTCTATGAGCTTTGGGGCAGTTTGGTTGTGAGCATTTACTACATAACACAATAAATCAAAAAATACAGAGAAAATAAACACATGGAAGGCCAATAACTCATTTGATTATTGGCTAAGACAAGCCTCCTTAAACTTTCGAATGTATTACAAATATTGTATAATGTATCATGGTCCCTTCAACTCTTTGTCATTTATGAGTGAGATAATAACCTTGGAATCCCCTTAAATATGAATCTTCTGAATATTGGGATATGAAACTAAGTGAATGGTCATATTAGGATATCCAAGTTTGAGTCTCTGTAAAAGCCATATTTTTTTTTGTTTTAGCATTGTCATGCACTAATATGAAAGTCCCACATCGTCTAAGAGTATGAATCTAAGACTCTACATGCTCTATAAGAGGGAAAAGAATGGATAGTGTTTGCATCCAACCAAGGTAAGCTAAAATGGGTCAATCATTTGCATAGTCGAAGGTTATGGACCTTCTTCACAAAAGAAACTCGAGTCTAGAGGTGGCAATGGGCCAGACCATTGGAGGCCTCTATGGCCCAGCCCAAAGTTTGGTCAAATAATAAATAAAAACAAAAGCAAAGCAAGTACATAAAGCGATCATAGCCCAAGTGGTAGAGTATTAGGCTAAATTCATGAAAGTCATGCATTCAAATCGCTCCAAATGTATTTTTTGGGTGAAAAAAATAAAAAAATTCATTTGGGCCATTGAGCCAGCCCGCAGGCCAGGCCGGCCTGCGGCCCAAACCAGCAGGCCGTGGGCCAGGGCTGGGCCGGCCCACTGATTTGAGTGGGCCTCCAATGGTCCGGCAAAAAAGAAAATGGGCTTGGGCCGGCCCATTGCCACCTCGAGCTCCAACTGATTTTGAGTCAATATGAGTCGATTTATTTCGAGTCGAGCCGAGTCGAGTTAGAGGGTGGCTCGAGGCTCGATTCGAAAAAAGTAGAGCTCGGGTCGAGTCGAAAAAACTCGCAAGTTGACTCGGCTCATGAACACCCTTCCTTGCAAATCTTAATACTAAGTACAATATTTGCATTTCCAAGATCTTTATATCAAAATATTTATTAAAAAAACTTTGAGCCTCTATGATTTTACCACTATCATTGCCAAAAATTTAAATGTTATCAATGTAAAGGCATAAAATCAAATAAGCATTATCAACATGCTTCCAATAGAGGCATTTGTCTGTTGCACATGTAACAAACCCGTTAGAAAGAATAATAAAATTACATTTTTCATGCAATTGTTTAGGAGCATGTTTTAGACCTTATAACGACCTTATTAATTTGCATACTTTCATCTTTTGACCCAGCATCACAAATTCCTATGGTTGCTTAATATACACTTCCTCATCCAATTCACTATATAGGAATGTAGTTCGGACATCCATTTGGTGAATCTCAAAGTTATAATAGGTTATCAGTGCCAATTCTCTCCGCTTCTATTCAAAATCAAACAAGCGGAGAGAATTGCTTCTCCCCACATATTTTTGGGTAGTCTTGAAGATAACAACATTGAGTTAACTGTATATATGAATGTCTTATTTTTTCTTTCAGCTACTCCATTAGATTGAGATGAGTATGGAGCCGTAGTTTCATGTATTATCCCATGGTTCTAAATTTTTTTTGTTAAATTCATGGGAGCAATACTTCCCATCACGGTCTGATCTCAACCTTTTGATCCTTAGACCAGTTTGGTTGTCAACCTCATTCTCAAATATTGTAAACTTAACAAAAACTTCATCTTTAGACTTAAGCAAGTAAACATAATAATATTTAGAAAAACCATTAATGAATGCAATAAAATACTTCATACCACCACGCATTATTTTCATTAACATTGAAAACATAGAAATTATTTCCATTGAAAGTAAAACCAACTGAACTACAAACATTTAATTTAAACAAATCATTGCATAAATATTCTTTGCCAACAAAACTGTCAAATTTACTTATTACAACTTTATTAGACTCGAAACCAACTTAAAGCCCTCTTGACTAAAAAGAGCTTTACTAACTAAGTTCTTGCGGACATCAGGCACATGCTACACTCGTTGGAAAGAAAATATTGCTCGGGGTTAATCTCACATCCACTTTCCCTTCTCCATAAATTTGAATTGTCATGCTATTTCCCATTGTAACTGTCTTGCTTGCTTCTCACTTCCTGATAAGGGGAAAATAAGGCTAAGTCAGCACAAATGTGCATAGTAGCTCTCATGTGTACCCACCAATCAGCTAGCTTAAGAACAAAGTCAAAGGAAACATACATGTAACTAGGTCTAGCCTCGCTGTCCCTAGTTTTGGTCACGTTGGCTTGAGGGTTTTGACCTGCATTGTCATCAACACCCTTCTTTTGAGTACATTTCCTTGCATGATGTGCAACCAATCCGCACACAAAGCAAGGGAGTTTCTTCTTGTCATTCTGGATCTTTGCAGTAGGCTTAGCCCTTGCATTGTTGTTGTTGATGTTATTGTTGTTTTGATTATTATTATTATTGTTGCCCTTGTTACCCTTCTTTCACCAAACCTTTGGTTTTGCCCTCCACAATATTGGCAAGACCATTGGGTTAAGTAGAAGTGCTCCCAACCACCTTTTATTTGCCTTTGTGCCTTTCCTCAATTTGAATGACAATAATAAGGTCATCAAGTGACATCTCTTCCCTCTTGTACTTAAGGGTAAATTGGAAATTCGACTATGAGGGAGGCAACTTGTCAATAAGGGTTGGAACCTGTAGCCTCTCGTAGATCGTGATGCCTTTCCCAACGATTTTGGCCATAATGTTTTGAACCTCAACTACATGATCCCTCAAAGATTTGTCATCCGTCATCTTGTAGTCGAAGTATTTTCCAACCACATTTGTCCTCCCAAACATGTTCTTTTGCAATCTTTTTCTCCAAGGCATCCCAAATTTGTTTTGCATTCGACAATTTAAAGTGTAAATCATATAACTCATCACTCAAACAACTTAATATGTGGCCATGGCAAAACTCGTCATCTTTCTTATAACGAGAACTTCAGGCCGACTTAGCCGATTTATATTTTTCAGAGGTCTTGACAACTGGATCATAAATCACATGGAATATTTTCAAAGTGGTGAGCCAAAACCTCATTTTGTTATGCCTCTTCTTGAAATCTTTCCCCTCAAATTTCTCCGATTTTAATCTCTAGTCTACACCCATTCTTATAGCAAATAACCAATAACCAATAACCAATACACAATAATTGTTCAAACTGTTGGGAATTTATCTATTTAGCCACCTACTAATAGATAAAACATGTAGGGGTTATTGAGCAATTGGTGAAGGCAATCATCCACGAGAACCAGTCTTAGCAATAATAAAGCTCCTCCCTTTCTTTTGATATATGCAAATCTGAAATTGAACCTTTGAACTAGACACAATCCGAGGCGCCGCAAATGGATTGTCTTTGAATGATTATCCGCTGCCTCAATGCAAGGCTCTACCAACAATTGAACAAGAGATAAAATGGACCTCTCTCGAGTTCTTGGTGCAATCCAAAGAACCCGATCTCGAACTCAAGAAGTGTGTTGCCCACAAACGGAATCAATGCTCAAAATCCAACTAAAAAAACACCAATGAAGATGGTGGAGAGAAGGGGAGAAGAGATTAGAGCAATTGGGAAAAAACTCTCTTAGATAAGAAGGAAATGGAAGAGCCCTATATGGTTAAATTAGAACTAACCCACGTCTTAGAGACTAAATAAGGAAGGACCACATTAAAAAATGGCTAGCTGGACCATTTTCGAATGCATCCCAACTAGGGGCGATCGATCGACCCTCATTTGGTGATTGATCACATGCTAAAACGTGCAATACACCCCAAACCAAGAGCTCCTCGATCGATCGCTTCATCAGGCAATCAATTGGCATGCTCTCAAGAAAATTTATCCAAAAACCACTCGAGGCGATCGATCGCTACCCCTTTTCCTTTAAATCACATTTTTCAACCGTTTCCACCATCTAATAAAATCAATATTTTTTCAGATGGAGCTATTAAAACAAGGCGGATGGAGTAGTTATATTGAGAACATGCACAATTTTATACTCCCTCTATCCAATCAAGTGTATCTGCATTTGTAAAAATATGGGTCCATCTTTACACGGACGACATTGCTCGTCATTACAAAAAATATGAAAAAAGGAGTATTTGAAAATGAGTTGGTTTTGTTTGAAAATGTTTTTTGTAAGGGCTCGAGGTTCCAATAAAATCAACTCATTTGCCCCAAATGCCTGCTCGCGTGATCGTAACACCTCCACCTTTGATGGAGACGTCCTTGGTTTGATTCCGGACCCTGGCTCTTCAAAAAGGGGCACCTTATTAATTATAAGTGGGGCATGTGTCTGTGTGTGCGTACGCGGGTTCAGGGCCTATGGGTGGTTGTAGTAAAAAAACCCTCATTTTCAAATATAGTCATGTTTCATTGCCAATAAAACATTGCCAATAAAAGAAATAATCTATAAGTCTATTACATCAGACAAAGTAATAATCATCAAGTCCAAATAAATAAGTTCTTGGCACTCACAGGCCGAATAATCAATAAATGTCAAATCATAAACCAAATAATAAAAAGGTCTTCCACTCCGGGCTTCTGCCATCCATAGTAGCTCCAGTAATCTTAACCTGTTCTGCTTCACTCTCTTTTAATGCCTGCATCAGAGGATGTATATGAGTGTTCCAAAGAAATACCCAGTAGGATGCAAAAAAATCCCAGAGAGAAAAGGGATGGAAAATACAAACATAATAAGAAATTCAATGTTCAACATAATTAGGACTGGAAATACAGAGTTTACCTTACCTGAATAGAAACCATACTCAAAGACAACACCAACTCAAAGTATGGATAGAAAGAATAACAATTCGAGACTCCAAACGATCATCGCGTAAGGAGAAAACAATTAATAACCTCTGACTCGAGACATCCATAGTGTAGGGAGATTTCAATCCCTCAGATCTGTCCACTTCCCGTGTGGATAATTACCAGAACATCCTAGAGGTTCTCTCTTTGGAATCCGGCCATGCATTTAGGGAAGCTGGCCCCATCGGTGCTTATGGGCACAATGGACGGAGGTTGCAGACCTTCCGTAATATTATACAATTTAAAAATGTACATGTGCATACCTTCATTGACTGAACTACAGAGGTTCAAAAATAAATCAGAGATCACCATGGATCTAGCAATGACTCGTGAGCATACTATGATTCTACATCGGAGAGTTTCTAACAATAACTCTTAGTGGAAGGATACAATTTACAAGAAACTGAATGATAACTCACAACAACATAGGTTGTATCAAATAACTCAAATTTCTCATCTTTCAAGGTTTGACTCACATAGGAGTACTAATGAGATTTCCATATCTCAATCAGCAATCGACTCATCAGAGGAGTGATAAAAGACTTGTTCAATCTTGATCATCAACTGACTCATAAGAGATATTTCAATAGATTACACTTCATCGAATATTTTCACTGTGCGTAGCCCTAGATATGAATTCCCAACACCACTGGTTAAAGAATGAAATTGTTTCAAAGTAGATGAGACACTATGGTCCAAGAGTTCAAACCCTAGCTAGAACTTTAATGACTCAAACGGTATGCAAAGGCTTCAAATAAGCAGGACACTGTTCCGCTTATGGTGACTCAACCTAGATCATTTTCCCCAAGAGAATTATTCTTACTGTAATCTTTAATATTCATGTTTTCCCACATTCATTAAGTTTTGACACAACTATAACTCATCATCTAATCAAGTCTTAAATAAGTAGTAGTGTAGAGTTTAAAACCCTAATCCTGTGTAATGTCATTTGCATAACAGTGAATTCCCTATACTTACTACAATTTGTACAATTAGAGTTGAATTTTGAAACTTTACTGGGAATAGCCCTATGAGTCTAGTTTCTAACCCAATAGACGGCATATTTTTATGATTTTTCTACAATTGCTTATGACTTTTTAAGTACCACTTGTCAGCGCAGAAACAGTTCTGGCCGAGAGAGTCCTTCTTAATCCCTCGTGTTTTAAGCATATTAAATACGTTGTAAATCACCTAGGATCAATGTACTAATTACAATTACCCATACCCGAGGGATGTTACAGAACCTTTAAGGTTCTAGTAATACGTAGTATTT
Organism: Houttuynia cordata; assembly: GCA_039654745.1. Classification (NCBI taxonomy): domain Eukaryota; kingdom Viridiplantae; phylum Streptophyta; class Magnoliopsida; order Piperales; family Saururaceae; genus Houttuynia; species Houttuynia cordata. The sequence continues at coordinate 67,906,587 of CM077502.1, forward strand.
CTCAACTTAAGACACCACTTACCTTCATAAACTGTTTTATACAAATAGTATTTTAATAACATACACATTACCCACATAAGACCACTAATCCTGGACAGAATTATGAAATAGAAAAGTACTGATAGAACATAAAAAGATAACCTTATTATGAATAAAAAAGGATCGTGACATGGAATTCAACATGAGTCAAAGTAATAGATCCCTATCCCCATCGATTTACATCACTTTTACCCCACTCGGTATATACCTAATTTGAGACTTACCAACATATATCAATCAATGAGACAACAAAATCTGGACAGAACATGAAAAAGTTATCCAAGCATCATACTGAGTTGTATATGAGTGAATGGCAAGGGAAACCCCTTCTAGGCACTAGCATGTGAAGTATTGCACATAGATCTATCAACATGATACATGAATGAAGAGATACATAAAACTCAACACAATTTCTCTTATAGCATGATCATTGATAATAATATAGGAATAGGAAGTCACAAGATTAATCATGCATTAATTTAAAATCATCAAAAAGAGAGTAATCAAATGAAAAGTGGGGGAAAAACCCATCCTACCACTTAAATGACGAGTTATTCTAGTCCTCGCGTAATGCTTCGCTTCCTCTTCGCAAAACCGCCTCGCTCCGTGGATCAAACGTGGACAACACTTGCTGATCGAGCAAAGGTAAAAGAGAAACACCAAAATCTAAGTGGCTGGACGTTCAAGTGCATGGAACATTCCTCTCTTATGGGTTTTTATAGAGAAACCCTAATACAACTACGAAATCTTTTCCCAAATCTCTTTCCCCACTAGTTACACTAACTTTTTAATCTCCACCATCGATCCAAAACCACCTCCTAGCCATCTAGGATACTCTCCCATTAAGCCTCCTTGATTAGGTAGAATTCCAACTCAAAAAGATATCAAAATCATCAAAATCGGAAACTGCCTTTTGCCGGTGCGATCGATCACGAGGCTCAGTGATCGAGTGTTGTGAATGGCAGTACGCAGATCCGTATGTTGGTAGCTGAAAGGTCTAGGAAGCTGAAAGGTCATATGCTTTAATTATTCTAGGAAGCTGAAAGGTCATATCTTGTAATCAACGTAGGAAGCTGAAAGGTCATATGCTTTAATTATTCTAGGAAGTTGAAAGGTCATATCTTGTAATCAGGCTAGGTAGACGCGCCTTCTCTTTCTTTATAAGGAGGTCTTCTTCCTCCTTCTTGGGCATGCAATATTGAATCCAGTTTTCCTTATTCTCTTTTCTTCTTCTTCTTCTTTTCTCCCTCTTTCAACCATGGCATTTGATTTTGTTCGTATTCCATACGGAAACACAACATTGGTATCGGAGCCGTTCCGATCCGTCGGAACGTGGGACGATGTGCTCAACTTGTGTGCCGAAATCCTAGAACGGATTGAGCGGATCACCGCGGCCGAAATGGCCACCGTCACTACCGCCGCCGTTCAGGCTTCGCCGCTCCCTGTTCCATTCCAGCCACAGTGGGGCAACCCACAGACACCGCCGCCGTCAGACGACACCCATTACAGTCGCTTCTCCCCTCCGCCGGCCGCGCCTTGTCCGCAGATCGCCACTATCGTTCGAGCCGGAAAATGGGTAGACTCTCCATATTTAGATCCATCGGCCCTTCCCTGCTGGAGCAGCAATCCTTCCCCTCCTCTTCCGAAGCCCCGACTGTTGCAATTGACCCTCGGCCGGCCGCCACCACCGCCGGTCCTATTGCCATCGACAGGCAGGCCACTACACCAGTCGACCCCCGCGTCGTCAATACAATGCCTTTTTGTCCAGCCGATGGTCTCCTTCATGCATCAGGAGGACGACCTTGCTGATGGAGACATTGCTAATGCAGTCGTCATCACACCAAAGCCGTTGGAGACTCCGAAATCGATGGAAATGGGTGATCTGGTTGTTTCCAAAGATGACAACTTGATGGTGGAAGATCAGGAAGTCGATTCATCCACTGCACTGGGAGCCTCTCTCAGTGACGCCTTCCTCAGTACCGCCGTGACCACCGAGGTCCAAACCTCCATTGTTGGTCATGCCCGCTCCTCCACTGTCGCCTCCATATTTCCTGCCATTTGGTCCACGATCCCAACCTTTGGAGCCGGTGCCACCATTTGCAAGCTGCTCCAATCCAAGGGCTTCTGCCACCTTGGCGTCGACCACCTCAGCCTCCACAAGTTCGCCCTCTTCACCGACGCCCCACCGCTCGACCAACTAGAGCGCCATGGGTGGCCGGTACGATCCGTAATGGGGAAGTTCCTCCGCGATTCCAACAACACGACCAGCGCGTCCGAGGATTATGACCCCTTCAAGTACGTCCTTCCTTCCAAAAACTTGTCTTTCTCGATTCTTGATCTCCAAAAAGTCCATGCACATATCGTCCGATCCATTTTCTATTCTGATGGCTTTCTGGGCGATCAATTGGTTTCACGTTATGCCAAATCTGGGCTACGTGATGCAGCACTCTAGCTGTTTGATGAAATTCCGATTAAAGACTTGGCAGCATGGAATTCTGCAATTTCCGTACTGGCCCAATGTGGGTCTGGTGGGGAGAGCTTGGCCATGTTCCGCCGGATAATATTGGGTTCTAGTTTGAAGCCGAATGGTGTTACAGTTATGTCGAAACTGCCTCGCATGGGAAACTCTGCTAGTGACATTTCTATTGAGACACAACTTTTATTCGTAGAAGCAACAGTAAAGTCACCCATTGATGATGGAATACAGTCTTCATTCCAATGGAAGAGTATGAAAGAATACCAGTGGAAGAGTATGTTTTTTCATGTCTACATGTATGGTATTTGCAGTCATTGTTCAAGTACATGCATTGGTGCTACTGGTGACAATATTTATGTGCTTCATTATGGACATACTCCTGCAACTGACAAGACATTCGAGGATGGAGACATGGCATTACTGGATATGGGAGCAGATTACCATTTCTATGATTCCGATATTACTTCTTCATTCCCTGTCAATGGAAAATTTACCAGTGACCAATGTCTTATTTACAATGCTGTTCTCAAAGCTCATGAGTCGGTCATATCTACAATGAAATCAGGAGTAAACTGGATAGATATGCACAAATTAGAGGCGAAATTTATTCTCGAGTCACTCACGATTGGTGGTATCGTGCAAGGTGAGGTGGATCAAATGATGGTGACGAGGTTGGGTGCTGTTATCAAGAGGTTCGTAGCTTCCTCAAACAGAAGGGCAACATTATGTTTTTCGGCTCTCAAAAAGAGAAGATATTGGTTTCCTTTGCTGGTTGGAATTGGACTACTTTGTCTGCAATAGCTAAGCAGAACTTCTTTTATTGCAATCTTTGCAGCGGCTGGAGTTTCATCAAGTAATTCCACAATTGGTAGCAGTCCATTGGGCAGCGGACCATCACCTGTGGTAATCGGCATGGCAAAAGCAGAGTGGTTCCTTATGCTCCTCCACCCGCTACAGAAAAGGGTCTTGTTGGTACCCAACTGGCTGGGACGTTGGAAGTCAACTAACTTATGTACTTGCTTCTCTCGGGTTATTCCTTTGCGAAATCAATTGAGTTTAAATATCAAATTCAGATAAAGTTTTCATAAATTGTTCCTAACGGTAGATAGGGGCTAAAAAAATTTCCCCTAGTCTGGATTTTAAGAGTACAAGCTAGGGGATCACCAAAACATCACCAGAAAATGAATAGCACCAATTTTGCAATTGAAAACCAAATAGTTTTATTTTTAAAAAAAAGATAAGATCATGTCACCAGTTTTCCAGTTTATGAAACCAGATGGAGATCAGAGAATACAAAATCAATAGTCAATGCAGCAAAACCCATAATTGCTTTCAAATTCCATAGATCATATAAAATCTAAAGATAAAACAGAAGACATCATGGACAACTGATCGAATAAAAATACCTCTTTACAAGATGGAGGTCCATGTTTTCTTTTTATCGTTCTGCTTCTTCGGAAATATCCAACCTGCCCCACGCAACGCCAAAGACTAAGAGCTTTCAAGACTAAAATTGAGAACAAAAGGTTATAAAAACCTCACCTTTGGAGACTGAAGCCTTCGTCAGAAGCTGAATCTAGCAAACTCTGAATCCTTACCGCATATGATTTAGGCTTTGAGATAGCTAAGGAAGTGCTAGAAACTGACCATTCAAATCAAGTTTCTCAGAAGGACCTTCTGTCATGATAGGAAGGGGCCTTGGAGCAACTGCAGGCATAGTTTTATCATTCATATTCCTCATGACATACAACTGAAACCCTCCAAGCTAGTCATGAAGACGAAGATAGTAATTAAATTCACTCCGAAGGTACTACTTCTAACCCAAAATGTAGGGAAAAATTTACAGTTTCTTTCCAGATATATGAAACTTACTTTCAAATCAAACTCTGCAATAGAAGTATTACAGACTTCTGCGAGCAAGGTCTCTACCTATACCCATCAACAACATCAAGTAAAAGCATCGACCATAACAAAACTAACGATTCTTGATCATTGTAGTCATCATCATCGTCATCATTGTCTTATGTAAGCTATAAACTAAAAACAACTAGCACAAAATATACAACATAAAAATAAAAATAAACATTCCATAAATCCAATACAAAATTCAATTGCACATAACACTTTGGCAAGAAATATTGTTATAAATTCAATCGGACATCAAAAAAGAAACTACACTTTCAAAAGATGCCATAGGCAAAAGCTGTTAAACAAAACTTGAGATAAGGAAGGTATAGGATCAGCAACAGCCAAAGTACTAAGGAACAATGTGGGTTTAAAAATACCAAGAAATTTAATTTAGACATCAAGAATTAAAAGAACGATCTACTAGTGAACACTTGCACTCAGTTGTAATGATGTTGGGACAAATTTTCACTTGCACTCACTTGTAATGATGTTGGGACAAAATTTCCTGTTGTACTGATAGCCTTTTCTTCCTCCAAACCATCATCTACATTACTAGCACCTGTATCTTTTGGAGAGATAGGAAAAATAACATGCCAGATTAAATACCCAAATTGTGTTTTACACAGCGAGCAGATAGTTCTTTCAATCATGAGCTGTAAATATTGAGGAACTAAGAAAGACACTTTCCATAGACGAGCCACAGGTTATAAGGAAAGGTTTCGTATGTCTCGGTGTCTGCACTAGGCGAGCAAACTGCACAGGTTTCTGCCATGTGTAAGCTGGCTTTGCTAAACTAAGTATCTCTACTCTTCCAAATTTGATTTTATTGATGTTCATACTAGAGGTCATCACTTTTAGACTAGGAGATCCTCCTAGGCTGCCTGCAACAATATCACTAATTGCATATAGTAGCTAAAAACAGGAGATTCAATCTTCCCATTTAAGATATTTTTGTGACCTAAAATCTTTTCCAGATCTGGCCATATGTAATAGAAACCAAAACCATTACTACATTTATCTACCAGGCTACCAGCTGCACAAGAGACAGATAATGGTCGGACTAAAAACAAGAAACACGTCAGGGATAAAGAACAATAAATTTTGTGCTAACAATATTTAAAGCCAAGAAATGACATCACAATGCTATAATCACACAATTCTATCTCGCTAAAAGACATAAAAGGTAAAGAAAAGATACCATGCATATGATAATTCGTAATCTTATCAAAACACTTAAAAGGGGCTCCCTTCCTAGTAAATACCAGATCAAACCAAGATGGTGATTCATAAAATGGGGAGTTGAACTATAATTAGCGAGATTGGCAGTAAATAACTACAAAGCAAGAATCAGTTGTCGTCCTCACTGCCTTACTCATCCAGCATTCCGTGAGTTGTAGAACATAAGTGTATCACTCGCAATATAAGGAATATTTATGAAAAGTAGCAAAAGGATTTCTCATTACTGATTTGGGACAAAAAACAAAATGAAAACGGTAAGTGTGAAATGATATTACCTCCTAGAAGCAAAAAATAAAAAAGAAAAACAATCTGAACTTTGTTATCCAACATTATATTTTGGACATATAAGAAGAAAGAAATTAATCACAAAACAGAGTATTTCTGCCTCTTGCATGAAAGTTGACATTAGCACTTAATAATGAAGCTCTACAGCGGACCCATGATGAAGTGATAATTAAAGCTAACATCTTTCAACAAAAATCCAATAGTAAATGGGAAGAGCCAATTGCCAAAAATAGGTAAATGGGGAGAGCAGACAAAAAACATCAATATTAAAGTCCAATTCGAATACCCATTAGCATAAAACTTCATGATGACCAATATTTTTAATGGACATAAAAAAGAAAGCAAACAAATACAGAACATAGTATTTCTCTCTCTTGCATGAAAGCTGATATTAGTATTTAAGAATGAAGCTCTAATTTAATGCCTACCCATGAGAAAGTAATAATCAAAGCTGATATCTTTCACAAAATCTCCTTCTGTAAATGAGGACAGCATAGAAAAAACATCAACACTGAAGTTCAATTGAATACCCATTTGCATAAAACTGCATTGCGATATCCAACATTATAGAATGGACAATATTGGTATATAACAAAAAAGCTCCAATTGACAGTCCCTCCATGATAGAATTATTATCAAAGTTAACATCCTTCAAAAAATCACCATTCATAAATGGGGAGAGCAGAAGAAAAACATCAATCTTGAAGTTCAATTTGAATACTCATTAGCATAAAATTGCAGCTTTGACATCCAACATTATATCAAGGACATCCTTCTGCTTCTTGCAAGAAAGCTTTAATTAGTAGTCAACATTAAATCTCCAATTTACAAGCCTACCCATTACAAATTAATGATCAAAGCTAATGTCTTTCATAAAATCACCATTCATAAATAGGGAGAGCAGACAAAAAACATCAATATTGAAATTCAATTCATATACCGACTAGCATAAAACTGCAACTTTGATATCCATATTACATTATGTACATATATGACAACGCAAACAATTAGAAAACACTTGCATGAAAGCTAATATTAATATTCAGCAATGAAGCTCCAATTTATAGCCTACCCATCATAAATTAATTATCAAACACAACATCTTTCACAAAATCGCCATTGATAAATGGGGAGAGCAGACAAAAAACATCAACATTGATATTCAATTCAAATACCAATTAGTATAAAAACTGCAAAGAAATCATGAATTACATGGTGCTACTGACGCCATTTTCAATCAATCAAGACCTATGCCTTTTTGAGTATTGAGTCCAAAGCCCTATTCGATGAATTGAGAGCAGAGAATTGTTAGGATTCCAGAAGCGAAGCAACAACACAGGTCACATCATGCTAAAACTGATGTTTTAGGGAATTGATCTAAATTACTAAGTGTTAATTCTTGTTTAGATTGTTTTATTATGTCTTACTATCTGGTGTTAAAGTGTATGAAGAAAGCTTTCCAACGCCAATGACTATTTGCAATTCGGAGTTCAAAGCAAGAAGATATGTTAGTTTGAATTTTCAGGACACGATCAATTGCCAGAGAGACGCGATCGATCACCTTGAGTGATGATCAATCGTAAGTATTGTGATTTATGATTTTTGTACCACCATCAATGTTGTGTTCCCGTATGGAACACGAACAAAATCAAACGCCATGGTTGAAAGAGGGAGAAAAGAAGAAGAAGAAGAAAAGAGAATAAGGAAAACTGGATTCAATATTGCATGCCCAAGAAGGAGGAAGAAGACCTCCTTATAAAGAAAGAGAGGGCGCGTCTACCTAGCTTAATTACAAGATATGACCTTTCAACTTCCTAGAATAATTAAAGCATATGACCTTTCAACTTCCTAGGTTGATTACAAGATATGACCTTTCAGCTTCCTAGAATAATTTAAGCATATGACCTTTCAGCTTCCTAGACCTTTCAGCTACCAACATACGGATCTGCGTACTGCCATTCACAACACTCCACCACGCTTCCGCTTCCGCCTTGTCCTCAAGGCGACCAAGTAATGAAGTGCTCCCTAAGAAAATTTGATATTTAAACTAACAAATTTATTACCTAGGCCAAGTGAAAATAAAGTTGAGATCTACTTTTCACCTTTAATATTTATGCAATAGTTTACTTTGTCACTGGGGCACCTCTTTAATAGACTCGTAGCAGTTATAGGATTAAAAGGTTTTTATGTAGGACGGCATATGTCCTATGGGTGAAGGAAGCATGGAAATTTGGAAAATAGAAAATGAAGAGGATAAATTCTGGAATCTGCACTAGAGAGCCACTGGTCTCGGGCACCAATGGGGGTTTCACTGCAACACCGAACATTGGATTCTCATCGCAAGGAACCCAAAAATTTTTCTCTTCAAAACATAGGTCATTGTTTCATTTCTGACAAGCCTTTTTACAAGGCTTTACTTATGCCTCTAAGGGCCCATTTGTTTACTCTTATTCAGATCTGAACTGAATAAGTGGCTGAAAAGCCCAACTTTTTTGGGCTTTTCAGCCCATTTGTTTCGGAGTCTAAATTCAGTCCTGAATTCAGCCCGTGTATACAAGAGAGCCTGAAAATTCAGATGGAAAAACAAGTCTGAATTTTCTGAAAACCCATTTTGCAGAGATCCCTGAGCCTCGAGGGGAAGCCCCATTTTGCAGACTTCAACCTTGTGCAGGAAGACTGGGGCGGTTTCGTCGACCCTTGGATCCAGGCCATGGCGAAAAGCTGCCCGTGGCTGGAGGAGCTCCGGCTCAAGTAGATGGTGGCGTCGGATGAGAGCTTGTTTTGCTGGATGAATTTTTGGCAACTGTCAAGTATAAATAAATCTTTTTCTGGTTTTTGCCTACTTCTTATTGCAGAGATTCAACCAGATGCTCTTCCAGCATTTATATGAAAAGGGTTTCTCCCGCTGCTAGGGAAATTAAACTGTAATGATTTTGAATTGTTTAGTCAGGTTGTGGAAAATATTTTCTTTTGTTTTCAGAAGACTTGAAACTTTCAAAACTGCAATTTAGATTTGATCTTTGTCTTACCGTGCCCATGTACTTCTACAGATTGCAGACTTGCTTTGTGATGTTGTGATTGATACTCATGCCTGGGAAGTCGTGGAAGCAACCGTTATACCATTCTTTTTAAGGTTAGCTGGTCTTTCAATTGGAATGCTTCAGAACGAAGAATTGGCAATGTACCAGTGGAGGAAGATCACATTTTAGATAAGATCAATCTACTCTTTTGCTGGAGTCGCTCTTTCAGAAGAATACTTAGAGGCTTTACTTATGCCTCTAAGTTGGAAATAAAATACTGGACAAGATTCTTCCAAACTAATGTTCTGATTTTATGAGATTTGTGAACTTCTAAACAAAACTCCCAAGTCTTAATCTAGAAGAAATGGTAGATCAATCAGGCTCATTTATTAACTGGGTCCCACCGAATATAAAGTTATTATCAAAATGGCCCACTTATTGTCAGGCTCATTTATTAACTGGGTCCCACCGAATATGAAGTTTAAGAAGAAGTTTTTTTTTGTAATATCTTGGACTTGCATTTCATGAATGTGGACTTACTCCAAAAAGGTAAATTATTTTTTTCTTTTCAACCGTATCAAGTTGGCTGATATCAGTAACTTTGTGGAGCTTATTATATTATTGAGTGATGTAATAGAAATTGTTTCATTCCATTTAAGTCATCAATATGATGTGATATTAAATGCCATATTTCCATTTAATTTATGGGAATTTAGTGTTACTTTTGGTACTATAGAGAATTTATCTCTGTTGGCTCAAGGTTCTTACGGTGCTTTAGTTCAATGAGTCATGTGGTATGCAAATTCGTTTTTACAAAATGCTAAATTCTTATCTTGTATGATCCCACGTTAATATGAAACTTGCTCTTTTTTACAAACAGAGCAAATTGTGAAGGAAGGCCAAGTACTTTGCTACATTGAACAGCTGGGAGGTGAAATTCCTGTTGAGGTACCTATTTATATGGCAAGAAGAATGAAAACCAATATATTTGCTGCCATTTCTCTAAAATTGTTCATGGGTTTTAGATGTTTCATGTGTTTCTGAAAATGGTTTGTGCTTATTTTCTGTGCCGTAATTTATCAAAGATTTTTATTTGCATATGGTGTTTTCCTTTAACCTAAGATGTAGAGTATGTTTCAAGTTCCAAAGAATATATATGACATTACATGTCCGTGGCTGATTGTTTGATTGTAAATGAGTTATTTTGGCCATTTAGGTGATCATTATTCTGATGGTGCATGCAGAAATAGAGCGGTGTTAATATGTACAAATCAAAACTTTTTAAGTACACATTAATAACTTAATTAATAATGAAGCTTGGTTTACCAGAATGTCAACATCTATTATATAATGAATTATTAATAACATCTGTGTTCAAATGGAAATAAGATTGTATAGTTAGTTGGACCGATGACATTGAGGATAAGACACAGAAATTTATGCATTTTGCTGTATTCTAGTTCTGACACCATTGGCTTGATGTTCCTCTTATCATGTTTTCCTGCATAGTCATAAAGTAATTTTACTGAAATTTAGTAATCTGAGTAGTAAACCCAGTAAAATAGTGGATGTATAACTTACGTGACTGACCCCTCTTCTGGCTGTAAACGGTATAGTTCAAACAGTAGCAGTTAAAAACAATAAAGTACTCCCTCCAGTTTTAGTTCATTTTGGTTATCTAATGCTGACAGGTAATTTTGGATGGAAGGAGTAGTACTTATCAGAAAGACAGTTGCAAAACCATACATTAAAGTGAAAAGTACAGACTGTAAATAGTGCCGTAGTAGTGAGTGCTAAAATACAGCTGATACAGTGACAACACAATATAATGAATGCCTAGGGTTTAGGAGCAAGGCCTGCGAGGTCATGCTAGGCTAGTGGCAAAATGGACAAGCCAGCAAAAAGTGATCCCCTAAGGCATTAGAGTAATTAATATACGCGGCAGCTCAAGGACGTGCCTTATTCTTCATGCCTCTCTCAAGAAGGAGAACACCTGGGTAGAGGCTTTGTAACGAGGAAGTATAACTGAACATTGGAGGTGGCCTACAGGGTCAAAACAGGATTACCATATGTAAAACAGAAACAGCTGCTTTGTTATTGAACACCTTCGAAATAGTGCATCGAAATTGCAGTTTAAGAAAATTGGAACAATATTTGAGAGACTTTTATGGACAGTCTCATAGCAAATAGTTGGCAGATAGGGTTTCTGACTTTAGTGGAGTAAAATAATTATAGACCAGGCCCTACAGGCTACAAGCCTCTTCTGGAACATAAAATATTGTAATTTAGCTTAGAACGTAAAAGCCACTTAAGCCACATTTATTGAATAACTAAAGATGTTAAAATCCATGTTACATTTCATGAAACCGGATTGGTGGCAAGGTCCGTGGTTTTCTGGTTCAACCAGGGATGAATCCAGTTCAACCGGGAACAAAACTTGTTTGATCAATAAACAGCCCTTCTCGGAAAGTCGACCAGGTCCAGTTGAACCCACTGGCTGGGCTGTTCCAGTTTTTATAACAATGTGGACGCAGATCAAGCTTAAATAGTCTAGTCGGTGTATAAGGCTGGTTGACAGCTGGCTGGTGCCAGTTCACTGCCTCCTTGTGCCAGTCCTTATTGATCACTTTATTGAGTTGACGGACCACCTCGTAGGATGCTTCTTCCAACTGCATCTGCATTAAGTTATTATGAAACAAAAGTGGTGGTTGATACATTTTAGAACCGAGCTTTTTACGTCTGACCTGGCGCCAAACACGGGTTTCTCATATTACCCGGAATCCTTTTCTTCCGTCCATATGACCCGGAAAGTACCCAAAATGCCCTTAAGTTTAGGTATAAGGCACCCACACTTTGGTTTTCCATATTACCCGGAAAGGGAGCGACTACCCGGAGAAGCTGCCGCTAGTCGGAGAAGAAGGCGTTCCGTCCGGCCGCTCCGCCCATATCATCGCCGGCGCCGTCGAACTCCGAAAAGGTCATCTTCGCGGCAACAAGCGGAAAAACGAGCGGGAAAGATCGGGTATTAGAAAACAACTTCAACGGAGGCAAGGTACATCGAAAAACTGGTAGGTGAAGTTAAAATACGACGATTTCTATCATGAAAGTTGGTTCCAGAGAAGAAAGTTGAAAACTTAGGAAGTTTTCAACTGTTGTTACAGTCGTGTCGTCGACAACACGACTGTAACAATAGTCGTGTTTGATGAAACACGACTCATAGACGTTGCACTCATATACGGTTTTCAATATATCGTGTCTCACGGATTTTTAACTTATATCGGTTTTTTAATGGCAGGTACGGATGGAGAAGATAGTTCTTTGTTTACACTACGATGGAGTTTTGACGAATTCTGGTAAGTACGTGGGCGGGATACGGAAGCTCCTGCCTATAGATACACGAGTAAAGTACCTGGAACTGTTGCAGCTAGTGGAAGAAAGATTACTGCTTAAGTCTACACCTGGCACATTAACTTTGTCATATCATGTTGACTCTGAAGAATACACATTTCTCCTTGAAGACGATAAAGACGTGGAGTCAATATTTATACTTCACAAGAGCAAGCAAGGCACAAATGGACTACTCCGCCTGTACGTGGAGTGGACTTCTACGGGCAATAACATGGAGACATCGACTCTCAATAAGGAAATAAATGCCAATGCGAATAACAGCCCGGCCGAGAGGCTACCAGAGGCAGAAGTGATGCCGGGCAGTAACACACCGCCGGAGAGGCTACCAGAGGCAGAAGTGATGCCGGGCAGTAACACACCGCCGGAGAGGCCGTCCAGCCAGGGCAATAAGACACCCGCATCAGCAGTCGAAGGAGGAAGAGATGGAGACAATGCGAGGTGAGACTTCTAAGGCGCGGATACAGGCAACTGGTGTGCTATTATAGTCGACTATAATAGTACACGACTAAAAGTTTTATCGTGCCGTATTGAACACGACTATATACCTAGTCGTGTTCAATCGTAGACGACTATAAATCAATTCGTGTTGCATAAAACAATACCTCATAGTACGTGCTATCGTTTTGTCAAGTCCATTCATACATGTTTTTTCCCGCAGTGTCGGAGATGGAGAAGAAGGTGAAGATGAAGAAGAAGATGAAGATGAAGATTCCAGTCCAGATGAAGAAGAATTGTTGGATGAAGATGAATTACCGTGGTCTGCAGATGAGTGGGATGAGCCTCTTACAGTACCACATTTCAGCCAGCCATATCACACGGGAACATCAACTTCTAGAGGTCCAACGGCAAGAGACACAGGTAAAGGGAAATCTGTCGCGTCGGAGGACGATGACTATCTCAATATTGAGGGTGATGGTGGTTGGGATTGGGGTACCTATTCTGCACAGGCCGGTCCTTCAAAACATTGTGAAGAGGAGACGATGTTGACCGGAAGTTTGCAAGCAGAAGACTACGAGGCACAACTTACCTTAGGGGCTAGATTCGAAAGCGTCAAGCAGTTCAAGATGGTTCTAACTGATCTGGCAATCAAGAGGAAGTTCATGTTCAAAGTAGCGGATGAGAGCAAGGACACATTCGCTGCAAGTTGCAAGGTTTCGGGGTGCAAGTGGTACATACGAGCGTCGAACAGACTTGATGGAGTCAGCGTAACAAGAAGGGAAGAACGGCATACATGTGACACTTCTCTAAGTTCGAAAGATCATCCATTGGCTTCTCACCTCTGGATTGCGAGGAAGTGTCATGGCCTCCATAAGGATTCAAACTCCATAAAAATCTCAAATATCCAACAATACATTGAGAAGCATTGGGGCGTCACAGTCAACTATAAAAGGGCATGGAGGGCGAAAGAGGAATTGATCCGATTGATCGATGGCAACCCTGAAGACGCTTATCGTATTTTGCCACATTACGGAAGGGAATTAGAGCGGTCTAACGCAGGTACACATGTGGTCATCGAAAGATCAGCTGATATACCTGATATCCCAATTGAGTTAGCCGGCTACGACTTCAGACGTGTGTTTTGGATGTTCGGCCCGGTTGCGAGAGCATTCCGAAGAACACTGAGACCGTTGCTCACGCTTGATGGAACATTCCTAAAAGGAAAGTACCCTGGAGTATTATTGGTTGCTACAGCAATCGACGGCAATCAACAATTAATGTGTCTTGCATATGCAATTGTGGATAAAGAGAATATCAAAACGTGGTAAGTTTAGAACCAGGAAAGACGACTATATACGTAGTCGTGTTTTGCACGACACGACTGGGCACACAGTCGTGTCCTCGACAACACGACTACTCATACAGTCGTCTTTTGCTTATAGACGACCTTGTAACAACCTGAAGCATTCTATGTTTAATATGCTTGTCTCTCACTTGTACAGGACGTGGTTCCTCACCTTACTTAAATGTTTTCTCTTTACGGACCCCCCGGCATCCCTGGACACGATTGTCTCTGATAGACAGAAGGGCCTTCTGAGAGCGGTCGCCGATGTCTTTCCCGAGGCTCACCATGGGTTTTGCCTACGGCATATGGCCGCAAATATGCTTAATACTTGGAAGGATAAGTACCTGAAGGAACTCCTATTCCGAGCTGCAAAATGCTTCAGGAGACCAGAATTCGACGCTACGATGGAGAAGATGAAGGAACACAATGAGGCGGCCTGGAAATATGTTGACAATATTCCGAAAACACATTGGGCGAACGTAGAATATCCGGGTAAAAGGTACGGCACTCTCACGTCGAACGCATCAGAAAGTGTAAATAATATGCTTCTAAAGGCAAGGTTTTGGCCAATAACTCGGTTGATCGAGCAAACGCGGGCGACCACAAGCGTCCATTTTCAGAGACGCCGAATAGAGGCAGACGGCCTACCGACTCCGTTAACAAAATATGCACAGAATCATATCAATCAGATGAGGAATCAGAGTGCTGGAACAGTTCGAGTTCAACCGCTATCATTACGGCAGTTTGAAGTGACATCTTTATACCATGTGGTAAGCATAAATTTGTTTTCTGTAAGAGACGACTATAACAAAGTCGTGTCGTCGAAGACACGACTAGTCATACAGTCGTGTCTTCGACGACACGAGTATCCTTCTAAAACACTGATGTTGTTCATGTTTTCGCATCAGGATGTTGTTGACCTTACGCATAGAACATGCACATGCGGCTTCTTCCAGAGCATGGGACTTCCGTGCAAGCACGCCATGGCATGTATTGATGAGAGGAGTCTGGAAGCGATAGAATATTGTGAGAAGTGGTACTGCGCAAGTACGTACCGCAGCACATACGAAGAAGTAGTGTTCCCTACTTTAGACAGAAGTCAGTGGGGAAATTATGGTGTATTATTTAAATGCGAACCGCCAAGGCTTGAAGCTCCAAAGAAGGGCAGGAGAAAGACAAAGAGAATTGAGTCATAGCCCGATCCACCTGCAAGGCCACGTGCGAAATGTGGGAATTGTCGTGAAGTTGGTCACAACCGTACAAAGTGCACTAAAACCCCGTTCCGAAAGAACATCGGACGCGCAGGAAACGAAAACTTCCACAACAAGGCAAACTGTCTACGAACGAGACAGCGGATGTACGCCGCTCCGGCTTACCTCAGCCCCCACCATTCTTCACTTAGGATCTAGTCAAATTCTTGTATAGCGCAGACAGCCTACCCAAATTAACTTCTATACTGTCGTGTATTGTGAAACACGACTACATATAAAGTCGTGTTCAATCAGAGACGATTATATACGTAGTCGTATTGTACCAGAGACGATTATATGCGTAGTCGTTTTCCATCAGAGAGGATTATATGAAACTAACCTGTTGTATGAAGGCCGTATTCACATTCATGCTAGCGATATTTTGTCTGCATCTGGTATGAGTCAAAAAAAGAATTGGAAGTATGTGAACTTTGTACATTAAAATGAACTTTGTACAGTGAAAGAGTACGGTATTTACAGCAAATGAACTTTGTACATTAAAATAATGTGAATAAAATGAATTTGAAGTTATTCTTTATCCGGAAGCCGCAAAAAACCCGCAACTGTGACAGCATCTTTTGTGCCTTGTCCGGAATCGTCGTCAAACTCGCTGTTAATAACCCCCCGAATCAAGGTTGAAGCGATGACTGGTCGCCACAGTCGTGTGATTGTGGACTGATCAAACTCCGGGGGGTTCACATTGGACGCCAAATGCGCGACGTACATCATGATGAAGATGCCACAGTCTTTCGAATTTTGTTGCCACGGCGCTTTGGATATCTGAGTCATCTTCCAGTCTAGCAAACCAAACCACCCCAGCTTGCCTGCCATCACGACGTTCATGAACTGCGTGAATTTGTCAGCAGCTTTTCTGTGATGCGGATATAATTGGGATCTGCCAGACAGCGGGTTGTAGAAGCGCCATACACAGTGCGGGAAATGGACATACACGAGGCAGAAGTGGGAGCCGGTGCGGATTGGGAAAAATGCGTAGAACATGTTCCTGTTCAAGCCGTCCAGCATCCTCCCGAGCTTTTTAACCAATTTGGCATTATTTCCCCCTTCCTGGTGCTCCTGCGAAAGCGAAAGAGATTTAGACAACGATGCTCGTAATATCATACTTAATTACTCATCACTCCTTATGCAGGGAACACTTACGTTGTCGAATATCTCTTTGAATACGTGGCAACCAAAAAATGCCTACGGATATTTCATCGGGTTTCTCTCATTGCGCTGGCTCAACAGACTTAAAAACGCATCTATAACCTATGGAAAACATCCACAGGAGTCATTACACTTCGGTAAGGCAACATACAACTTCCAATTAAAAGTCGATTATTCTATATATACGTTTTTCATGCTAGTCGTGTCCTCGATAGACACGACTATGCGTATAGTCGTGTATTTCATAGACACGACTAGGCGCAAAGTCGTGTCTTCGAATACCCACTTTACGTCTACAAAAAGATATGAGGAGCATAGATCAGCACTTTTGTTGTTATCTATGTACGGAACTTGGTCGGGTTTTTACCCCCACCCGACTCGACCCGGCCTTATTGGGCCGGTTCTGGGATTGCTTCTACGGGGACAGTTCTAGTTCCGGGTTTGAAAGAGGAACCGACCCACTGGGTCGGGGCGGGTTCGGGTATTACATAAAAAAATTGACCCGACCCGACCTGATATATATATATGTATATATATATGGGAAAAGTTTAAATGAGATCGCTCTCATATTGCTTATATGAGGCCACTTTAAATTGTAGCCCTTAGATCTTGATCTAACGGCTATAAATAGCCATAATGATCTCACCCACTACCTGATGTGACATACTCACTTACCCAATGATTTAATATCCATCTTCCGATCGGAATCTAATGGCTATAAAGATTGGCCTCATGCTCCTTATATGAGAACGATCTCATATAAACCCTTCTCATATATATATATATATATATATATATATATCATCTTCTCTGTTCTCATGCCCTAATCCCTCTCTGGCTCGCTCAATCAGTCAATCTCCTCCCAAATTCCCCCCCGCCGTCCACCAGTGTCACCACCCTCCAGTGTTGCCACCCCGTGCACACGTAGCAGTTCGCCAGTTCCTTCTCTGTCTCCTCCTCCTCCCTCTCTGGTCAGTTCCTCTTCCCTCCATTCTCCTTTCCATCTCCAAAGTTTGTTCCTTTTTGGGGTTTCCTTCCATGATTTGAATATAATTGTGCTATTGTGAAGATTCGCGCCTTTTTTTGTGCTTGTAGCATTATTGGATGCTCTTTCTATGATTAAGGGGCCGTTTGGGGCGTGATTAAAAGCAAAACATCCAGATGGGATGTTTTGCTACACTGTAGCATCTGGATATTTTATATATCCAGCTGAAACACCCCATGAGGTGTTTCAGCTGGATGTAAAAATCCACATGGATGCTACAGTAAATATCCAATATCCAGTCTGGATATTTTGCAATAATCACGCCCCAAACGGCCCCTAAGTCATATTTGTTTCAATGAAAAAGAAAATTGAACAAAAATGGAATAGTTGTCTTCTCTCGGCTCCATGCTTGAAGTTTTACTATTGCTAGTCTATATTTGCATGCTACATGTGATATTTACCTTGTTTAACGCTGACTATCAAAATATTTTTTAAATCAAATGGTCGTGATTTGGTTATTTCCAGTTTGAATAGAAGACATATATATTGCCATGTTCTGGGTTTGTACATTGCTTCACTTGTATAAGCTATTTTATGGAAGATGGCATAAAATCAGCATTGATTTGACTTCCGAATCTATCGGTGCTCTCTATATATATATATATATTAACAAGTACTTAATATCCACGTTTCCTTTCGTTTCTACATCATATGTCATCTCATCCTGATCTCTACTACCACCAACACAAATTAGCCATTTGTGCGCTTAATTTTATGAGAGCAACATCAGCATATTCTAATTTTATACGTTTGTGTATGACCATCTCTGTATTTATCTGCTGGTTATGATCTCTACTCACTGTATGCCAGAAGTTATAATATGCTCTAAACCAAAGATTTGTATGTTCAGATCAACTTTTATTGATTCTTCAAATTTGGATGTATCTGCTAGTTTCTTTATTGAGCCATATTTGTTTCTTTTTCAAACACAAATCAGCCATCTATGTAGTGTAAAGTAAGAAGTTCACCATTAAATAAATTTAGTGTTTCTTTCTTATTTTTGTAAGTACCACCATTAGTATTAATATAGTATATTAGTTTGTTTATTTCTTGTTGATAGAAGTCTAAAATATTAATGTTTACATGGAGGCTTTAAGCATGGACCATCAAGTTCCAACCACCCCAACTCTTGATGCAACAAGGGTTGAAACTTCAGCTTCTCTAGCTCCACCTCCAAGTAAAACTCCAGCTTCTCTAACTCAAACTTCAGCCCCAACACCTGCTTCTACCTCCACTGGTCTCGGTACAGTTAGAGAAAAAAGAGAACATGGAACAATACATTAATTTGGAATGATTTTAAGAAAATCTATAAGGATGGAAAAGTGTGGGGTAAATGTAATCACTGCGGTACTGAGCTTCGTGCACCTAGTAATAATGATACTTCAACTCTTTAGAAACATCTTAGAAGAAGTTGTATGAAGAAAGGTAACAGAGACATATGACAACACCTTTTGGGGACTAAAGAGGTAAATGTGGATGGAACGATGAAGTTTGGGAAATTCACTTTCAGTAATGAAGTTTTCAGGGAGAAATTGGCTAGAATGATTGCATTACATGATTATCCTCTCAAAATAGTAGAACAATCAGGGTTTAGAGAATTCATGGCAAGTGTTCAACCTATGTTTAAAAATATTAGTTGTCCCACAATGAAGAACGATGTTATGAAGTATTATCAAAAGTTAAAGGTGAAGCTAGCAGATGCATTGGAGAGGACACAAAGTCATATAGCTATCATGACGGATTTGTGGACCTCAAACTAAAAAAAAGGTTATATGGCTGTAATAGCTCATTACATTGATGATGCGTGGACTTTGCAGAAGAGACTTATACTGTATGATTACATTAATCTCTCACTCTAATGCTATTTTAACTTTTTGTAAAAATAATATATTATAGATTTGCTTATGTGTATGACAATTATTTCTTTTAATAATAATATGTTATATGGTATTTATTTAGGTTTGCTTATGTGCCTACCCCTCATGATGCAATAACCTTGAGAGAAGCTTTAATGGACATAGTGCTTGAATAGAATATTAATCGTAAGTTGTCTGCAATTACAGTAGATAATTGTTCAACTAATGTGCTATGATTTGTCTTATAAGAGAAGCTTTGTTAAAGTCTCATTCTCTTTTACTTAATAGGAGGATATTGCACATGAAGTGTTGTGCACATATCTTGAATCTAATTGGCCAAGATGGGCTCGAAGTTATCAAAGATGGGGTTGAAAAAATTTGCAATAGTGTGGTCTATTGGTCTGCATCACCATCAAGAGTTGAGAAGTTTGAGGAAGCGGCTCGACGATTGAGGATTCCATGTGCCAAGAAGTTGTGTTTAGATTGCAAAACTAGGTAGAATTCGACAATTTTTATGCTTCAAACAGCTTTGGAATACAAGGATGTGTTTCAACGTTTGAAGCAACGTGAAAAATAGAGGGGATCATTACCAGAGGAGCATGAATGGAAATTGGCAAAGGATATTTGTGATAAGCTTAAACTATTTCATAGTGTGACTGAGATGTTTTCAGGAACAAAATATCCCACTTCTAATTTGTTTTTCCTTAAGTTTTGTAAGATAAGGACAACATTGAGAATGTGGAAGGAGTCTTTAAATGATGAGATTTGGTTTATTGCAAACAACATGAATGAAAAAATTGAGAAGTATTGGGACATATGCTCACTTGGGTTGGCCGTAGCTGTTGTCTTGGATCCTAGATATAAGTTGAAAGTTGTGGAGTTTATGTATCCTAGTATGTATAAGGATCAAGATGAAGCTATTAATCATATTGAAAATGTTCGTAGAAATGTGTATGAACTTGTTAATGAGTATCAAGTGGCAACTCTTTATCCAACAAGTGACAAAACTTCTCCACTTGAAGATGATCCAAATAAATCTTCAAATGTAGACCCTCTTGCAGGTTTTGACACATTCATTACAAGCACTATGAGCAGCCATCAAGTAAAATCTGAATTGGATCACTATTTGGGGGAACCACCTCATCCTCGATCTTCGGATTTTGACATTCTAGGTTGGTGGAAGAGTAATACAGCTAGATATCTTACCATTGCAACAGTTGCCCCAGATGTCTTAGCCATCCCTTTGTCAACAGTGGCATCCGAATAAGCGTTTAGCACATGTCAGAGGGTGCTTGATGACCACAGGACTAGATTGAAGCCAGAAACTGTGGCGGCATTGATGTGTACAAAAGATTGGATAGCCATAAAAAAACAAGGTATATAATTATGTCATATGCATGTTCGTAGATAACATTTTTTGGCGTTATTTTGTTGATGATTTGATGATAAATTTATATTGTAGGATGTTCTACCTCATCATCTGCCACACCGATGTTATTTAATATTGACTATGACTAAAGGTAATACATATTTATTTGTCTTATTTGTGTTTTTATTTCTTGGAAATGGTGAGCTTGCATAGATTATCTTTTAGTACACTTGATAACAAAATTACTCTTGATAACAAAATTTTCTTCTCAAAGGGCTTCCTAGTTATATAATGCAATTCTACAAGACCTGTCTAAAAGGACTTGATGAAAAGTGCATCTCATGCTTAACTTATTTTTGTTTTAGATTTTTTTCTGCATGTTTCCTCCTTTTGCTGATTAATCTTTGTTTCTTACTCAGACGTTAATTGCCAAGAATTTTTGTTTTTGGATAGTGCGTGAACTGGATGTGCCTGGTGAGATATATGAAAGGAAAACATACCCGTTCGAGTTTTCTACAGTGGAAATGCCATATGAATCTTACAATGGAGTTAATGTGAGACTTTGGTAAGTCTTTATTTTTTGTTATTTTAATGCTGTCTCAATGGTGATTGAGTATATATGCTATACAATTAATTAAATCCAGCAGCCAGTAATCCTAGCTTTAGCAAACCATCGACTCTAAGTGTAGTTCAATTTGCCATAATAAATTTCATAGATGTTTGCTCTTGGTCAATTTCTTTTTTTTCCTTCAAATAAAAATCTTCATGTTAGAGATCTTGTATGCTTGAGACATTTTTCTAGATTATATAGGCAGGGGTAAGTTGCAATTGTTGTAGAGGCTTTACAATGATAAACCAAGTGATAAATATGAAGAAATAGATAGCATAATCATTGTTAACTTGGATGGACTATCGTATTGTTTGGAAAACAACAGAATTAGAGTTGTCTTTATTTTTTCCGGAATGGTGTATTAGCAAACTAGTTGTTACAATCTCTCAATGCCTAACCTCTTGAAACACCTTATCAATAGCATTGCGACCTTAGGTACTACAGCCTTTTAGTGATAGCAATTGACGCCCTTTTTTTTCTTTTCTTTTTTCCATTTTGCATTTTGCATCATCGAGACTGAGTTCTCTCATTGTATTGAGCAGTTACGTCAAACTTTTCCTGGTACAATATGAATATGTGCATATCGCCATTATGTTAAATTTGGCCAATGTATAGAGAATTGTGGAATGCAAGATCTGATTCTTAGTTTTTTTATCTTATTCTTGATTTGATATTAATCAGAAGTCTCTGATGTTTCTCTATCATTGTTATTTGTTGTATTTTAGCATTGATATGAGAAATATAGAGATGCTCTTCAATTAGTAACTTCGTGGGTCCCTGCATTAGTTTTACTTTTGCAACTAAAATGGTGGGCATAAACGTGCTTTCCATTTTTATATTTCTTCTTTGCGAAGTTGAGCAAGCGAAACTTCTGGTCTTCTTTCTTATATTATCACTTTATATTATTCAGCATTTCAGTACCTTGGGTTTCTGTCCTCTTAGTAATGCGCAGGGAATATGTTTGTTTATCTGGAAACATATTCCAATCTAAACCCTAATTTTAGGAAATGCCACGATCTGATTGAATATTGATCAATAGTGGAACATAAACTTTTGATAACTAAACACTGCAATTTGGTTATACACCAGCTTGATGGCATGCATATGAGTTTCTTTCTTGGGAGAGAAGAACATTTTCTAGTTATAATTATGTGCATTGCTTTGATGGCAGGTCCAGGGGAATTGACTGATAGACTTCTTGCAGCTACTGTAAGTAGAGAAGTTTCAAATTCGTGACATGGAGTTAGCAGATACATCTGAACTGCTGATGCAATCCATATCTATTTCTGTATTTAATTCTTGAATTGCTTGGAATGTGTCGATGTACAAAACCGATAGGAACACTAGTAATCCATATCCATATTACTGTATTTGTTGTTTATTTCTTGGTTATTCCTTGTTTGGACTTTAATGACTTGTGGAATTATGTCCTAATTTATCCACTTCAACACTTTTTGGGGACTAAAGAGGTTTTCGTGTAAGTGGGTGCATTAGAGCCACATTTTAAAAAGAGTTATTATTCATAAAAAAATTAAAGGAGTTACTAGTTTAATGTATATAACATTAGAGATATAGAAATTTTGGTACCGGGGCGCAGCGAGGCGGGTCTGGGTTTTAAGTTCCGGTTCCGGGGCGGTTCCGGGTCCTTGAAATTGGACCCGTGGTGGGTCTGGGACGGTTCTGGGTTTGAAGAATTATAATGGTTCTGGTACTGGGTTTGCCAATACCTGACTTGGTTCCATCCCTGGTGGTTCTGGGTTTGAAGAATTATAATGGTTCTTCATGTAATAGCAAGTTACTTCGTCCAACTCCTCGTGTTCATCCACTTTGAGTTAATGAACACCATGGGAAGGATTTTGCCAATCATTTGACACCAAACCCACCTCCTCTGGGAGTCCTCTGTGCACAAAGAACCGATCTCATACCCGGTTCTCGGCTGGCCCCGCAGTGGTCTCGAGTCTCGAGTCTCTCGACCAATGACTCCGTGCCGTCGCTGCTACCCATTGGAAGAAGCCGAGGGTGTTACACCTCCTATGTGAGTCCCAATAAAAAAAGGGTGTTATGTATCTAAATAATGGTCTTTTTATTTCTTGAGTAGTATAGCAGGAATGGGCATGTGACAGCAGTCATTAAAAAATGCTTCCAAAACTTGTTAACAAGTACCTCTTGTTTACGTGTTATGGTTAGTAAGGAGAGACCAATCCATCAACCTCAACATTCTGATCATGTGGTAAAGGCACAACTATTATAGCAGAAGTCCTTTTATATTGCCTTTTATGCCTTGTACACCTTTCATGACTTTTTTTTTCTTACAACACCAAGCAGCATGTGTTGGTGGATGGAATGGTTATTGAAATCCACTCCACACACCCTCCCAAGATCTCCACAAGTCAATCAATCATCACATACATATATAGTAACAAATTGAAAAGTGAAATAAGTTGGAGATGAAAGAACAAATCACAAAGAACACATAAATAACATCAAACCACAAAGAGAAACACAAGAGATTAGTGGTTCACCGATTTGGCTACATCACAAAGAAGTGCAAGCTTTCACTATGAAGTCTTCAAAGTACTTACAAGAGTTGGACACTCAAACCTATTCAACCTTGCTTCACCTTCATCGAAGAAAGCTCTCACCTTTCCCCCTTTGGCTCCCACTCTCTTCTTCTCTCCTTTTAGGTTTTTGTTCCTCCTCTACATAGAAGAGTAAGAAGAGAGAATACATATTGGTTTAAGTGGGTTTCAAACTTATTCTCTAGAATTATAAATTTACCCTTACTCTAGACCCAACCCAAAATAAAAACCTTTCTTTGAGTTTTGAACCAAACCCAACAATCTCCACCTTGGCGAAAAACTCCTCCACCCCTTGGAAATTATCCTAAGTGTCCGATACACTTCAACTTTTGGGAGAAATATCCTCCCACCAAATTTGCACATCCATCTTCAAAGAAGAGGTGCTACCTCCAATCTCTAACACATAGAGATGTTGAGCAAGTCTAGGAAATGCCTAAACTCCTCACTAGTCACTGGCTTAATAAGAATGTTGGCCGCATTCTAATTCGTGTGCACTTTCTCAATAGAGATTTCACCCATGTTGACCAAATCTTGAACTCTATGATACATCACCGCAATATATTTTGTCCTTGAGTGATATACATGATTCTTGGTCAAACAAATTGCACTTTGACTATCGGAAAATAGTTGCACCCTTTCTTGTTTCAAATCAAGCTCATTCATCAAGCCTCTCAACTAAATAGCTTCCTTAGAAGCCTCCGTAATTGCTATGTACTCGGCCTCCGTAGTAGACAAAGCCATTGTGGATTGTAGCACCGATCTCCAACAAATAGGCCCACTAGTAAGAGTGTAAACATACCCCGTAGTGGACCGCCTCTTGTCAAGATCCCCCGCATAATCCGCATCAACATACCCTACTGCACCATTTGAGTCTCCTTTCTTTTCAAACACAATACCCAACTCCTTGGTGCCTTTCAAATACCTCAAAATCCACTTCACCGCATTCCAATGCTCTTTACCCGAATTTGACATGTATTTACAAATAACACCAACCGCTTGGGCAATATCCTGCCTTGTACAAACCATAGCATACATCAAATATCCTACCGCATTAGCATACGGTATCTTCTTCATTTCCTCTTCTTCCTCAACCGTACTTGGGCATTGTTTTGCACTCAAAGCAAAGTGACATGCAAGTGGTGTAGGGACCGGTTTTGCATCTTTCATGCCAAACCTCTTCGGCTACCTTGGAGTCAAGAACCTTTGAAGGCGATCTATTCACCACATAGCATGCATGATTTACCGCCTCTGCCCAAAAAGACTTTGACAACCCCGCATGGAGTCTCATGCAATTAGCTGTCTCAAAGAGAGTTCTATTCATCATTTCCGCAACACCATTTTGTTGAGGATTATTCGCTACGGTGAAATGCCTCTTGATCCCTTCATCTTTCCAAATTTTAGAAACTTCCCTTCTTTGTATTCACCGCCATTATCCGATCTCAAGCACTTCATTTTCCTTCCCGTTTGGTTCTCTACTTCCACCTTCTACTCCTTCAACTTTGAAAAGACCTCGTACTTTTGCCTCATGAAGTAAACGCAAACTTTTCTTGAAAAATCATCAATAAAAGTCACAAAGTTGAAAGCTCCACCTTTTGACTTAACCGGGGGCCACACATCCGAGTGAATGTAGTCAAGAACACCTTCATTTTTGCATTCTTTCTTTATGGTATTGAGGGACACATTTGTTTGCTTGCCCGCCAAATAAAATTTGCGAAGATCTACCTTACATGTCTTCATTCCCTTCAACAAATTCCTCTTGTGAAGTTCATACATGCCTCTTTCACTCATATGCCCCAACCGCACATGCCATAATTTGGACTCATCACAATCACTATCACTCTTCTCTATTGTAGAAACCACAACTCCACCCAATACCGTTTCTCTCATGAGCTTGTAAAGATTATTACCCATTCTTGTACCCTTCATTAGTACTAAGACTCCTTTGGATACCTTGAGGATGTCATCCTTTCCATTGAAAGTGAAACCCTTAGCTTCAAGTACACCCAAAGATATTAGGTTCTTCTTAAGTGCCGGAACATGTCTAACTCCACCCAATGTACGAACCACCCATCATACATCTTAATTTTGATGGTCCCCATCCCAATTGTCTTACACGGTGCATCATTCCCCATCAACACCGAACCACCATTATAGGCCTCATAAGTATCAAACCATTCACTTTTTGGACACATATGATAAGAACAACCGGAATCTAAAATCCACATATGAGATGAGTTATTACCTTAAGAGACCGAGTAGAGTTCCCCTTCACTTTCGGAAGCCACGCTAGCGGAGTCATCATTCTTGGATTTCTTCTCCTCCTTTAGCGCCTTGAACATTTTACACTATCTCTTATAGTGCCCTTTACCATTGCAATGGTAGCACACAACATCTTTCTTGCTCTTTGACTTGGACCGGGAGTTCTTCTTGCCTTTGCTTCTTTCTTTACTCCGTCCTCTATCACTTTGTTCCCCTTTCACTAGGTGACCCACCGCATTAGAATCACTTATGGAAGACTTTTTCCTTGCAGCATTGGAGATTATGTCTTGGGCCACCTCTTCAAACTTATGAGTTTCTTTCTCATACAATAGTGTGGTGACAAAATGATCATAAGAGTCCTGAAGATAACTCAACAACAAAAGTGGCTTATCTTCATCATCAAACTTCACTTCCAAACTCAAGAGGTCACTAATCATCCGGTTGAAGGTATTCATGTGTTCCATTTTCAAGCACATCCCACCCACAGATGCTGTATGTCTGAAGGTTTGTGAAAGTCTACTACTCAATCAATCTTTCCATCTAACCAATTAATATATCTCAACATGGACTTGAAGAATTTGCTAAAGGATAATGCATTTTTGCAGTGG
This sequence comes from Houttuynia cordata, assembly GCA_039654745.1. NCBI lineage: Eukaryota > Viridiplantae > Streptophyta > Magnoliopsida > Piperales > Saururaceae > Houttuynia > Houttuynia cordata. The sequence continues at coordinate 67,933,485 of CM077502.1, forward strand.
ACTGGAACGATGAGGAATTCATTTAGATTATGCGCAAATGCAAGGAGGCGGTGCCTAGCAAAGAGGAAGGAGGGAAGGTTCTTATAGTAGAAGTGATTGTGAGCACCAAGACGGAAGACCACAATTATACATAGGCTGAAAACTGCACAGATGTGATAATGATGGCGCATACTACAGGGTGGGAGAGGGAAGAAAAAGAATGGAGCAAAATTTTCAAAGATGTAGGCTTTAAGGTCTACTAGATCACACTTGGTTTGGGTGTTCAATCATTGATTGAGCTTTATCAGTGAGTTTGTTTTAAAAATGATATGGTAAGTCTTCATAGCATGGAATGCAGCAAGGGATGTCGTATCAAGTATCAGTAAAATATTGGTCAACCAAAAAGACAAAATATCATAGATATATCGGAGATATTGTGTGAAAAAATATCGGTGGCCGAGAACTAATTTTTACTGTATATTTTCATAATCTAACTTCTAAAATGAGTTATACTAATAAAGACAAAGCATAGATTTCAAAATATGCATAAAAATGCATATTCGGATGGGAAACAACGGGAAAGTTATTTTTTTCTAAAAAAATTTACGATATATCGGTATCGGACCTCACCCGATACAACGATATGGACCAATCTCAATTTTTTAAATTTTTCCAAATATCGCTGATATTTCAGACTGATATTTTGCCATTTTAAAAAAGAACTATTTTAAAAAAAAAATTGGGAATTTTTTTTAAAAATAAAGGAAAAAAATAGCTTTCGCGTTTGACCGGTGGCATCTCGTCCAAGGAATTCCTCCTGTTCCGCACGCTTGAGTATGCCACCACCGCGGCCGCGTCTGCCAAGATGTTCGCAGGTGGTCATCACTTCCTTTGTTGGTTCAGCAACCGTTAAATAAAAAAAAACACTTTGAAGACGTGTGCTGGAGCGTCGCGTCTACCAGAATATCTATGGGTCTAAAGCGTTTCGATGAAGTTGAATTTTCGCATTCCTGCCATCGCTGCAAAAAGTCAAGAGCACCTCGAGGACGAGGTGATGCGGAAGCGTTGGTGGAATGTTATGACCCTATTAAGATTAGAATTAGAATTAGGAATTAGTAATCCAATGTCAATTAGGACTATAGCTTAGGGTCTATCTTATGTCAATTAGGACTATGGCTTAAGAGCCTATAAATATGTAAGGGGTCTTCCTTAATCTATTATCCAAGAATCAATGAAGCTTTAGTTTATTTTATGTGTTTTACTTTCTTAGTTATAGATGTATTCCTCTATGGATTCTCTTGTAGATGCCGTGTCTACAACAAAAACATCCCTTATCTTTATTAATAAGTTGACCTGAAGCATTCTCAAAGTTTTGTTGGAGATGGAGAGTCCTCTTCAAAGGCGAACTTCTGCCATTACAAAACAAAATAGTGCTGCAAACAAGATATGAGATGGAGATCTTACGCAAGGGATTTGATAACCAATATCTGATTGTCGGTAAAAAGGTTTGTTAATGTACCCGAAAAATCAGTGTGTTTAGTAAAACTGTTATTTTAGGAAACAGGTCTAAAATAAGAAAGCTTTGCTGCCTATTTAGATTTTTAGTTATGTCAAGTAATCTGGTATGATGAATTGTTGTTATGATGCATGATGAATTATTGAATTAATAAAATTAGGCAAGAAACCAGGGCGCGAGGGTTAGCCCTGGCGCTGGGCTCAACATAGCGTTGAGGCTAGCCTGGCGCCAGGGACTGCGTATACCTAACGTCGGGAGTGGGACCAGGCCCTAGTGTGTGAGTCCATAGAATCTAAACTCGTTCGTGTAACACGAGTAGTAAGATGAAATATGGAATATGAAAAATTATATTTTGTAAGTTATATGTACGTCGTCCAGCAGTCGGAGGAACCAGGAGCTAGACGCACTGGGTGCCAGGGCCAATGAGTTATAGAGAAAAAATAAAAGATAGATCAACATGAGCTGCACATTATCTAATTTGCATAAAAGTTTAAGGAGAAAAACATTTGTAAATAGAAGGAAAAGTGTTCCAACTAACATACTTTTTTCTCAGGCATTTCTTCGAAGAGTTTCTGGGATTCAAGCCTTTCGGCCTCATGAACAAATGCTACACCACAACGTCCCGTTCAGGCATTTTATCGAAAGGCCTCTTCTCATGAACGAATATACTACTTTAAAAAAGTAAAAAAATTTAGAATTTGACGTTTACTTTGTAATTTAGAATCTAATTCTAAGTTTATCACCAAAAATCACGATTTTAGCTCTAAAGATCTCGGGGTGCGGTGCAAGCTAGCACAAGAACTATATGCTACCAATATAGTAAGCATACATGTAACATAATATCAAAATTGACTAGAAAAGGATTCAGAAGCTTACAGTGAAAGAGTACTCAAGATGAATGGTGACTAGGTTGAACTTCTAACAGACTTGAATCAAGTATTCCAAGTATCAAGATACTGCGCCTGATTGCAAGTATAAGCGATATATCAATCAAAATTAATAATTCTCAGCTTACAAGCGGTAAATGACCGCATGGACACGCAGCATGCTATCATTTGGGTAAGGTAAAGATTCTTAAAACCAGCAAGAATTTGCTAAAACGATATTGAGGGTTCGGGAGATGGAAAAGTTGAACTAATGAAGCACAAGCAGTTGCAGCAGAGCAATCCAGGTTGGTAATGTGTAGTGGAGACTCGCGGCGGAATTTGGAGACTGGAGAGATGGGAGTTGGTTGGGGAACTTTTTTTTTTTTGATTCAGACAGTTGGGGCGTGTTTAGAGCATCAGGTTTTTCCGGACAAATTTCCTCCATACACCAAAAAATAGGCATAATTTTTGCATTATAAAAAATTCGCTGAATCGGCAAATCAATTGCCTATTTATTTCGTGCAGGCCAAAATCGCCCAATTCTCCACATTTTCGGCGACTTGCTCCTTTTAAGGGCTGTTTGGTTTGTGAGTTTAGCATCAAATTAAGCCTAAATTAAGATATTATAACATAATCATGTTTGGTTTAATAATTTGAACTAAATTTAAAATTCATCCTGGAAGAGGATTTTCCACCAATTTATGCTTAATTTGCTAAGCTCCTCGTGATGAGATTCGCACCATACCCACATCTTTGAATTTCATACGGGTGCCTTCTTTGCCATTTTGCCCCTCTACAAATGCAAAAAAAAATACTGTGAACCCAACGTGGTTGCGACTAGAGGAGATGCTCCTCCTGTCATTCGCCGCGGAAGGGCGGAAGGCGCTCGTTTGTAGGTGCGACCAGAGTAGACGCTCCTCCTTGAGCTCTCACCAGGCTAGGTTCCTCCCCATCGCTGCACTCGATTTGACCCTACGGCGCAGTACCTACACTGTTGGAAGAAGAGGTTTCGCAGAGTTTTTGCAGCTTCATAATCGATGGTTTTGAGCTTGGTCTGGGAGTTTGGGAGGTATCTTTCAGCCTTTGATTGGAGTTTAATGTGATTGTTTTACTGGCATTTGAATGAAAGCACGCAAATATCAGTATTGCATGAATAGACAATGTTGTTATAGATTTCTCACAAAGCGTTCATTGAAATTCCTGCATCGTGTTCTATTGATTTTGATTCAAATTCCTATATAGTGTTGATATGTTGGTCAAAATGCTTGCATAGTTTTGATATGTTGTTTAGTGGGACATGCCTCCATAGTATTGATATGAAATTCCCGCATACTATGGGCATTCAAATTCCTGGAAAGTATTCTTGCATACTATGGACATTGGTTGAATGTGTCCAGATTTAAATGCTCAAGTACTAAGAATACTTGGACCATGATTTCAATAAATTCTCTTTTTTATCTCCACAAATTTCAATACTTAAATTGGAGTTTGTTACTCAATGAAAGCATTTCCAATGTTTATCAAATAAATAAATAATATCAAATAAATAAATAATTAATATAGTTTATTAGTTTATCTTGGACGGTTGAACACATTTTATCGGAGGCAAATAAAAAATTTTACTTGGACTGTTTAGCACAGTACCCCTACTTTCATATTTATAATTCTATCCATATTTCACAAATTTTTACAGGTGTCTTTATTTTTCCATTAACTTAGCCGAATCCTACAATTCACAAAAATAAAAAATATAACTGATAATTTTTCACCTGAGCTTGTGAAAATCTGATATATGCTTCAATAGTAGGGTTATTATTTTTAGGCCTATTTGTTTTTTTTTTTCGATAAAAGGCCTATTTGGTTAAAATTGTAGTTGTTTTGCTAAGAACTACATACCCTGTCATTTATATGACATTGCAAATTGTGATTATGGTATTTTCCTTATGGCAATCTTTTGACTTTAAGTCATTTCATGCTTGTGTGTGGTACCTCCTTAAAAATCAAGTTGAGCTGAGTGCGGGAGATGAATCTCCTTAGTGAAATAGATACAAACAAGCATGCTACTGGAAAGTGGAGGGATGGCGATGGCCCAAGTTTTTTAGCCCCATGTGGTAATGGAAATGCATGCCCCAAGTTTTATTCCCCAAGTCAAAAGCACTCAAGATGAAGATGTTTGGGAAGAGCACTTCCATGAAATTATGATGCCTACCATCCACATTATGTGAATGAGTTTCCCAATGAGAATGTGGCTCATGAAGAATTAGGGGACGCCACATAGCCAACGATATTCCCACATCAGCCTGACTTAGGACGTGAAAAATCAGTTTCATCCACTCCCAAAATTAATCCACTAACCAGTGGATTTTTGGGATAATCCATGAGGTGTTTCAGCTGGTTAGTGGATTATCCCAAAAATCTTAACCAACTGGATTTTTTTCAGCTGGATAGTGCTATTTTTCACGCCCCAAATGGTAGGTTCCACTAGTCACCATATTCCAGAAATGTCACAACCCTCATTCTACAAGGGGGGTCCTAATGTGCGAAAACCTATTGTAATATCCCTGATTTTGTATAGAATTTTTTTTTTTGGCCGATCTATTTTCTTGGAGAACAATTAGTCATCAAGTGGAAGAATGATGTGGGAAGAACCCTAGTATATAGTTAGAACCTTTCCTAACTTGTAGGAACTAGATACACATGGACTAGGATTGACTCCACCGACTACAAGCCGAATTGAACCATTCTTAATTTGTAGGGACTAGATATACATGGACTAGGATTGACTCCACCTACTACAAGTTGGATTTACTGTTCATAATTTGTAGGGACTAGATATGCATGGATTGGGAAAGAATCCTAATAGACTAGGCTACTGGTAATATGAGTCAGTTTCTCTGTACCTTTTCCTGTTAGACATTGGTGGGTAAACTTGAAATGCGATTATATAATATCATTTCATTGGATTAGAGTGGGTCAATGGGAGCAACTGGTGATTGGGTTCCAAAGTCCATGAGGAGTTGAAGTCTGGCTAGCTCTATAAAAAAACCAGCGTCGATCCTCTTTTTTCTTCACTTTTCTCATGACTCAAATCTCTCTCTCTCTCTCTCTCTCTCTCTCCCTCTTTCCCTCTTTTTGGTGGGACCACCAAAGTGACAATGAAGGAGGAGTGTGGGGTAGAATGCGCAAGGCTGAAGTAAGGGATTTCGATGGTAGATTCCAGGTAGGACGATTTTACATAATATCTTGTCTGTAGTTTTGCATTTTCTGTTCTTGTAAATTTATAGTCGACTAATTGAGTGATTACTTTGTGTCATGATTTGTTTACGACTTTATGTTGGTGTATAGCACACTGGATGCTTCTATTTAAATTATTTATGCGTAGAAAATCTGTATTCGTCGTTTGGTGCTTCTGCAACATATATCATTTATGCGTAGAAAATTTAAGTACAATGCCTGTCTACAAAAATCACAAATTCATTGTGCATTTGTAAGAGGATTGTCAGAACCTTTATTTCGTTGATGTGGCTTCCAAATCAGCCATGCAACATATATTCTTACTGAATTCCATTGTCCAGTTATGCTTATGCCTTTTGATATGTTATGTAAACTTTATTATATTTTTTATAGTAGTAGAACCTCATATTTTGCAGTCGGTTTCTAAATACTTATTGAACCTTGAACTATCATATTTCAATAAACTATATTTATGACACCTCCAACATGAGATACCCTATTATACATTTATACCTCCCATTATTATAGTATGAATATTTTTGCCTTGACCTTGCTATTCGATATGGAAAATTGTCACCTTCCTGTCTTCTCTACTTTTCTGATGTATATCAAATCTGAATTCATGTCCCTGCGAACACCATTATTAAATCTCAATAGGTAGTGTCACCTTTCATCATCATCTGGGTTTTTTGCTTATTCAAATGCATGTGTTTCTTATTGTTTTTCCTCCCTTTGTATGAGAATTAATTTTATTTCAATATTACATCGTTTACTTGAAGTATTCGCATTATTGGTCAGCGCACGAACAAAATTCAAAGTGAGATCTTTCTTGAAGAGTTCCATAAATATTTGGTGTCTTTAGTGAACCATAGTATGCTCACACGCAAAGCCATGATTCTGATTTAGACCCATGTGGTCTTCGCGATTATGAGAGGTCATTCCCTACCCTTTCGAGGCACCCCGCATAACTAGGTTGTTAGGAAGGTCTGACAATCTCCGACCATGGTGTCTATGAACACCGATGGTATCCACGTCTCTAGACTCATGACAGGGTCTTATGATGAGTAATGAAATTATGCATATTGTAACCCCTAATCTTGCTCATGTTAGTGTTTGAATCTTTTTAGTGTCTACTAAGTGTGATTTGTGGTTTTCGTAGGAAAGAAATGACTATTATGTAGACTCATGGCAGAGTCTTATGATGATTTATGATAATTCTAGTTGAATATGAAAGTTCATTGAGTTAGCTTTCCAACGCAACAAATGGCATGGCATCAAAGTTTGGAGCAGAGAGTTATGGCCGTTACAAACCATTGCACTGTGCAGGAAACGCAAAACAGATCGATAAAAAAAAACAAGAAAAACAATCAATCAACATATACTAATACAAACTAATAATATAGTAGAGCATGCAATGTATAATGCCAACAATAATTTTTGTTTAAAAAAACACATCATAAGTCTTAGTTAATTTGAACATAGAGAAGGACAATATGAATTCTTCGACAACTGCAATTATTTCAAAATAAACACACCACAAGTGTTAATTAACATAGACCTAGACAAGCACATCGTTAGTTTTGTGGATTTAGATTCATGTTAACCATAAAACAAACAACCCCTTTTTACAAGACACACAAACGGTGAGTCTAAATATAGAAGATCTTACTATGCTCTACGTCCCTCGTTCCAATATTGAAGCAACCAAGCTGTTGTAAGGAATGTTTAAAAATTTAGATTCTAGATCACCCACCATGGCCATGAACATATGCCGAATGGTTTTGTTCTCAAGAAAAGACATACTGACAGTTGATCTACACATAAAATATACATTTTATTATCTCCTAAACTTATATTTATGCTAGTGTTTGAAAAAAATTATTGCTACTTTAATATAGTTTTTGATTTTTGTAGGAAATGAGAGCAAAGATGCAAAAATATGGTGAAACATAACTTCAATGGTTAACTATTCATAACTTCGTGTTTATATCTCTGATTGAACTGATTCAAGTTTCATGTTAAATTTCAAGAAGTCAGCTTTCCAACGCCACTGACCACGCATAATTTGGAGTTCGGAGCAAAAAGTTATGACCATTAGAAAATTATGTTGCAGGATGAATAGTAACTGATCGATCGGTTAAATGAGGCGATCGATCACCTGAGAAAAAAATTCAAAATTTTATGATCGTCGCCGTTTGATCGATCGTATCTACTAGAAAATTTTTATGAATAGTAACCAATCGATCGGTGAATAGTACCCATCGATCGCCGTATACGGAAAACGCAATTTTGACCTATTTTGACTCGGATTTTGAGTTGACAAGTGTATGTCCGAGAGGAATATGCTAGCCAAATGGAAATCTTTATTCAAAAGAGAGAGAGAAACGGTACACTAGTTTATTGTGGTAGATTCGAAGCCTTTGTATTCTCCATATTGATTAATTCTCACTTAGTTTAGTTAAAGTTCATTGCTTTCTTAGTCTAGAATCAACACTGCTGTTTTCTCTTGAATTTGGTAAAATATTAATCCGTGCCTGAGGTTCGACAACCCTTTCTATACTCACTGTAATACAATTGCTTTGTGCACTTGCAAGGGTTTAATTTTAAACGATCAACAGTGTACATGGGGTTAGCAATGTTGTAGCAAGGAATGTCATTTTGTGCAACCATTGCTTTTGACAATGACTCCAATGCTGATGTGACTTCTGCCTTTTGCTCTTCTTTTGACTAGTAGTAGATGCAGCCCCCTTTGTGGTAGTCTGTTTAGTCAAATTAGGACCAGCCTTTGTGGTAATCGGTGTCATGCCCCAAATTTCCAGCCACTTCAGAGTAAATAATTTTTTTCTGTTGAAGACTTGAGGTGTTACGTTCATGCCATCATTCACACCATTATAATAAAAAGAATGTGATGACAATCAAGCAAGATAGACTATCTATAAGTAAATTCAGAATGAAAAATAACATGAATTAATATGCGGGTCCAATGCCTTATTACATCAATTCTAAAAATGAACAGAAAGTTTAAATAACTATGCTACGAACGTCTTTGCTGCTTTCTGCTCTAACCCGCTACCCTCTATTGTGAATCTGCTAATGAACTTGCATAAGAGGATGCATGACTATTTCCAAAAATATTATGTAGAACCTAAAACCACAATAAAAACATATGAAGCAAGAGAATCAATTACAAGGATATGAAACACAAATAGCAGAAGAGTCAATTGCAGAAACATGAACTGCCAACAGGATATAGATAAAAAATAGAGGCACTTTAGCTCTAGAGCAAAAAATTATTGACTTCTAGATGAAATGATAAGACTTCATAATTTGAAACACATAGAAGTATACTAGGAGTAAATGAATTTCTGCTCTCAATTAATCGTATTGTCACATGGTCAGCTTAGCCTATACGTCTCTAGGGGTCCAGTAAGATGCTACAACTTTAAAAGTGTTTACCCAAGTGTAGGTAATAGTGTAGTAATAAAACTCGATGAGACCGAGATTTATCCATAGGGAGAGCATATTGAAGAAAAATTAGAAACTACAATTACTAGTTGTAACTAAACTAAAAAGTTGGATTTCTTTAGAGAATGATTTCCTAATAAATTAACGCAACTAGAGTAAAACATTTTAAGATAATTTAATCAAATAGACTAAACTAAGACATTGACTCCATATTAAATCCACATGCATCTCACTCATAATCCAAATTTGTACATAATATATCGGCACAAAAGATCATTGCTTAAGCATTACATGTATCTAATAATCACGTGCAATTAAAGATTAATACTTTAAATAATAAATTAAAGACCTAAATTTACACCTAATGATAATCTAATTAATTGTTGTGCATGACACAATAATTAAAAGAAAATTCATAAGGTAGAATTTAAAAGAGATCAATCATTAAATAGGAGTCAGAATCATAAATATTTAGGAGTTAAATACATGTTTCATAAAAAATCCATCAAGCCCTAGTCTAGAGAGGATTAGAACCCCATAGAGGTATTTAGCACAATATTTAACATTGGGTACATAAGGGACGAGAGAAAATTAGAAAATAAATATTGTCCTTTCTCTTCTCCACAGTTAGATGATCTGCCGCCCAGTTCTTTGAAATTGGCATTTTCCATCCTGTCCAGTCCTCCCTCTTCAAATAAAATGGATTATGGTTTTTTTTTTGTGCTCAATGGTTTGCTTAAATAGGATTTCAAGTTTGGGTGAAAACCGACTTTAAAAAGGACTCAAAACGGGCTCAAAATAGGCAATCCCATATACATAGATCACTCACTGTCAAATAATGATCTGACAGTTCCTATGCGTCATCACCATCTCGGCCTCTAAGTAGTTAATATGCAATCTACTTCCCCATTCTAGATGATGATTTGCCATCGTAATCGATCGCGACTGTAAAAATCGAGATTTCCAGTCGGAAAAACCGCGAGGAAAAATTTCACGAATCTCTTGGAACTCTCACACCACAACGGATCCAAAGCTCTGATACCAATGAAGGGTAATCGAGCCGCAGCGGAAGCGAATTTTATGATTTTTATCCGTTTGATGTGGGTTCTCAAAGATTGGGTTTTTCCTTCAAACAACAAATATAACTTAAAGATTATCAAATTAGAATCACTAACCTTCGGCCTTTGTGCCTACGAATCACTCCACGGATAAGAATATGTCCGAGAACACCAAATCCTTCACCGATCGAGTGTAGAACGTTGTGTAAAGCTATATTCCCCGAATTAGCTTTTCCACCTAATATCACCAAAACAGAGAGAGCGATGCAATTTCAAACCAAAAGAAGCTTTTTCATTAGCATGGAGGGCGTCCCCTCCATTGCCCTTAAAAAGGCAGAATTTCAGTTACAGAATTCATGCCATTTTCGGTTTCCCGAAACTGGCTCAACGTCTCTCCCAGAACTGATTTCCAATATGGTGACTCTTATTTGACAATTCCATTTTGGTCGTACCAAAATAGCTAATTCCAAATAGGTGATTTCCGGATCGGTGATGATTACAGTGTCTCTTCCAATTTAGTGTGGACTGGGCCCACGGAAGCCTAACTACTCCACATGCCTACACTCGCATGAGAGAGCCGACTCCTCTCAATCAAGACAAGTAAAATGGGACAAGAACCCATATTTACTTACAATCGCCGCCACCTCCCACATGCTCCCACCATGGCAGAGCTCAAAGGGAATTGATCCCTCCATCTTGACACAGTCGCTAAAGTAGAAACAAGGATTCACCAGGTAAGGATCCAACACCATTCTTGAATAGGGTGTGATGCTGTTGCCAACTTCGTCACTAGCAAGGAGTAGCCTAGAGGTGGGAGTGAGGAGATATGTGGGCTCATGACCGCTGTTCTCGGAGGCAAATATACCACGGTGGACCAGCAGGCGCATGAGACGGCGGAGGTGGGAGGTCTTGGCCGGGGGGATTGGAATTTCACTAGCAAGGTCGGAAAGAGAGATTGGGGATGGGCCATTGGTGTGGATGATGTAGGGTATCCCCAGCTGAATGGCACATCTAATGGTCATTGAGTTGACGAAGCCAAACTGAAGATTGAGCAGGTTGGTATGTGCCTGTGAGAGGTCGCTGGACTTCTCCTCAACCATAGCAGACGCCACCATTTTCCTTCTAGAGGTTGAACAGGTTAGTACGAACTTTAGAAGTTGGGAAGTGTTGAATCCGAGTTTTTTCCATATTACCTGGCGCCAACTTTGATATTCCCATATTACCAGGTTTTTCCCGTTAAATCTCATATGACCTGGAATCTGGATATGAAGTACTCAGAATGCCCTTTCTTTTTTTTTTTCGTGCTAATACTGTGCGAAGAGGCGTGTTGTATACAACACGAAAAAATCCAAGGTTCTCCGGCGATATACATCGGCGACTTCACCGGCGACCGGCGAGTTCGAGCAGCGATTCAACCGACGGAATACACGGATTTTGACGAGCCTTTTCGCGTCCCCCATCTCGATATCGAGCTGCCCCCCTGCTGAATTTCGACAACACGACTGAGGGAGAGTGCACAAAGGCGGCGATTTGAAGCGTATACATCGGTATTTTAGATCAATAACCTTCTGAGTTCCCCCGCGGCTCCCTCCGCCTGCATGCAACCGGCGGATTGACCGATTGAGCTTCGGTTGACGGCGAGGAGGAGTGTGAAAGGCACCTGCGAGGAAATACACACATACACACGACTAAACCGAGGTAAGTTACAACAATCTTTACTGATTTTAGTTTCATAAGGTCCGACATTTGGATTTTAAATTTTTACTATGAACTATAAAGTCGTGTCTGTAAAATACACGACTTTCTATTTGGTCGTGTACGCGATAACACGACTTTTATATTTTCGTGTTTCACCGACACGACTTTTCTACTGACCACTCTACCTTACTCCTTGCAGATGGATAAAAAAAAAGATGAGTCTAAGGAGGAAATACCATCGGAAGAGGAGGAGGATCATGATTTGGTCTTGGCACCTCGACAGCGAAATCAGAGGGGCAGGAAGATGAAGGCTCCGATGGACCGACCAGTAAAGAGAACATATAATACGCGACCGGCCCTTCGGACGTTTTGTCAACCGGGAGCAATGAAAAAGTGTGCGGCCCTCCTACAGCATCACCAAAGATGTGCCCAAGTGATCAAAGATGCTAGTTTCGCTGTCATTTTTGAAGGTGAGGACGTAGTTGTATCTCGGAACCTCCTCGACCATTTGGTCAGGTACTGGGATGAGTCGGCGAAGGTCTTCAATAGCAAAGGCAGGACGCTACATTTCACAGAGCAAGAAGTTGCGCTTATCACCGGATTGCCCGCAAAGGGCGAAAGAGTTGAGGTCCTCCCCTCCTTGACACACCGACCAGAAGGTCAATTCTTCAGAAAGCACTTCGCCGCGAGGAGAGCGGACATTCCACACATTGAGGAAATCATAGACAAGCTTAGCGCGGGCGAACTGAAGATGGAAGAGGAGGACATGGGGAGGATGATCATTTGCCTCCTCTTCTGCACGGTGCTGTTTCCACACAGCACTAGAGTGGTTCATCCCTCTTTGTACCGTTACATTGACGACCTCCCAAGATTGAGGTCATACAATTGGGCTGGGGCTATGCATAAGATGTTGGTTTCTGGTATAACCCACACTAGCAGACTAGTGGGTACGAGATCGCAAGGAGGGTGCCTGGGCGGTGGATACCTAAATGGCGCCGCATATGTCCTTCAGGTATGTAGCATTCATAGTCTTCGATCGGCAAACTTGTCTTATACAATACCACTATATTTATAGTCGTGTATTATGCAACACAACTATATTTATAGTCGTGTATGATGAAACACGACTAGGTATATAGTCGTGTTGTTTACGACACGACCATAGTTCAATTCGTGTACAAGTTATAGTCGACTAAGGTAACCGCGCCTTGTAATAATATTTTCATCTGTTTACTATGCAGATTTGGTTTTTCGAGCACACGACAATCTTCCATCCTGTCGTGGGCCCTACCAGCCCACGGGCCAAAAGGTGGCCAGGAAGTGGGGCCCTCATTGCAGAGGTGAAGAAAGGTGCACAGAAGAAGCACCGTATGGCCGACTATTGTCCGGGAGTGTTCGATAATCTTGAAGTATGGGATGAACTCGTCGACGTAATCAGCCCCATGGCCGGAGAGGCATCTCTCCTTGCTTCGTCAACTTCAGTGGCCCCTCCTCCACGACGACAGAGGCCGGAGAGGCCGGAAATCAAGAGGACTCCCAACCAACCTGCACCCCCTTCCTCGAGGACGGCTGCCCAGTCCACTGCAACTGCAATGGGGCGATTGGAGGGTGCGCTTCAGGGCATACAGTCACTACTTGAGATAGCTTTGTCTTCGTATGAGGAGATGGGAAGGAGTGTCGGACCTTTGCGAGAGGTTCTCCACTCTATGAAGGCCTCTGCCGCCTCAGCGTCAATGCTGTTAGAAGGTCAAATCTTTGAGCATCCGAAGCCGGAGATGACTGAAGAGCCGACGAAGGAGCCAAAGAAGCGGCCCCAAATGGAGCCAAAGAAGTCATCGGTGCATCAGATGGAGCCAAAGAAGCGGCCCCATGACAAGGAGCATATGAAGAAAACTCGGACTGGTATGCGGACAAAGGAGCTGGCAAGGAAGTCACATCTCGATTCGACGAAATGGGGTAAAGGTAAGTTGTAGACGATTATTTATTTTCTCGTGCCACATGGTACACGACTATTATATATGTCGTGTTTCATGATACACGACTATGAAGTTTATCGTGTTTCATACAACACGACTATGTTTTTTATCGTGCTGTTACTACTGACACGAATAAGTAAAATGTCATTTTAGCTCCCATCAAACGCGCGGACGAGGAAGACAAGATTCAACGGGCTACAAAGAGATCCTCCGCCAAGTTGTTTTTGAAGAAGCTCCAACCAGAATTCAACGAAGATATGGAGCGTGCAGAAGTCGAGTCCCGTCCGACGTACGGACGGGACTTATTCCCCCCTGGTCTAGTGGTAAGGAAGAGAATGAGGACTGCCTCTGCGAGTGAATTGCAGAGGATTAGGGAAGATGACCATATACGGAGAATGGCGGAGGAGCAGGAAAGAAGGAATAGGTCCCCTCAGCCGAAAGCCGAAAGCCGACTCCGAAGAAACCATATCCGATCAACAAGCGACCTCTATCATCGATGAGGTCATCTCTTCCTTACAGCAGTCGGATATCCAAACCGTGAAGGAGGAGGTGAAGGAGGATGTGAAGGATGGGGACGTCGAGGAGGAGGAGGTGAAGGCTTATGTGAAGGAGGACGAGTCGGAGGAGGCGAAGGAGGATGTTCTGGACAAGGAGCCGAAGGAGGAGGAGGGGAAGGAGGAGGAGGTGCAGGATGACGAAGAGGCGATGGAGGATGAGAAGGAGGAGGAGGTGAAGGAAGAGGAGGCTGAGGAGGAGGAGGTGAAGGACCACGAAGAGGCAAAGGAGGAGGAGGTGGCGGAGGGCACTGGCTTAACCGCATCCCAGCCTATTGATGTCGATGTCCTCCTAACCCCTCAAAAGTGTAAGTCTGTAATTGCACTCCCCGAAAACTATGCCGATTTGGAGTTATGCTTCGACATGGGGGTATTGTTAGAGCGGGATAGAGTGGCAATAGATGGATGGATCGCCAATCCGAGGAAGGCTTATCCAATCCCAACGCTATGTGATGACGACTATGCATCCCTCCTACAAACAACAGAAATAAACACCAATGTAAGTAAACCTATGCTCCTCATATGTTTTCCTCTTTTGCCTTTTCAAATATGTGAGTTGACGTTATGTCGTGTATTCGAAGACACGATTTTACGCATAGTCGTGTCTTCAAAAAACACGACTTTACGCATAGTCGTGTCTATCGACGACATGACTATCATGAAAGTCGTATATACAATAATCGACTTTTAATTAGAAGTTGTATATTGCCTTACTTCGACTGTTATGACTCTTGTGGATATTTTTCTATAGGTTATAGATGCGTTTTTAAGTCTATTGAGGCAGCACAATGACAGAAACCGGATGAAGTATCCGTGGGCATTTTTTGGATGCCACGCATTCAAAGAGAAATTCGACAACGTAAGTGTTCCCTGCATAAGGAGTGATAAGTAATTAAGTATGATGTTCCCAGCATCGTTGTCTAACTCTCTTCCGGTTTCGCAGGAGCACAAAGAAGGAGGAAATAATGCGAAATTGGTTAAAAAGCTCGGGAGGATGCTCGACGGCTTGAACAGGAACATGTTCTACGCATTTTTCCCAATCCGCACCGGCTCCCACTTCTGCCTCGTGTATGTACATTTCCCACACTGTGTATGGCGCTTCTACAACCCGCTGTCTGGCAGATCCTAGTTATATCCACATCACAGAAAAGCTGCTGAAAAATTCACGCAGTTCATGAACGTTGTGATGGCAGGCAAGCTGGGGTGGTTTGGTTTGCTCGACTGGAAGATGACTCAGGTCGCCAAAGCGCCATGGCAACAGAATTCGAAAGACTGTGGCATCTTCATCATGATGTACGTCGAGCACTTGGCGTCCAATGTCAGCCCACCGGAGTTTGATCAGTCGACAATTACACGACTTTGGCGACCAGTCATCGCTTCAACCTTGATTCGCGGGGTTATTAACAACGAGTTTAACGACGATTCCGGAAGAGTCGAAAAAGATGCCGTCACAGTTGCGGGTTTTATGTGGCTTCTGGAGAAAGAATAAATTCATATTCATTTTAATCATATTATTTTATTGTACAAAGCTTCTTTGGTGTACATATCGTACTCTTTCAATTAATTCGACTTCATTTTTTACACCTTGTTCTACAGTACTCTTTCGATTAATTTGAATTCATTTTTGACACATGGTTGCTTTAAACAAAATATCGCAAGCATCTCTTTCAATACGGCCTTCATGCAACACGACTATGTATATAATCGTCTCTGATGCAACACGACTTTATATATAGTCGCGTACTAGCCGACACGACTTTGTAAATAGTCGTGTTTCATAATACACGACGGTATAGATAGTCGTGTATTGTAATATTCGGGTATAATGGAATACACGGATGATGCATTAAAAGATTGTTTTTTCATTTTTGATTTTCTTTTTCTTTACAGGCGTACATTTCGGAATCAGTTAATATGCGTTATACAAGAATTTGACTACATCCTAAGTGAAGAATGGTGGGGGCTTAGGTAAGCCGGAGCGGCGTATATGCGATGTCTCGTTCGTAGTCAGTTTGCCTTGTTGCGGAAGTGTTCCTTTCTTGCGCGTCCGATTTTCTTTCGGAACCGGGCTGTTGGTGCACCTTGTACGGTTGTGACCAGCTTGATGACAATTCCCACATTTCGAACTTGGCCTTGCAGGCGGCTCGGGCTGTGACTCAATTCTCTTTGTCTTTCTCCTGCCCTTCTTTGGAGCTTCAACCATGAGCGGTTCACATTTAAATAAAACACCTTAATTCCCCCACTGACTTCTGTCTAAAGTAGGAAACACTACCTCTTCGTACGTGGTGCGGTACGTACTTGCGCAGTACCACTTCTCATAATATTCTACCGGTTCCAAACTCCTCTCATCAATACATGCCATGGCGTGCTTGCATGGAAGCCACATGTGCAGGTTCTATTCGTAAGGTCAACAACATCCTGATGCGTAAGGTCAAGAACATTAGTGTCTTCCAAGGATAGTCGTATCGTCGAACACACGACTGTATGACTAGTCGTGTCTTCGACAACACGACTTTGTTATAGTCGACTCTTACAGAAAACGAATTTATGCTTACCACATGGTATAAAGATGTCACTTCAAACTGCCGTAATGATAGCGGTTGAACTCGAACTATTCTAGCACTCTGATTCCTCATCTGATTGATATGATTTTGTGCATATTTTGTTAACGGAGTCGGTAGCCCGTCTGCTTCTATTCGGCATCTCTGAAAATGGATGCTTGTGGTCGCCCGTGTTTGCTCGTTCAACCGAGTTATTGGCCAAAACCTAGCCTTCAGAAGCATATTATTTACACTTTCGGACGCGTTCGACGTGAGAGTGCCGTACCTTTTACCCGGATATTCTACGTTAGCCCAATGTGTTTTTGGAATATTGTCAACATATTTCCAGGCCGCCTCATTGTGTTCCTTCATCTTCTCCATGGTTGCATCGAATTCTGGTCTCCTGAAGCATTTTGCAGCTCGGAATAGAAGTTCCTTCAGGTACTTATCCTTCTAAGTATTAAGCATATTTGTGGCCATATGCCTTAGGCAAAACCCATGGTGAGCCTCGGGAAAGACCTCGGCAACTGCTCTCAAAAGGCCCTTCTATCTATCAAAGACAATAGTGTCTAGAGAGGCCGAGGGGTCCGTAAAGAGAAAACATTTTAGTAAGGTGAGGAACACGTCCTGTACAAGTGAGAGACAAAGCATATTAAACACAGAATGCTTCAGGTTGTTAGAAGGTCGTCTATAAAAAAAAACACGACTGTATGAGTAGTCGTGTTTTCGAAGACACGAATGTCTGCCCAGTCGTGTTGTCCAAAACACGACTGTTAGAATAGTCGTGTTTCCTGCTTCTATACTTACCACGTTTTGATATTCTCTTTATCGACAATTGCATATGCAAGACACATTAATTGTTGATTGCCATCGATTGCTGTAGCAACCAATAATACTCCAGGGTTCTTTCCTTTTAGGAATGTTCCATCAAGCGTGAGCAACGGTCTCAGTGTTCTTCGGAATGCTCTTGTGGCCGAACATCCAAAACACACGTCTGAAGTCGTAGCCGGCTAACTCAATTGGGATATCAGGTATATCAGCTGATCTTTCTATCACCAGATGTGTACCTGCGTTAGACCGCTCTAATTCCCTTCCGTAATGTGGCAAAATGCGATATGCATCTTCAGGGTTGCCATCAATCAATCGGATCAATTTCTCTTTCGCCCTCCATGCCCTTTTATAGTTGACTGTCACGCCCCAATGTTTCTCAATGTATTGTTGGATATTTGAGATTTTTATGGAGTTTGAATCCTTATGGAGGCCATGACACTTCCTCGCAATTCAGAGGTGAGAAGCCAATGGATGATCTTTCGAACTTACAGAAGTGTCACATGTATGCCGTTCTTCCCTCCTTGTCACGCTGACTCCATCAAGTCTGTTCGACGCCCGTATGTACCACTTGCACCCCCAAACCTTGCACGTTGCAGCGAATGTGTCCTTGCTCTCATCCGCTACTTTGAACATGAACTTCCTCTTGATTGCCAGATCAGTTAGAACCATCTTGAACTGCTTGACGCTTTCGAATCTAGCCCCTAAGGTAAGTTGTGCCTCGTAGTCTTCTGCTTGCAAACTTCCGGTCAACATCGTCTCCTCTTCACAATGTTTTGAAGGACCGGCCTGTGCAGAATAGGTACCCCAATCCCAACCACCATCACCCTCAATATTGAGGTACTCATCGTCCTCCGACGCGACAGATTTCCCTTTACATGTGTCTCCTGCCGTGGGACATTTAGAAGTCGATGTTCCCGTGTGATCTGGCTGGCTAAAATGTGGTACTGTAAGAGACTCATCCCACTCATCTGCAGACCATGGTAATTCATCTTCATCCAATAATTCTTCTTCATCTGGACTAGAATCTTCATCTTCATCTTCAGCTTCTTCTCCATCTCCCAATCTGCGTGAAAAAAGATGTATGAATGGACTTGAGAAAACGATAGCACGTAGTGAAGTCGTGTCTTATGCAACACGAATTCATTTGTAGTCGTGTATTATGAAACACGACTATGTATATAGTCGTGTTGCATACGGCACGACAAAATTTTTAGTCGTGTACTATTATAGTCGACTATAATAGCACACAACTTGCCTGTATCCGCACCTTATAAGTCTCACCTCGCATAATCTCCATCTTCGACTGCTGATGCGGGTGTCTTATTGCCCGGGCTGGACGGCCTCTCCGGCGATGTCTTACTGGCCGGCCTCACTTCTGCCTCTGGTAGCCTCTCCTCCTCCTTATTTGCATTGGCATTTATTTCCTTATTGAGAGTCGAAGTCTCCATGTTATTGCCCGTAGAAGTCCACTCCACGTACAGGCGGAGTAGTCCATTTGTGCCTTGCTTGCTCTTGTGAAGTATAAATATTGACTCCACGTCTTTATCGTCTTCAAGGAGGTATGTGGATTCAGAGTCAACACGATATGACAAAGTTAATGTACCAGATGTAGACTTAAGCGGTAATCTTTCTTCCACTTGCTGCAACAGTTCCAGGTACTTTACTCGTGTATCTATAGGCAGGAGCTTCCGTTTCCCGCCCACGTACTTATCAGAATTTGTAAAAACTCCATCGTAGTGTAAGCAAAGAACTATCTTCTCCATCCGTACCTGTCATTAAAATACCGAAATAAGTTAAAAAACTGTCATACACGATATATTGAAAACCATATATGAGTGAAAAGCAAAGTCTATGAGTCGTATTTTATCAAACACGACTATTATTATAGTCGTGTTGTCGAATAAACGACTGTAACAATAGTTGAAAACTTGCTAAGTTTTCAACTTTCTTCTCTGGAACCAACTTTCATGATAAAAATCGTCGTATTTGAACTTCAACTACGGGTTTTTCGATGTACGCTGCCTCCGCTGAAGTTGTTTTCCAATACCCGATCTTTCCCGCTCGTTTTCCTGCTTTTTGCCGCGAAGATGACCTTTCTAGAGTTCGACAGCGCCGGCGCCGGCGATGATATGGGCGGAGAGGCCGGACGGAACGCCTTCTTCTCCGACTAATGCGAGCTTCTCTGGGTAGTCGCTCCCATTCCGGGTAATATGGAAAAACGGAGAGTGGGTGCTTATACCTAAACCTAAGGGCATTTTTGGTACTTTTCGGGTCATATGGAAGAAAAAAAGTGATTCCGGGTAATATGAGAAACCCGTAGCTGGCGCCAGGTCACACGTAAAAAGCTCGTTGAATCCTAATGCGTGGTAGAGTAATGAGCTAGTGACAATCTATATATACCAATTCTGCGGAAAATGTGCGCAAATGGGCAGTTTTATATAGGAGGTTTTAGGCTGGTTGCAGTGTGTCACATGTGGTACTTTTCTAGATAGTAGTTAGAAAGGCAATTGATTATTGTACACAGATGGAGACATACACCAGTGGTTTTTATTGGGCAGTCAAAGTGGGCTTGAAATGGTCCACTTTTTCATTATCCAAGAAATATCCGGCAAGCCACTGGTGTATGGCTACAGTCTACACCAGTGTAGAATTATTATTTTCCGGTTAAAAAATACCACATGCTTCACTCATGAGCTTTGTTTATATTTGACTACTACAATATATACAATGACATGCTATATATTGGCAATGGAGCGTTTAAGAAGATTTTCATTTTTTCAAAGAGTATAAAACTTTGACAATTATTAAAAAAAATCATTGTATAGCTGAAGCAATTGTGAAGAAAATATGTGGATTAAAATAAATGTTTATCATCTCTTTTTTTTGTTAAACGATATGTTCATCATCTCACATCTTAACTAGTATAAATTTTATATATCTTTTTAATACGGACTAGGAAGTTTGAGATTAGACTTTTATGATTCCAAATGTTAATTGTATGGGGCTATAGGGGTTAATCCGGCAGGAATCTTATGTAGTTTAAAATTAAGAACTAGCACTTAACGTATTGGACCCATGTAGCATATATTTAGGATCTTGGTGGAGAACTACTCTATCTGTCTTATTATTTCACTCTACATTGTTGGTCGGTGTAAGTGATAATCAATTATCATATGCTAATACTTTATCCCATGTGGTTGTTGGCTTGAGTACATGCATTATTTTCATCTACTTATGATATGAACAGCTTAATGTTCAGGCAATTCATTATAGAACCCCCTTTTAGTATAGCATCTGTTGTCTGACTATTATACGGTGATTGGTGGGTGTATTAGTACTAGAACAAGCGGGATATTAGTTGTTATTTGCATGCAAGTACAAAAATAGTAATTTTTTCTCAATTGACTCACCCTTCCAGACTATCATCCAAGTTTTGAATGCTAAAAAGCGACCTTCCGTTAGTATGTATGATGTGTGGACCTTGTATGTGCCCAAGGGGATTGGGGAGGGATACAGTGCTCTTAGAGGCCAATTTCTTATCATGCTTCTTTGTAATTCCTACAGTTGATTGGTAAAGCCTTCTTATCATGCGCTTTCTTATGGAGATGATCAATTTTTTTTACACGCTTCACTTGTAAAAAGAACAACTTTTGCCACAATCAAATTTTCGTAAAAAAAATGTGATGAAGATAATGTGCAACAAAATATAGAAACATTGCCTAAAAAAGTGTTCCGTTATAGCAGCCCTGGCTGCAGAGCTCAGCAAACACGGGTGATCCCGGACTCATATTAACATTTTCATTAAAACAAAAAGACTATGATAGTTGTGATTTTGCCACGTGAGGGTAAGGAGTTGTAATATATTGGTCTCTCTCCCCATCAACCTTAACGCGTGAACATCATGAGGCCCTTCTTAATGAGTATGAGAAGCATTTTTAAAAGACTTCGGATCACATGCCCGTTCTTGCCACACTGCTTATGTCCATCAAAAGAGAAAAATAAAAAAGAACTACGCTCATAACACCCTTATTATAGGGATGGTTCCTTCACACGTGGGAGGCCGCACAAATTGTTGAAAGCAAGGAAGCATCATCCGCAATGCCCTCATGTGTTCCAAGACTTGCAATCACTCATCGATGTAGGTGGTGCGATTGAGGGATCTGCGAGGACCATTGCCAAGGCATTTCCTCACCTTAATGTCAGGGTGGAGCAAAATCTTCGAAGATGCTGGCTTTAAGGATTACAAGATCACACCAGGGTTGGGTGCTCGGTCCTTGATTAAAACTTTACCACTGAGTTTTCTCCACAATTTATGGAGTTCATAGTTTTTCTTCAAATTGGGAAAGTTCAGAATTAATATGAAAAGTACACATTATCGATCAGAACATATATACGCATGTTGCTGTTTTGTAATTAGCGTGGATTATGTTAAAAAAAAAAAATTTAAGCCCCCTATGTCAAATTTGATATTATGATTCAACAGAATTTCGGTTATAAATTAATTCTCACTAGCCTTTGAACTATTCTTCCCCGATGCTGCTAACAAATGTGGCAGTCCTGACTCCAATGTCGGGGGCTCCAACAGTGACCCGTGAGGCACCTCGGTAACAAAACCAAATAAAATCAAGAAAAACATCAAACCAAAGAGGTGTTGGTTGGATGTAGCATTTTGCCATTAAGCTAAGCTGAGGTCCTAAGCTCGAAACCCTCCTTCCTTTGGCCACCCGTATGGATTATATACGACTTACCTAGCAGGGGCGGACGCAGGATTTTCAGGGACGGGGGTCAGGCTATTTTGAGACAGGGGTCAGGTAAGAGAATTAAGCCTATTTATTAAAAAATATATAAAATGTATATATAATCTATAGGGAAATTGTAGAAACCTATGGGGTCATCTGACCCCCATAGGTTACACGTAGGTCCGTCCCTTGTCCCTGTTACCTAGTGCATAAGTTGGCTAGTAATGTACGCTTGATGCGATTGGTAGCAGAGTGCTATGCTCTTAAGAGTCTACTTGTCCTACATGCCTCTCTAATTGCGTCCTAACTCCTAAGGAGCCTGTCACCCCTCGTGATTAAAAAAATAAAGAGAGAATTTGGGATCAGGTGGGTTTCAGCCGTATATACATTTAGGAATCAAGTAGCTACCTAATTGGTAATTTTCTTTTACTTAATGAAATTCCCATAGAAATGTAGAACGAATTGGCTTGTTAATGAAAACAAATGTAGAACATATTGCATGATTATGTAGAATGTGGTACTACCCAAATGCAGTTTTCTTCGTATCCGTACCTCATCTCAAAGTCTCCAAAAAAAAGAAAAAAATGAACATTTATAAAGATCTTTGTAGAGTAACTCCAAATAAATTGTTATATGTGAGGCCATTTCAATACTGTTGAGACTCCAAATTGACTTAACGAATTGTTTTTTTAGCCAAGTTGTACTCATATTGATTTTTTTATAAATAGACATTTAGGCTACATTATATGAGCTTCACACGCATGTGTTGGCTTGGGACACACACATTCGTTCCAACCTACCAATATGTGATAATAGACAAGATCCATGTATCAATGCGCACCGCCGCACCAAAATCTGACGGCCCGTCCTGACACAGGGCGACGAGCATGAAAATGGATCTCTCTCTCAAATATCCGACCATAACCATCCGGTTATTAATTAACTGTTTTTATAAAATATTTCTCTTTCATGAATATCAAAATCTAAAGATACAATAAACTTCGGGATTCTATAGGTACGAGACAAATATTAAGAAATCACGTAGCAACCTAATTGGCTATAGAGTGTCGATTCTATGATAATTTAGAATGATACAGTGATGAAACTATAATACCCAAATGTTAATTAGGAAACTATCCACTAGGACCACTACCTGAGATCTTTTTGAAGACTTCACTTGTATAAAAACAACAAGCTGCTTGGTGTTGTTAGAAGAAATACAAATGCAATATAAAAAGACTTCTGACTATTACCATGTGATAAGGATGTTGAGATGTAATCAATTGGTCTCTGTCCTCACCATCCGTAACACGTAAACATGGGGTACTTGTTAATGAGTTTCGGAAGGATTTTCTTAATGACTGCATGTCACATGCCCGTTATAGAAAAACAACATTATTTAGAGATCTACTTTCATGTGTCTATTTTTTAATATTGGGTTGCTTTTTTTTCACACGTGGGAGGCTACATACTGTCGCAACGAAGCATCCTACAAAGAGCTGCCCATTCTCGCACATGTTCCACGCTTTCAAAATCGTCATGACAATGTGTGTATATTTAGCGTTTTACTAGCTCAGTACTCTTCCAATCCACAGCCAACTCTACGCTCCCACCTTGCCATCTTCATATCAAGCAAGAAATAAAAAAAGAGAGGAAAAATGGTTGCCACTTCTATGGTAGAGGAGATGTCCAAGGAGCTCTCTCAGGCACATACCAACCTGCTCAACCTTCAGTTTGGTTTTGTTAACGCAATGGCCATCAGATGCGCCATTCAGCTCGGCATACCCGACATCCTACACTCCAATGGCTCCTTCCCCATCTCTCTTTCCGACCTTGCAAGTGCAATTCCAATTCCCCCGGTGAAGGCTGCCCACCTCGGCCGTCTCATGCGCCTGCTGGTCCACTTGGATGTCTTTTCTTTGGAGGACAGCGATCATGAGCCCGCTTATCTCCTAAATCCCACCTCTCGGTTACTCCTTGCTAGTGACAAAGGCAGCAACAACGTCACTCCCTATTCGAGAATGGTGTTGGATCCTTACCTGGTGGAACCTTGTTTCTACTTTGGTGATTGGCTCAAGATGGAGGGCTCCATGCCCTTCGAGCTCTGCCATGGTGGCAGCATGTGGGAGGTGGCGGCAATGAGGCCTGAGTTCAACAAAGGCTTTAATGCGGCCATGGCGAGCGACAGCCAATTCTTGTTGGGGTCAATTGTTGCACAATGCCCTCATGTCTTCCAAGACTTGCAATCGCTCATCGATGTAGGTGGTGGGATTGGGGGATCTGCAAGGACCATTGCCAAGGCATTTCCCCACCTTAATGTCAAGGTGCTAGATCTGCCCCATGTGGCCGCAGTGATGCCAAAGGATGCTGGAGTGGAGGTCATAGGAGGGGATATGTTCAAGCATATCCCACCCACAGATGCAGTCTTTCTGAAGGTTTGTGAAAGTTGACTGCTCAGATAAAACTTTTTATCTAACTAGTTACTATATTTCAACATGGGCCTGAAGAATTTATTAATGGATGTTGCATTATGTAGTGGATTCTTCATGACTGGAATGACGAGGAATGTGTTCAGATTCTGCGCAAATGCAAGGAGGCAGTGCCTAGCAAAGAGAAAGGAGGGAAGGTGATTATAGTCGAAGTGGTGGTGAACTCCAAGATGGAAGACCACAAGTATACGCAGGCTGAATACTGTGCAGATGTTATAATGATGGCATTGACCACAGGGTGGGAGAGGGACGAGCAAGAATGGAGCAGAATCTTTAAAGATGCAGGCTTTAAGGACTACAAGATCACACCGGGGTTGGGTGTTCGGTCATTGATGGAGCTTTATCACTGAGTTTTCTGTAGGGATTATATGTGAAGTCTTTGTAGTATGGATCTTTAAAATGTATGCATGTGGATGTCGGAAAAAATGCACTGATTTTGGATCAAAATTATATCTTAGCCTCTCCAAATCAAAATTGATGCTAAAATCAGGAGAATTAAAATTGTGTTCCATTTTTTTAATTAATAACATGTTGTACTCTTCTCCTCTCTCTATAGATAGAGTTCTATCGCGCCCCAGTGAGATGGAGAGCCACATTATCAACCCAAGATATGTTGGAATTTTTCGAGCTATAATTAAACAGTAATGTTATATACACGTCCCAGCCTGCTTGTGCATGGTCAGATGAAAATGAGGCACACAGAAATTCCCATAGATCCTATGCCTACCCAAGTGCCCACAATGGGTGCCCAAGAGGCTGAACCACAAGAGTGTATATAATTTGTGAAAATAGAATAGTTATACAATATTTAGTCAATTCACAAATAGAGGTGAGAGAATAATTATTGTATTCTATATTTTTTTTTGGGTAATTGAAAATTGTATTAACCAAAAAGGAGGGAATCCAAATGATATGACCTTTCAAAATTCCTCAAAAAAAGAAAAAACATCCATTAGATAAAAAGGAAAAAAGAATAGTCGAAAAACTGATCGATAAATAAACGCTCTAATGGATCAGATTTTGATACCATTACAAACACATAACTGATTGATCACACATTGAGAAGAACGGAGGAAGCTGACATTAGTCCCAAAACCCACTCATAAAACTACAATGGGAGAGACACGTATCATTTAACTTGACCACTTGAAGAATATCTTGAACTCTACTAATAATTTGATGCCCCAAAACATATGCCTCCATCTTTTTATCATAAAAATTCTATGATTCATCACCTCCCAAATCATATTAATAAAAACAGTAAAAACAGCTATGAGAATATGACCAACATGTTATCATTTCTTCTGAAATAAAGTATCCATTCTAACTCTATTTGACTGTTCATAATAGGATGTTGGATGTGGCATTTCCTCAAGAAAATGCGCCACAATGTCTTTGTGTAAGCACATTCAAATAATAAATATTTAACTGATTCCTCCTGTCTTATGCAAAGAAGGCAACAGTTAGCTAGAAGAAACCCTCTCTTCTTTAAGTTGTCTAATGTAGATAGCCATCATTGAGTCTCATCCATGAACACAATGAGTACTTATTCACCCTGTGTTTGAACCAAATAAGATCATACCACGGGACAATTCCATATTTAACTCTACTTTCATTCCAAGCACTTTTGAAGGTGATTTTTCGAGATTCTACAAGCCACCCATATGAATCATTCACATCAGCAAGAACTGGAGTTCTTTCTAAAGTTTCCACCTTTGCCATATCTCCCTTTCTTGAAAAGTAACGGGACATTAATTAAGAAGCTGTACCAAATTAATGTAACCATCAATTGTATCGTTAATATTACCGCTCAGGTTCAACATAGTTTTGTTGCCAAATTTCCTACCCAACGTGAGAGGGCCACTCCATGTCCAACCACATTTTGAAAACACTCCCATTTCTAACTTTGAAATAGCATCTTGCTTGCATAAAATGTTGTAATTCAAGAATAGATTTCCATGCATCTGAACAGTTATGTGGTCTAGCTAACCACATGGAAGAGTTTCAAAGACAGACTCCATGGACCCATAAACACCATAGGGATTACTTACAGGTGACACAATGCCAAAATAATTTAGCAATATTTGCATTATTAATATCTTGAATACGTCTAACACCCAATCCACCTTTTTTCAGAGGTCTACACAACTTCCTCTAAGAAATATTATGAAATCCATTACATTGAGTTGTACCTTTCCATAGATAATAGGCCAAAATAATTTCCACCTTCCTACAGACGTTCTTTAGGAATTTGAAACACAAGGTCCAAAAGACATTCAAACCACCAATGACGGACTTTATAAATTGCAATCTTCAAGCATAAGATAGAAGAGAATCCATCCAGAAATACAATCAGTGATTTGTCAATAAGAGATTTACAGGCAAAGAAGGAGATATACGCTTAGAAGAGAGTGGCATGCCTAGATACCTGATCGGAAAACATCCTTCTTGAAGAGCAAACATATGAAGAATAATATGTTTTTGTTGGCAATCTGCAGAGAAGAAAATGCTACTCTTGCTAATGTTTGCTTGTAGACTAGACAATTTTGCAAAGTCATAAAGAATACTATGAATGCAATTGACCAAATGTACATCATCCTTGGAAAAAATAAGAACATCATTAGCAAAAAGGAGATGAGTAACAGGAAGACCTCCCTCAAAGTTTGGTGCCATGATGAGCCCCTAAGCTGCAACCTTATTTAATAAACATGATAGCCCTTCCATACATAATAAGAACAATAGAGGAGATAGAGGACAACCCTGTCGGAGACCACTGACATAGGAGAAATATCAATAATTTGACACATTAATAAAGATACTAAAAGAAAGAGTGCAAAGACATTGTTCAACCCTATTGGATCCATCTATCATCAAATCCAAGTGACACAAGAACATGAAAGATGTAACTCCATCTGACTTTATCATATGCTTTCCTCAAGTCTACTTTAATCCAGAATTTATTTTGTCCCCCATGCAGATGCGTATTACGGACCAATTCATGTGACGAAAACTAATTTTGCAATAAATTTAAATAAATAGAAAGAAAATATAATTTTATTTCGATTACCTAAATTAGGAAAGTATGGTTGCTTAATTTAGTTTTGATGTGACATGTTATGTGGAATCTTTGATGTGAATGTGATGCATTAGAAATTGATTTAGTAATGGACTAGGTTCAAGCAGGTTACCCGGGCGCGAGGCTAGCCCTGGCGCTGAGGCCGGTCTGGCCAATGGTCTGAGGACACTTGACGCCAGGTAGTGGGGCCAGGTGCCAGTGTGGATACGAGACACGTTGTATGATACATGTGTGTGAGAAATAAATAAATAAATTATGACTCGTAGTAATGTGGTTAGTTACAGGGTTAATTCATGTGCACCTGTACTAGATGTCACATGTACCTAACGCTAGACATACCTGGGCATTAGGGCAACTGGACGCCAGGGCACGTGGGAGTACGTGTAAGACGGTTGGTTATTTGTAGTGGTTAGAGAAGATTACAGTAGAAGAGAAAGATTTGATTTACTAGTGGAAACTAAGGAAAGTAACTAGTAAATCAGGAAAGAGTAACTAAATTGGATACTGCTATTTATAAGAGCCAAATGGGATTGGATAAGAATATTCCTAAGATCAGTATCAGCCAATTAAAGAAGGGAAACCAAAAGGGAAGGACGTCCAAAAGGAAGTTGTAACCGAAAAGGCAGTTTCTAGATTTGGGAGATAGGATCAATTTTGAAAAGAGATTTGATTCTAAAAGATTTAGAATCCCAACTAATTGGGGCGCCCATTTGGAAGGACGTCCAAGTCCAATTTGGAGAAGGAATGTGGATGGAGGTAGGGTTGTCAACAGGTCGGGCTTTTGCGGGCCAGAGGTTAGCCCTAGCCCTAGCCTTAACAAACTTAACCCTGGCCCTAGCCCGACCCTAGCCCTAAGCTGACTTCCAAAATTCAGCCCGACCCTAACCCTAGTTGGGCTAGGGTCGGGCTTCGGGCTTTTGGAGAGCCTAAAAGAACGCAAATAAATTTTTTGGGTTATGAGCTTCCCCTAACCTTGCCATGGGACTAAAAACTGTTAAGCAATGATATATTGTAAACTCTACAC
The DNA here is from genome assembly GCA_039654745.1 of Houttuynia cordata. Lineage (NCBI taxonomy): Eukaryota > Viridiplantae > Streptophyta > Magnoliopsida > Piperales > Saururaceae > Houttuynia > Houttuynia cordata. The sequence goes on from CM077502.1 coordinate 67,962,530, forward strand.
GATTTAATGCCAAAAGGAGACGACGAGCATGTCAAAAAATCTATACATAACTGTTTAGAGTTTGCACTAAAGTGTCATCATCATACATAGATTTTCACAAAGCAACATTGCCTCTTTCATATCGTTTGTTAAACAGACGTAGCATGTATGTGTTAGATAATCTAGGAAGCTCCGATACGGATATGGCGATACAATAAGATACGGCAATTTTTATATTTTTTAAAACACATTTTAGGTTGGTCCTAGTGTCAAAATAAACAATAAGCATCATGAAGAAAATTATAACAAACATTGACCCTAGATAGCAACAACTAGCACCCTAATAATCCTAATATCCACAACCAACAAACATTGATCCTAGATAGCAACAACTAGCACCCTAATAGCCACACCTAGCACAAGCATGCAGTCACATAAAATCAAATGAAGAGTGTCAAGTGCCAAATCTAGAGTTTTGATCATCAGAAATGACCCGGACTTCTTTTATTGCACACATATGCCCATTTTCAGTGTCAATGGTCAATGCAACATACATTGGATCTGTAAATACCTTCATCAACATTCAAAAATTTCCCCAATATAAAAGAGTGAAGCATGCATAAATCCAGTTGAGTTAAAATTGGTAAAATTCGTACCTGTTGAATCCGACGTAAACATGCACAAATGTCCCTCTTCCTAAGAGCTTTTCCTTTATCCACTTTGAGCACAGACTCTGGCCATTCTCATTTGCTCCATTACATCTAAAGGCATGTGAAGAGAAAAATTGACACAAACGAGTACTTGTTTAATTAAGTCTCAATATGTGAAATTGTTTTACATGAATCCCTCATAGGCTAATACTTGTATTCTCAAATTTCTGAGAAGAAACAATTGTCATCAATTATGTAAGACTGCAGGAATATTCACCACATTAACAAGACATGATTTTTAAGCTCCTAATAACTTACTATTAATCCCCAATTTAAGTCCCTAGGATTGACAATTTAACTGTGAAATTCACCACGTCCCTCTCAATAACAACAAAATAATCCCATAACTCGCTCCACCTCGAAATCTTAATTCGTAAACCATGATCCATCAAAGGCGTTCAATATCCATAATCGGTGCTAACAGAAACAAACAAATTGAAGGTTCGATGATTGACTAGAATCAGTGAAACATAAAGAACAGAAAATGAAAACCCTTAGTAGTTGATCATGGAACAATTAGATATGCAAAAATACTCCTTTTATCATTGTGTCTGTGTTTGCTAAGCTTAAACCGAGCTAGGGCGACAAGCTACCTGCAGGGACTGGTGAATCCACGGTCAGGCGGGTTATCAGAAGATTCGAAGGAATGACTGGTTTGCATATTTTGTAGCAGCCATGCCGGGCTGGTGGGGCAGAAAGCCCACCTCCTCCAGGAAGTCAGATGAGCACCATCGGGATGGGGAGCACGCCAGGAAGGCCTCCAAGGAGATGGCCCAGAGCTTCGACGACATCTTCTCTCGAAACGGCATCGAGCCTTCTGCTCTTTCCCGCCATGCCTCTCTTCCTCCTCTGATTTCGGGTTGTCCAAATGCGCAACCATCCTCTCCCCTGTCCCTCTATTCTCTTTGCCGACATCCTTGCTGGCCATGACCATGCTCCGGGGTCTGGCTCTTTTTCCAGTGAGACGACAACTCAGAGCAGTGGTCGGGGGAGAGCTCTTAGCTTAGAGCGGCAGTCGGGGGAGAGCTCTCAGCTCAAACCGGCGGTCGGGGGAGCCAGGGCGGCGGTCAGGGGAGACGGGGGTTCGAAGTGACGGTCAAAGGGAGACAAGGGTTCGAAGCGACGGTCGGAGAGAGACGAGGGTTCGAAGCGGCGGTGGCCGGCGGTCGGGGGTGATGGGTATTAGTTTTAGGTTTTTTTTTATACGGGGGATTGGGGAGTCCGAACGGGCTGCTTTGGGCCTTCGGGCTTTGAGGCCCGAGCCCTACCCGTGGCCTTAAATTCCAAGCCCTTACCCGTTACTTTGCGGGTTGGGTAGGGTCGGGCCCTCTGGCTATCGGGAAAATTGACAGCCCTAGATGGAGGGTTGAGATTAAAAGGATGAGAATCAAAGGTCGAAAGTGAGTCCAACCAAGAACAGGAAACCCTAACTATTTAAAGCCTCACAATGGGGTGGCTGGCCCACACACTTGGCCAACCACTCCCTTACTCTTTTATTTTGGTTTTCTTCTCCTCTTCTCCCTCAAGTTAGTACTTTCTCATCCCCTTTCTACGCCCAAAAATTCATTCCTTGGAGTGCTAGAGAGTAGCAACACGTCGGTGATGCGACAATCGTTAAGCAAAGAAGCACACCAACTGGACAAGCAGGATGATTTTTCCCTATGATTTTGATTTGAACTTCATACTTCCCATGAATGATCTATATTGTGATATCTTGTTGACATAAATATGGTCTCTTAATTAGAATTTAGGGTAAAATTTCATAGTCTTGAATTATTGATGTTATGATGTGATATATGTTGAATCATATGGACGTTTGTGTTCAAACTCTCTTTCGTTACACGTGCTAGCCACTAGATGGGGAATCCAATCCGTTGTGATATTCCTTTGCTGCTATATTGGGTTAGTTGGTTCTTGTCCAGAGTATGTTATCTTGTTCAATGGATGATTCATGGTAATTGTATAGCTTTAATGCTTTAAGTAATGATTCTTGTCACTATTCTATATCAAAGTAGACAATTATTAAGAAACATCACTCGTTCAAGTGTCATGACTCTACTGTTCAGTCGAAGGTGTGATATGGTCGATGTCAGTTCACTGACCAGGTGTCTTGATCTATCTCGTATTAGTTATCCAGTTCATCTAATATATCTATTATAGAGATATGATTGTATATTCAAATATAGATAGGGAAACAAACCCTAATCATTCAAAATTACTAAAATTTAGAACTAATACGGTTCTCTAATAAGCATAAGATATCATGTAAGGAAGCATATTAAGGCATTAATATCCTTATTCGAGATTAATTATATTCCTTAATCAAATAGAATTAATAATAGTGTTCTCAGTTACGACTATTTCCTGCGCCAATGACTTGTACTAAAATGTATGTAACTAATTATGAAAAATCAGAAAACTATGCTGTCTATGGGGTTAGAACATGTCACACCCCAAATTTTCAGCTCTTATCGGAGAATGTATCTTGTAAATATGTCGAATAATTGAGGCGTCACAGATAATTGCGTTGTCATTCACACAAACATAATGATAAATGTTAAATGACAAACCCTCAAGGGACAAACTATTTATAAATGAGAATCTAAAATGAACAATGATTAATAACTTGTTATGTTCTCTAATGGTCCAAAAGCCATTATTACAAAATCATCAAAATAAATTGTAATTATAAAGACTAAACTTTGAGTTATTGTTCTACGAATTCACCTTTAAGTCCAACTCTCCTCTACGAGCTATCATCAGCTAAACTTGCATCGCAGGATGCATCAGTATTCCATAGAAATACCCAGTAGAATGCAAAAACCGCAATAGAATATAACATGACAATTCAATAATAATATGATTCAGCATCATAGACAATTAATAGTTAGAGTATTCATCACATGATAAATAAATATAGGCTGACACAGGATTGGTGTTTGGTCAATACACTTGATTACGAACATTATCTAGATCAGTAGAATTTAAGAATGCTGAATCTGTCCAGAACAGAAGGGGTGGAAAGACACACCTCTTGAGAACAATACTGACAGTTTATGGACTAAAGAAAATTAATGGAGATAGCTCGGTGAGTCTACAACATAACACAACTGACAATGTATTTTTCTAATTTTTTTGGAATTACTTATGAATTATCTTGTCAGAGTGTTGGTGCAGAAATCAGTCTGACTAAGAATGAAAAACTATTCCGGGACTGACTGTAATGCATAATAAAACCCTAGATGTTTAGTAATGTTATAACCTTGATTAAGTAAGTCTTAACTTTAGGATTCATGACTTCTAAAATGGAACAGCAAGGTCATATTTGAAGATGGCAGCAATAAGAAAAGACAAATCAAGGTTCTTTCTTAACACAATACAAGCAATAAAGACACGAATCATGTAAGCGATTGCAATCGATTACTACAATTTTAACATGACAACAATGCATATAATTCAAAAAAAGTGACAAGAGTATAAGTATGAATAAGGTTCAACTCAACATCAGTAGGAACATGCAAGTATCTAACTTCAAACGCAAGAAAATCTAGGCACTGTAGAAGAACAGGACCATAAAAAGAATTGTGTAAAAAAATCCTACCTCAAATCATTCGTCGATATCCTCTCACTTTACCTTAATTCCAATGTCCTGTGCACCTCCTTTGACACCTCTTCAAGTCAGTCAGCACGAGAGAATGACGAGAGAGAAGAAAAATAGGGGTCGAGAGAGAGAAAGAGAAGAGAAAGGGGGTCAACAATTTGGAGAAAGAGAGAGAGAGAGAGACAGAGTTGCAGAAAAAGAGAGAACTAGCTCCTCTATTTATAGAGGATGCCCCAACCACCCCAATTGGAGTCCTACTCCAATAGGTAACTCTTTATCCTTATCCCGTTTGAAGTCTATCCATATCTGGTAAGTTTATAACTACAAGGATTCTCCAAAACTAATCCTGATGCCCAAAGGGAGTCCTAGCCCAGTAGGTTTCTTTTTCCCTTCGTCCATCCGATTCCTCTTCCTAATGCTAATCCAACTTGAAGTATATCATGTACGAGATTGTGTCAATCCACTCCTCTACAACTCATCTTGGCACCAGACTTATCCTCTAGTTGATCAGACTCCCAACTTTCTGAGGAGTCCTATTCTAGATTAACACTTGTGGTATTCCTACTTCAAGTAGGACTTTACAATCTTATCTTTACACACTTATCCATGGCGTGAGAAATATCTCCAGCTCTAAACACTCTTCTAGATGTTCAAACTCCTAGCTTTTGAGGAATCTAGTTCTAAGCTTACCCACTGTGCAACACTACTCCATTCCTACTCCAAGTAGGAATGTAATTGGAAAACAGATAAGCAAGGTTTACGAAATTCTCATGGACATCACGTGACGAATTAGGGCGTGATATTTCTATTGTAAATGCTCCTATGAGTCTAGAATCCAGCGCAACTGACGGCATGTTATTCCGACACATGTAGACTTAGACTTGACCTTTTTTAGTTCAGGTTGTCGGCGTAGAAACAGTTCTGGCCGAGAGCATTAATTTGAGTTGTGGTCAATTATTTAGTTTAATTAAGGTTTATACATTACTTACATTAATAATTCAACTTAGTCCAACATTAGTTATCATGTTTCACTTTGCCTAATCCTACTTTAATTAGGAAAGTATCTTCCCTTAAAATTTGTTTTATTCTATGATCTTCTTATTTAACCCTCGCGCCAAACCTAACCCTTGCGTCATGCACAGCTCTGCACCTGACCCTAGTGCCAAGCACAACTCCAGTGCCAGGTTGGACACTAAAAAACCCTAGTTTGAAAATGGAAGCTAGATCTAGTTACTTCATTAAATCATATTCCAAATTCAAATCGGACTCTAAAATAATTATCAACCATCTATCCAACACTTACTAGAATCCAAAAAAAATTATGGTTTCTCACTTCGAAATGCCATTAATTATACTTTTTATTTGAATTTTTTTTGCCAAAATTTGGGGTCGTCACAAAACTAGACTCATAGGAGTAATCACAGTAAAAAATTTAGAGTCTAATTCGAAATGTGCTAGCAGTGGGAACCATCGGAAGTCAATTGATATGTAAAAATAGTACACTATAATTAGGTTAAAAGTCAATAAAAGTCCACTAATACAAGGGTATATGTTAAGATAAGTGTGCAATGAACTTTATACATACATTACAAGACTTATCATTGAAGATTATAGTAGGATTGATTAAGTTCTAATAACATCATCATGGGTCAATCAAGGGCATTTTGGTATTCAATGAGGCTTTTGTACTCTGCTTGAGGTGTTTATTCAATTTGAGCTTCCAATTGGAATTTGAATCCTCAATTCATATTATCCCAAATTCTGATCTTTGAAGTCTAAACAAGTGTCTCTTGAACACAGTTGGGTCTTGTAGTGTTCTTATCTAGGGCTATGCACATGTAAGGCATCTGATGTTGAATATCTCAATCCTACTCCTTTTGTGAGTTGGTTATCAGAAAGAATGTGATCTTCACCGAGGATATATGTTTATATCTCTGTCTTTAGGTAGTCATTTGCTCCAGTAATTCTTCATAAGGACTTTGCCAGTTTTGGCCCATTAGAGGCAATCAAATAAGTTTCCTAGGTTGAGAGACGTGTAATCTCAAAAGTACCTGAGTGGAGGCTTTCATAGTATGCTCATAAAGCCCTGATAAACTCTGCCAAGTTGAGAGTTTATAATACTCAAAAGCACTTGAAATGGGAGTAAACTCTACTAGGTTGAGAGTTATGATACTCAAAAGCACTTGGAATGGGAGTAGACTCAAAAGCCCTTGTGTTAACAGATTATATTTTTAAATCCTTGTTATGTTCTCGCCCAAAGAGAGGCATATACATACGGTTTTAGATTGTTGAGACATTATAGAAGGTCTAGCAGTGTTCGTAAGCACTGATGGGGCCAGTATCCTAGACATGGCAGGGTTCCAGTAAGATAACCTCTAGGGTAATTTGGGAAGTAACCACTTGCAAGTGGTAGTGTCTGAGAGCAGAAACTGGATCTCCTTACACTTTCGATGTTTGGAGTCTTGATGAGTGTTAATCTCTCCATACACTTTCGATGTTTGGAGTCTTAGTGAATGATAATCTCTCCTTACACTTTCGATGTTTGGAGTCTTCATGAATAATACTCTCTCCATACACTTTCGATGTATTGGGAGTCCTGGTGATTGATGATATTTTCCTGGTAATAGAATTCTTTATATTCAATTCAAATATTGTTGATTATCTAGTTGTCATTTGAATTCTATTCCTTGTCATATATTGTATCTCCTGTGCTTGTATGGGTTTTTACATCCTACTAGGTATTTCTTTGGAATACTCATGCATCCTGTCATGCAGGCGTGGATAAGGAATAGATTTGGAGAAAGTTGTAGTTAAAGGAAAAACTTGAAGACTGTAGTTGAAAAGACATGAAGTTTATCTTTAATTTTAATTAAACAGTTGTGATATCAATGGCATGTGTGCCGAAAACTTTTAGTAATTTTATTATGAGGTCTTTTAATGACTTTTATTGTAGAGTAATTGTTAGACTTATGGATTTTCATTTCATGGTATTAATGATGTTGATTCTGAAGACTAAATTGAATCAATTATACATCCTTTGGTGATGGTGTAATTGAATAGAGGATCGAGTATTTGGTCGCATTCCGAGTTTCTGGCTTCAAGAATATTCGTATAAAGAACGTCTTCCACACAAACAGGGGCGGACCATCTATTTGTAAATCCCAAGCTTTAGAGATAACATCTTTTATCGTTGGATCAGTAAGCCACATGTCAAATAATTTAAACGGTTTCGGGCCTTTAGGGAATGGAGGTCTCATACTAAAAACAATTGGGTTATGGTCTGAAGGAGGAGGGCAATGAAGTTTGGCATTAGGGTAATTAATAACCAATCTGCATTACCGAACCCCCTATCCAATTTGCTATATGTAAGATTGTTGCCAACTTGATTGTTACGCCATGTAAAAGATAAGGAACAAGGTGTTTCTTGCATACCTGCATGAGAGATACACTCATTGAAGGCCCGCATTTCCGATTGAGGTACAACACCCCGCCCTGCTCTTTATGACTCATGACGAACAACATTAAAATTCCCCGTAATCAACCATAGACCACTTGTAGTATTATAGAAATTACACACACTATTTCACATATTTTTCCGTTCTTGAGCGTCATTAGAACCATAAATTGCTATGAAATAAAAAGACTCACTTATGTTGTAGGTGACATGGCAATGAACAACTTGGGATGTCTGATCTATACATGAAATATGCAATTTATTATCTCCTAAGCTTATGATTATGCTAGTGTTTGATTAGAATAACTGCTACTTTAATATAGTTTTTGGTTTTTGTAGGAAACAAGAGTAATACACAAAAATGAAGAGAAAAGTAACTCGAACGGTTAAATTATCATAACTCCGTGTACAAATGTCAGATTGGACTGATTCAAGTCTCATGTTAAAGTTCAAGAAATCAATTTTCCAACGCCACCAACCACGCGCAATTTGGAGTTCAGGACAGAAAGTTATAGCCATTTGAAGTTTATGAACAGTAACTACGATCAATCGGAAATCACTGCGATCGATCGCCAGAGCTGCAAAAGCACTGCATTGAAGGACACGATCGATCGGCATAAAAACGATCGATCGTATCTACTGGAATTTTTCAATCGCGCAAGACAGTAACTACGATCGATCGGTATCATACGGCATCGATCGGCAAAGCGATCGATCGGAGGAAAATAACGAAGGAATTGCGATCGATCGGATAGCGAACGATCGTCAATACGTACGATCGATCGCCGTATGCGGCAAACCGGAATTAAGACCTATTTCGACTTGGATTTGGAAGGGGACTTCGTGGTTTCTCTTCACTATTATAAATAGGCCTTATGGGAGAACGTTTTGGGCACCACATATTCAACCTAGAGAGAAATTTGAGACCTTGGAGGCTAGAGCAAAGGAAGAAGAAGATGATGAAGATGAAGATGATGGATTCTCTTCCCATGCTTGGCTAAACTCCTATCCAAGGCGTAGATGAAGCCCAATAATCTGGTTGTGTAGTTTCTTTTCTCTCATATTATTTTTACTCTAGTTGTTGTATAAACCTTTGTTATGCAATTAAAGTTAATTCATTGAGTTTATTCTTTGTGCTTGAGAGAGACAAGAGTGGATTTTATGAATTTCAATCTGAAAGATTACTTGCATGTCTGAGAGGAATGTGAGTGTTCTAATTTGTCATATGTTAATAAAGTTTCATTGATTTATGCTTGAGAGAGATAGATCACAATTCCATATGCTTAATTGATTTATGTGTTACGTCCAAGAGGAGAGCACTATAATTTGAATTGACAGGTGTATGTCTGAGAGGAATACACCAGCCAATTGGAAATTTTTATTTAAAAGAGAGAGAGAGACGATACACTAGTTATTGTGGTGGATTCGAAGCCTTGGTCTTCTCCACATTGATTAAAACTCAGCTTAGTAGTTAAAGTTCATAGCTTTATTTAGATTAAACAAAAACTGCAACTTTCTTCTCTTGAATTTGGTAAAAGATTAATCTGTCCCTGAGGTTCGATAACCCTTTAATACTCACCGTAGTACAATTGCCTTGTGCACTTGCAAGGGTTTTAATTTTAAACGATCAATGTCTCATGCAACTTTCGGACTCTAGCAACATTCGGGTTCCACAGTAACAAAATTCTGCCTGTATCATCTTACTGTAAGTTGTGTGTAGAATGTCATCCCATAATTAATTTCTTACTAACTCTATCAATCTGTTTACTCTTGAGTTTTGTGTCACATAAAGACAGTAGAAACACATCTTATTCACTAACGAGCTCACAACAAAAAAAATTGTGTTATTCGCTTAAAGTCAACGTTATTAAAAGTATTAGCAACGCAATTAACAAATGACAGTAAATGCAGCGTCTAAGCAATGTTTGTAAAACGTTATTACATCTTTTAGCAACTCTTTGATAAATGATGCAAAAGTTATTAGCGACGTTCCTGGTTCAGGAATGCTTTAAAAAATGTAAGAAAGAGAATTAGCAACGATTAAAAAAGCATCGATTAAAATACCTAAATGCAAATATCAACATTAGTGTCGTCTATTCCACCGTCGCTGAACCCCTAATACGTCACTGAGTTTTAGTGACGTTTTTAAGAGCGTCGTTGAAAATAATTCACTTGATTTTTTAATAATAGAAAAAAATTATTGACTCGAAACCATCTGTTTCACACTATCAAAACTGTATTATTGCTTTCACATGAAAGTGAATGTACATCAATCAATATATTTAAATAAATTACAAGACGTCATATTGCACATCTTTATAAGTATCTATATCTACTTTGGAAATACTCTTCGAATTGCCCTTGCTCATTATTCCCCAACTCACCACATTTAGTACTCCATGAATCTGCACACAACAGAATAAATATTAGTATGGTTTTAAATGATATTGATGATCAAACAACAATGCTTAATTAGAAACAACAAAAGCATGCAATAAATCTAAACTTCCGGTTGATTACAATTTTTTTCTTTAGAAGTGCAAAGACCAATTCTTTTATGTTATGCATTGAACTAAAGAAATCTGACCCTTTAACAAAACTACACTAAGGAACCTTTTTCTTCACAAAACTGACGTAAATAATGCCAATCAGCAGAAAAACTAAATGGAGGATTGTTTTCAATGTATGAGAAAAAAGTTTTAAAGTGCAGCAATATTTTACTATATACAATCATTATCATAGTTCATAATCTCTTAATACAATCTAAAAATATGAGATCAATTTTATGTAACTATGTAGTTATTATTGATGTCAATTAAACAGTTACAAACAAAATATGAAAAGCATATGTATAAGCGAATATGACGAAATTAAGCCTCCTTTAGGCTAAAAAATGAATATGGAGTGTGATATAATATGTTATGCCTATATTTTCCCAAAAAAAAAATGTCATGCCTATTGAGATTTTACATTCTTTACTAATTGTAATTGTACCCACTCAGTGAAACTTAAGATACAACTACAATAAAAATTATGCACCACAGCACGCAAACAACACACAATACACAAGGGGCTGGGCAGGCAGGTTTTGAATCACCCACCTGCCCGCTTGATTAATGTGTGTCGGATGGAATCTGCTTGCAGCACCAAGGTGCATGCAGAGACATGGCGCATACTAAGAAAGATCAATTGGAACTCTGGTAATCTTGAAAAAATAAAGAAAACATGCTTTGCTATAGAGTATAATTTGCATATTCAACTAAACAAATAGCAACAAGAATAAAGAAGTATGCCCAGGTGCACGCAGATGTGTGAGTCAGGCGTAAACTATCAATATGGTTCAAACTTCAAACCAGGCAAGATCAATTGGAATTCTAGTAATCTTGACAAAAAAAATCGTACTTCTAGAATTTGAATATTCAACAACTCAAATAGCAACAAATAAAAAGAACTTAACAAATATTAAAGCTATAAAATCCTTAAATAGGCAAAGAACTAGATACTCATATCTCTTTCTTTCTGGTCTTGGAATCACTAGCAGCAGTGACAGTAATGAACTTGCCTTTCATCAAATCCAAAGTACTCTTGGCATTCAAATTGTCCATGCCAAAGTCATGTTTGTCCGGAACATCTCCGTCCATGGAGCTCCCCACAAGGATTGAAGATGTCAGTGACTTATTTTACCTGCATCAATAGGTACGCCTGCATGTACTCCAACGTTGGTCACAACCCCGATAGAGATTTCACTCAAGAGTTTTTCTAGTGCAAACAATTAATACATAAAATAATAGAAACGGGAGTAACGTATAAACAACTGCAAACTTCATATGCATAAAGCACTAGTCAAGTAAGCAACTTTACCATAAACGAGACAAAGATTTATTACCCATCCTTACGAATGGATGAGCGACTTACCTCAAGTATGCCATTAAATCGCAGTGCCAATAATGATTGCTTTAGATCAGTCCCAAACTTTATTGCTTCCCTTAAAGATTTTTTCAACGACAACAACTGAGCTAGCTCAACAACCCTCACCAACTTATCACCCGATGACCAACGAGTACATCATTTCGTAAAAAATAAAAAAGACGAGTACATCAAGTAATATATTTACATAATTCTCGTTCTATTGCAAAACAACAACCAATTGTTAATATCTACTCAGAGTTTTAAAAACAGTAGTTTAGACTAAGACAATTTTCTCTAAATAACAATGATAAATCAAAGACAAATAAAGAGCACTTACCCTTGCAGAAGCTCTTAATAAGCCTAAATATGCATTTGTCAAGAGCTGCTTGCACATCAAAACTTCATATGCTAGTTCAGTGATGTCTAAACCCATACTACGCACTTCTTCAATTCTCTTTTAGATATGAGAAAACAATATAATAAACTAGGATTGAGTAGCGAAAAAAAGTTACAATTAATTCATGTAAATTCTGATTGATCGACCAATTTTGGTACTAGAGCCACTAGATCTGGCTGAAGATGCTTCGGAGCCTTATCGAGCACAACTACAATCATTTGTGCAGATTGAGGTCTCCGCTTAGGTTCTGGACAACCTTACGGAACAGCACCATCAAGCTCCTCAGATTGTTCTGGCCACTTAGTCTGCACGCCAACAATTATTATTATAATAGCAGAAGTCACATGAAGAACAAATAAATGAAAATTAATTGAACTCCTTAAACATACCAGCTAGACATACTAATCACACTGTTGGCTATCACCCTATAAACCAAAATCTTCAGTTCAATAAGAGAAACAATAAAATACTACCAAATAGCCATTCCTAGGGAAAATAAGGCACCGAAATTTTAATTAAAATAAGGCACCTAATATGTGTGTGTGTGTGAGAGAGAGAGAGAGAGAGAGAGATGAGCTTAGACATATTTTCCAATCAAAATGTACTTTCTAATCTTTTCTGATCAAATCCAGAGAAGAACAATGGTAGTATGATAAATAAGACCAGAAAGAAAAATAACCATGTGCAGTTATATTGAGAAGAAACTCAGTTGAATGTAAGTAGGGTTGATTTTAAAATACAAAAGAAAATGTATATAAGATCCTTCAAAGAAGCATACTATGGTAATAGAAAAGGAAAATTATGCTATGCAAGGGATACCTTATGCCCATGGTGAGTATTATATGAAAATCATTACCTCTACATGGTGAGGTCCTGAGGTTGCTAACTCTCCATCCTTTGGACCCAAAATACGGAAAAAAAATGTTATAATAGGTATGACATCCCTATTGATAAAGATAAATTTTATTATATCTTTAAACACTCTTCTAGCACTTTTAGATATATCAACAACAAGCTTTCAATCAATTAAACATAAAAATGACACAAACACAAGCCTCAATATGAATTAGAATTCTCAAGCTAGTAATTAACAAACGGTAACAAGCCAGATGGCGCATCTTGAATAACATTGAAGAGCAGTTAGCGGTTATCTAATGGGCATTTTGAAGTTCTAGCTCAAGTGAACTCCCCAAAAATTATTTCATATACAAGCTTCATTACCAAAATTGACAGTATTAGCAGAGGATGAATGTTGGTGTGGAGCCCTAAAAATAGAAAATGCCATCTAGAAAAGAAAGACCGTGATTACCTGACATGCAGCCCCATAAAATAGCCTTTCCATTCCAACAAATTCCACAGTGTACGCGTAAATAAAGGGCTCAGAAGCTTACACAAAATTTGTATCTTCTGGTCGCTTCATCATTATTGACGGAATTAAATTATCACATGCCATAGAAGAAATTTAAAGGAACTATATAACATAGAGTTCAATCCTTGTGGAACAAAGTTCCTTAGCAGTTAGTGTGAATATGTAGTTTGCTTTCCATGTCTAAAAGACATACAACATGGGACATACATACCCATTAAACTTGCACAAACATATGCCCAGTTTCAAGTGGCCTTTAAGTCAAGGGCTGATGGGATATCAATCACTCACTCGGTCAACATGTGCACAATCCAATGGCAGGCATAGGACTCAGACATATTTTGAATATGCATCCAAACACATGCTTACTTTTTTCCTAAATCTAATGACCACATTTATGTTTACATGCCTAAATCTAAATTCCATGCGTTTGCTTGGCGATCGATCGTCGTATTGCGTGACTGCGGTTTGGCTTCATTTTCTGTTCTCTTTTTCTTGATATAAATATGTAATACCCTAAGAGCGGCGGCTATGTGGTTTTGGAGGTGTTTTATGAGGAGAGACAAACCTTGTACTTCTTTTGATTTGATTAGTGGAAGTTTGGTCGTTGTCCGTGGTTTTTCCCCAAAAGAGTTTTCCACGTAAATTTGTGTCTCTTTTATATTGTTTATTTTGTCTCTTTGCGGTATTTGTTCTTGCTTAATTACAACAAGTGGTATCAGAGCCCAGGTTCAGAGGTTGAAGGTAATGGAGACCAATTCCAATACGGAAGAATCAAAATTGACATCCGTTGTGCGTACTACGGTCTCTAATGCCAAATTTGAAGTTAAAAAGTTTGATGGTCAGAACAATTTTGGCATGTGGCAATGTCAGGTCTTAGATGTTCTGGTGCAACAAGAATTGGATGTGGCTTTGGAAGAGAAACCTGTAGAGATGTCTGATAGAGAATGGGAGAAAATCAATCCACAAGCCTGTGGTACTATTCTTCTATGTCTTGCAAAGGATCAGAAGTATTTTGTTATGAAGAAGAATAAGGCAAAGGAACTTTGGCAAAAATTGGAAGACAAGTATATGACTAAGAGCATTGAAAATCAGTTGTACTTGAAGAGAAAGCTATCTCGATTCCAGTATCGTGAAGGTATATGCATGTCTACACATATAAATGATTATCATAAAATTCTTGCTAATTTACAAAATTTAGATGTTGAAATTTCTGATGAGGATAAAGATCTATTATTGCTAAATTCATTGCCTGAGGAGTATGAACATCTGGCTACAACTTTAATGCATGGAAAAGATTGTATTAAGTATGAAGATGTGTTAGTGAACAATGAATATCGGAAAATGGATAAATAAGTTCATAAGGATACATCGTCCGAGGTATTAGTGGTAAAGGGAAGAAATGAAAACAAGAAATTTTTCCGTTTTGTGAAAGATGAATGTGCTTATTGTCATAAGAAAGAGCATTGGAAGAAGAACTGTCCATTATTGAAGGAGGGTAGTTCTAATTCCAATGCACATTTGGTTTATGAGGAGGAGGATGTTCCTATGCCAGTACTTCTTAGTTTATCATTGGTGGGTCAATCTGAGGGTTGGATATTAGATTCTGGCTGCACTTATCACATGTGTCCTAATCGTGACTTGTTTTCCAATTTTGAGGAGATTAGAGGTGGATGCGTGTATATGGGAAATGATAACACATGTGAGATGAAAGGTATTGGTGACATCAGTTTGAAATTGCATGATGGAAAAATCAGAGTATTGATAGGTGTTCGGTATGTACCAGACTTGAGAAAGAATTTGATTTCTCTTGGAACATTGGAATCAAAGGGGTTCAAAATTGTTCTTGAAAAGGAAGTTATGGAGATTCGGTGGGGTTCCTGCGTTTTGATGAAAGGTATTCGAAGGAATAATTTGTATCACATGCAAGGAATTGTGGTTAATGGTGGAGTAGCTATAGTGTCAGACAAAGTTGATACATCACTAGTTAACGCTACATGGCTATGGCACATGAGATTGGGAGATGCTGGTGAGAAAGCATTGCATGGTCTTATAAAACAAGGACTACTGAAAGGCGCAACACAGTGTAAGCTAGAGCTTTGTGAACATTGTGTATTGGGGAAGCAAGTTCGAAATAAATTTGGAGTAGCTGCTCGTCGGGCTAGTGGAATTCTGGAGTATGTGCATTCAAATGTTTGGGAACCCAGTGAGACTGCGTCTATGGGAAGTAAACATTGGTTTGTTATATTTGTTGATGATTTTTCTCGACGTGTGTGGGTCTTTACTATGCGTCATAAGAGTGAAATTTTGAAGTGTTTCTAAATTGGAAGAAAATGATTGAGAACCAAACTGGGAAGAAGATCAAAATGCTTCGTTCTAATAATGGTGGAGAATACAAATCAAATAGTTTTATGCGATTTTGTCAAAAAGAAGGAATTGTTAGACATTTCACTGTAAAAGGAACACCACAGCAGAACGGTGTGGTAGAACGTCTAAATCGTACTATGTTGGAAAAGGTGAGATGCATGTTGTTAAATGCAGAACTTGAAAAAGGATTTTTGGCAGAGGCGATCACTTATGCGTGTTATCTTGTGAATAGACTATCGTCGGCAGCAGATGATGGAAAATCTCCTCTAGAGGTATGGTCTAGCAAACCTATTACTGATTATGATTCATTACATATATTTGGTTTTCCTGCATATTATCACATTGAAGAAAGCAAGTTGGATCTCAAGGCTAAGAAAGCAATCTTCTTAGGATTTAATCCTGGTGTGAAAGGCTTTAGACTATGGGATCCTGAGTCAAAGAAGGTGGTGATAAGCAGGGATGTTACTTTTGATGAGAATTTTATGTTGACCAAGATTAAATATATGATCTCTCAAGCAGAGAAGGTAGAAATTGAACAGCGAATGGATAAACAGAGAGTGGACAAGCAGGTGAAGCCTGTTGACCCTATTCATGAGTCCACAACAAGCACTGATGATATGGCATATGATGATGGTGGTAGTGAACATGTGAAGTTCAAAGACATGGATCATTCTGATTTAATAGCTGTGAGTCGACCTAGAAGAGAACCAAAACTAAATCCTAAATTTGTAGAGATGGTAGCATTTGCTCTTCCTGCAACTAGTGATGTGATTCCTATTAGTTATGTAGAAGCCATGAGATCTTCAAAATCAGATAGTTGAAAAATTGCTATGAGTGAGGAGATGAAGTCTCTTCACAAGAATAAAACTTGGGAATTAGTCCCTTTACCAAAAGGGAGGAAGGCAATTGGTTGTAAATGGGTATTCGCTAAGAAAGAAGCTCCTCTAGCTCAAGGTGGAGTTCGGTTCAAGGCAAGACTTGTTGCAAAAGGATATGCACAATGGGAAGGTATTGACTATAGCGAGATATTTTCTCTTGTTGTTAAACATTCTTCTATTCATACACTATGATTTGGAATTAGCACAATTAGATGCTAAAACAGCCTTTTTGCATGGGAACTTGGATGAGGAAATTTATATGAATCAACCGAATGGTTTTGAAACTGTTGGACAGGAACATTTGGTGTGTAAATTACACAAGTCGTTGTGTTGTTTGAAACAATCCCTCGTCAATGGTATAAGCGATTTGATCAATTCATGAAGAGTAGACAGTTTACAAGAAGCCAATATGATCCTTGTGCTTACTATCGACGGCTTGAGAATGGGTGCTTTATTTACTTATTGTTATATGTTGGTTGTTTGTAAACAAACACAAGGTTGAGATCAAAACATTGAAGACTCAATTGAGTCAAGAATTTGAAATGAAGGATCTTGGCGAGGCCAAGAAGATTCTGGGTATGGAAATTACCTGGAATAGAGAGACAGGTACACTTCATCTTACCCAACAAGATTATTTGACTAAAATGTGCAAGAAGTTTGGTCTTGATCAACATACAAAGTCAGTGAGTACCCCTTTAGCTTCTCATATTAAATTGAGTGCTTTGTTATCCCCAAAGACAGATGAGGAGCATGCAAATATGGAAAAGTTTCCTCATACTAGTCTTGCTGGTAGTCTGATGTATGCTATGGTGTGTACTCATCTTGATATTTCTCATGTTGTGAGTTTGGTTAGCAGGTATATGCATAATCCAGGTAAGGAGCAATGGCATGCTGTTAAATGGATTCTTCAATATATACATGGGACAGTTAATTTGGGTTTGATGTTTGTTGGAGATGATAGTCCTACACCATGTGTTCAGGGCTTTGTTGATTCGGATTACGCAGAAGATCCTGACAAGAGAAAATCTACTACAGGATATCTATTTTTGTTGGCTAAAGGTGTTGTGAGTTGGACATCCACTTTGCAGTCTACAGTGGCTTTGTCTACAACAGAAGCTGAATACATGGCTACCACAGAACCAATGAGGTAGGCTATATGGTTGAAGGGACTACTGATAGATCTTGGAGTATTACAAGAGCATGTGGTTGTTCATTGTGATAGTCAGAGTGCCATTTATTTGGCAAAGAATCATACTTATCATTCTTGTATAAAGCATATTGATGTTCGATGTCATTTTGTGAGAGAAGTCATAGAGGAAGGGCAAGTCGTTCTTTGGAAGGTTTCTACCGCTGATAATCCAGCAGATATGCTTACCAAAGTTATCACTGTGATCAAATTTCAACATTGTTTGTATTTGATCTCTTTATCTCGTGTTTAAGCCATTTTCTGGGCAGTTTGAGGTGCTAAATGCATCGTTGGATGGTAGTTTGTTGCGGTTTTGGGTGTTTTGGCCCAAGGTGGAGATTTGTTGGTTTTTGCGAGGGGGCGATTGATCATTGATGGGTGCAATCGATCGCGATAGTTTGACAATCGTTTGCAGAAGAATACAGTAGATACGATCGATCGCTAATGGGTGCGATCGATCGCAATAGTTTGACAATCATTTGCAGAAGAATACAGTAGATACAATCGATCGGTTGAGGGTGATCGATCTATGGGCGAATGATTGCATTTGCTTGGCGATCGGTCGTCTTATTGCGGGACTGCAGTTTGGCTTCATTTTCTGTTCTCTTTTTCTTGATATAAATATGTAATACCCTAATAGCGGCGGCTATGGGGTTTTGGAGGTGTTTTTTAGAGGAGAGACAAATCTTGTACTTCTTTTGATTTGATTAGTGGAAGTTTGGTCATTGTCCGTGGTTTTTCCCCAAAAGGGTTTTCCACGTAAATTTGTCTCTTCTATATTGTTTGTTTTGTCTCTTTATGGTATTTGTTCTTGCTTAATTACAACATGGACACCCCTCATTATCAAAAAAATAATAATAATAACCAAGCTTACAACATAACAACCTATTAGATGACTAATAAAGGGCATTTTGGGGTACTTACTTGATGTCCTGATGTCGGCTAAGCAGGATTGGCTACTTGCCCATGTGCTCCTCACAATTGGCCTTTTTTTTATCAAACATTGACTAAACGCCTATGAGCTTCGCAATTTGAATATAGCAAGAAATTTTTCTTTGAGTAGTGCTATATATCAGACAAAAATATCACGGTGCGGACGTGGCACCTGCGATGTTAGAGCCACGTCCCCAAGCGCGGCTCTCTGATCTCCCACTCCCGACTTCGACCCTGAGCCACCCAACCGCCCGTCCATCTGGCTTTCCCCCCCCCCCCTCAAATATGGGAACACCGACGGCTTCCTACCCCGTACTCACGGCTCCGGCTACACGCACACACTTAGGATTCTTCGGAACCCACCGGCTCCATCCTGCCCCTTCCCTCAACACCCTGCAACTTCCACCCACCCCTCCAACCGCGTCCTCCATGCCACTGCAATTCGTGACTTCCTCCAAACCAGCTTCCGTACCGGCCTTATTTGCTTGCCTAAACCGATATGCCGTAGGCGTCCCACATGTCCGGTGGCGGGGAGTGAGGGGAGGGACAAAGAAAGCTTGTTGTTGACAGCCTCACCGGCAAAGCTTGGCGGGGACTAAGGGGAGGGGCAAAGATGTCATCGACACACTAGCAAAGGTGAGGGATAAAAAAGGTTTCTTTTTTTTTTCATTCGGATGGGTCTTGACATTGGCCAGCTGCTGCGAGGAGCAAGAGCACTGAACCGGCTGGTGCGGAGCAGGGGCGTGTCGATGACATCCTACCACTGCATGCCCCTACTGCGCACCAGCTTATCGAGCGTGATCAATTTTTATTACGAACATCACATTATCACTTGATACATCAAGTCTTAAGAAATAAATAGAGAAATTATAATTTTACGCAAGATTCTGGTCTCCCTCAAGGAATGTCGTATCTGATATCAGTCGGCCAAAGAGACGAAATATCAAAGATATATCGGAGATATTATCTAAAAAACTATGGTGGTCAAAAATTAGTTTTTATCGTATATTTTTACAATCTAACTTCTAAAATGAGTTATACTAATTTAGACAAAGCATAGATTTCAAAATATGTATAAAAATGTATATTAGGATGGGAAACATAAAGGAAAGTTTGAATATTTAAAAAAAAAAGACCGAAGCCGATATATCGCTAATAGTTAGAATTTTTAAAAAAAACGGGATTGACTAGTATCGGTGTATCGGGTAGGGCCCGATACCGATATATCGCGGCGAACCGGCGTTCTACGGTCCCCCTCCACTTGTCCATGGTCCTGTGGGCGGAAAGGCAGTTTCCTGCTGCTTTTGTTTTCTTCTTCCTCTTCCGCCTCTCCTGTCAATCCATTGGAGCAGGTCACATGTCCCAGCACTGTCTCCATGCAGCTTCCATTCTTTCTATTCCCCTGTTCTAACCTCGAAGACTAAGTTAAGGTAAGAAAAATTCCGTTCTCCTATGATCTTCTTTATTGTTCTATCACACATCTTTTTCTTCCACCTATCCATTTCATTTGGCTCCATTTATTCGTTGTATAAGTATCTTGCCTTCTTCAATGATCATCTAAATTATAAGATTTCAATGCATCCCTTCCAAATTCAAGAGTTACATAAATGTTTCATATATAGTTTATATCTTCATATAGTGGTATATAATTAATCATTCCATTATAATCTACTCCCCCGCTGCTCAATTGCAAAATATGATGTGTTCCTTGGTCTCTTCTTTTTTAGCTAACCACAAAAATGATGTTGCATCTATTTTCTGCTACGTACTATGGAAACATCTTTATTTTTTTCTTTTCCTGTAAAACTCCACCAAATCTTTCTCTTACTCGCCATGTATCATTTTTCTACACTACTGTCTCATTTCTATTGTCATGATTTTTCTTCTTCCAGTTCCAAATTAAGATGCCTAGACTTTTCAAAAAAAACTCAAAAAGCTCGGCTATATCCTAACCCCAACATTCAAGATACGCTCAACAGCCTACGTATACCCTCCATTTCTCCAGCATCTCATGAGCCACAACAGCCTATCCATGGGTGCCCAACAATTGCACAAGATCAAATGCAAGTTGATAGGGTCATGGCCAGACCATCTTCCTCTAATGGACAAAACTTGTATCCTACTTTGCCCACAGTACATGACAAGATGCAGGTAGATGCATCTGGGCATGGACCATCAGCCTCCACCGTGACTGAAGGTATGCGAGAAAATACAGGTCGAGTTCATTCACAAGATCAGACTCAGCATCAGCCAATTAATCATGTCGATGTGATTCCTAACATTTCATCCATCGGACAAGATGATGATTTTAGAAAAAGTATGCAGCTTTCTGACGGATGATAATATTGGTATTGTAGGAATATATGGCATGGGTGGGGTTGGGAAAACCAGTCTACTAGAAAGAGTTCATGATGAATTATTGGAAACCTGTAACTTTGATGTTGTTATTCTGATTGTAGTGACTAAGGAAGTAGATGAAAGGAGGATTCAGAAAATTATTATGACCAAATTAAAATTGCCATCTAGTCAAGATAGAACACAATGTCGACTACATATATATAAAACACTTCGCCCGACGAAATTTCTGCTATTGATTGATGATATTTGGGAGCCTTTAGATATGAAGAAGCTGGGAATTCCAAGTCCAACTAATGTCAACAAGTCAAAGGTAATCTTTACAACTCGATCAGAGGAAGTCTGTGATCAAATGCACCACCCCCATCAACAAATAAATGTCACTTGCTTAGGGTGGAATGATGCATGGATCTTATTCAAGCAAAATGTAGGTGAAAAGTCCCTTGATTCTCATCCTAGAATAAGAGGTCTTGCTGAACTAGTAGCTAGAGAATGTGGAGGATTACCACTTGCTCTCATTATCATAGGAATGGCAAGTAAACGCACCCCACAAGAATGGTAGCATGCATGGACGACTCTTTGCAAGTCACCATCAGATATATCAGGTGTGGAGAAAAACCTGTTTTCCTGCCTGAAACTCAGTTATGATTTTCTTCCTAATCCAGCAATAAAAGAATGTTTTTTTGTATTGTTCTTTGTTTCTTGAAGACTGGTCAATTAATAAGCAGCAGCTGGTTGATTATTGGGTAGGTGAAGGGTTTTTGGGACTTGATGAGAACATAATAGAGGCAAGAAACAGAGGGCTTGATTATATTAGCACACTGAAAGCAGCATTTCTTTTAGAAAATGGCAAAAAAGAAGAGGCAGATGTGAAGATGCATGATGTCATCCATGACATGGCACTGTGGATTGTATCAGAACATGGAAACCGGAAATCCAAATTCTTTGTCCATCCTAGTTTCAGATTGTTACAGTCACATACTGCTAATAGATGGGGGGAGGCCCATAGGATCTTCGTACAGCATCTCAAAGAAATGCCTGAAAAACCAGTGTGCCCCAAGCTCTTAACACTGATTTTCAATGCAGAAAATATAGATTCTTTGGATAGTTTCAAGTTCCTTCAAAGATCCGTAGATCTCTTCAAGTACATGCCCTTTTTAAGAGTCCTAGACCTTCCATACATCCATTTTCATGAGCTTCCTGCAGCAATTGACTTGAGTTGAGATATCTTAGACTTAAAGCATTACCATCATGGTTGGCAAACTTGGCCAAGTTGGAGATTTTGGATCTGTCCAGCACCCATATTGAAGAGCTTCCAAATACAATTGGGCGATTTGCGAACTTGAGGTATCTCAGTCAACAAGGTACACAGCTTAAAGCATTGCCAGCAGAGTTAGGGAGTTTGACTAAGTTAGAGATGCTAAATCTAAGGAATACCTTTCTTAAGGAGCTCCCAAGCACAATAGGGAAATTGGCTGAGTTGAGATACCTCGATGTAAGTGAAACACATATTATGATGTTGCCAGAAGAGTTTTGGGAATTGAAGAACTTGGAAAATCTGTATTTTGTTGGCAATTATAGTATGATACTTTGGTAGAGATCTGCAAATTGGCAAATTTTCAGTACTTGAATTATCTTGAAATCATTGTGAATGAAATATGGAGTCTTAGAAGATCAGCTAACTGTCTAACAAGTCTAAGGATCAAGAATTGCCGTAATACTAGCTCAATAGAGTTGCTCCACTTTTTGGCAATATGGATAGACTGTCAGAGATGTGG
Source organism: Houttuynia cordata (assembly GCA_039654745.1). NCBI lineage: Eukaryota > Viridiplantae > Streptophyta > Magnoliopsida > Piperales > Saururaceae > Houttuynia > Houttuynia cordata. The sequence goes on from CM077502.1 coordinate 67,985,443, forward strand.
ATTGCTGATTCTCCGGTAGAAAAAATTGCTGCTGGTGCAATGTCCCAGATCAACACAGAGCACTGGCTTTTCTAGCCTTGTTACGCTTCATGTTTTGGATTGTGGTAATTTGAGCTCAATTCAAGTTGGTAAGTTGTCCCTTGTGAACCTTCAAGTTTTGCATATCTTCAGACGCGGTAGGCTCAAACAGATTACTGGGCTTCAGCATCTACAACGACTTACGCAGCTTAGTATTTACTACGGCAATATTGAAGAACTAATCAGCACAAATGAAGAAGGGACTGCAGAGTATATCTGTTTCCCAAGGCTGAAAAATTTGAAACTTCATCGTCTCTATGAGCTGAAAAGCATTTGCAGTGACACTATCTCATTTCCCTCCCTCGAGACATTCAATTTACATTATTGCTTAAGTTTGGTGAAACTGCCACTAGGTCTAATGAATGGAAACATCAAAGTACAAGGTGGTGAAATTCTTGGTTCGCAGGACTGGTGGAATAGACTTGAGTGGATGAAAACTTCAAGTCCTTCCTCACTAAATGTTATCATCCAGAAGATGGACATTCACCCTGTATTTAATATGTGGCTGCAACGAACAACGGTCATTAGCTACTACTTTGTTTTCTCACTAATTGTGATGTCATATGCAAGAAACCTAATTGTTAGTTTGAAATGTCATGCTTTTTTTTCTTCTTCTGACATGTCGCATAGCGAATTCCGGATCCTGAAGCTTTAGACATGTATTTCGAAATCAGATAGCTTACTACATGTTACATTTGTATTTTATGATATTTCTATAATCACGAGCCAATTCGATACTAATGCACCACCTTACTATATTTTTCACACTCTCTTCCCCTGACGAAAAAAATCCCCCTTTTTTTAATCAAGAAGTACAATTCAAGTAGGCACTGAACCTAGTCTAGTGTAAACCCCACCCCTCAACGGCATCAACCAAGATAGTCTGGACTTGAGCCTCGGACTGCCCACTTAAACCGGGGGCTTTACTACCACGCAAGGTTTTTAAAACAGGACAGCCAATCGACTTGAAATTTGGCCGGTCCACCGCGGGTCTAACCGGTTTAATTAGGGATAGATGTCAGGAGAGAATATTACTGATGCCTACCTCATATTGTGCATAATAAACATAAAAAACTCAAGTAGTCCAGTGGTTAAGGCCTTGGAAAGGATGGTTGTCAGGCCTGTTTTGAATCTTGGTAAAACTAAGTCTTTTTTATGGAAAAAATACTAATTTGACCCATTGAAACTCCGAATTGGACCGGTGCTAACCGGTCTGTCTACCGGTTCCGGTTTTTTGCAGTCAGTCCGGTTGGTCCGGTCCGGTTTTAAAAATCATCCTACCATACAAACAAGGGGATTGGCATAAATGAGGTGCTTTACATTCTCCAAATTCATGTCCATGTATTTTTTTTCTCTGGTCCAAGATGCTCATGGAGTTTTTGCTGCCTGTATGAGCAGCCTGAACCTCATGTTTTAGACATAAAATTTGTTGAACTTATACAAGAGTATGAAATTACAGGAGAGACGTGGAAGTTTAATTCAGGGAAAGCCTAATGAGAATTGCAAAATTCAAGAGTTGGACTCTGGGAATTAGGGGCTTTTTACATATTACCTGGCGCTAGGTTTGGTTTTATCATATCACCTGGAAAAAAATAGTTCCTTTCATATGACCTAGAAGCTACCCAAAATACCCTTGTCTTGTATACACGGTAGCAGGGGTTTTTGTAATTTTTTGAGAAGGCATTCCGGAGAAGAAGGAAAAGGCGGTCCGGAGAAGAAGGTGTTTCGGAGAAGTTCCATGCAGCAGCTCCAGCCATAACGTCGCCGGCGCCGGCGCTGTCCAAACCAGGAAAAGTTATCTTGCTGCCAAAACACGAAAAAAGAGGGGGAAAGCAGTGGATACGCAAACACAACTGCCAAAGAGTAATCGTGCATTCAAAAACGGTACGTCAACTTGAAATTCAACGTTTGATATAATGTAAATTTGATCGAGAGATGAAAGTTGAAAATTTGCAGAGTTTTCTACTTTTTCCTACTGTCGTGTATTCCCTAACATGACAATAACAATAGTCGTATATTTTACAACACGATTATTACACGACTATTTTCAATCACAGTTTATTTATTCATTTCGTTATTGTAATGCCAGGTAAGGATGGATTTGATACCTTTGTGCTTACACTACGATGGAATGTTCACAAATTCTGATGGGTATGTGGGCGGGAAACTGAAGCTCATGTCTATTGATACACAAGTAAAGTACATGGGACTGTTGCAACAAGTGGAAGAAAGATTACCACTGAAGTCTCCATCCGGTACATTGTCTTTGTCATATCTTGTTCATTCTGGAACCCGATACGTTCTTGAAGACGAAGAAGACGTGAAGACAATATTCGTCCTTCACAACAAGAGGCGATGCACAGATGGACCATTCGATCTATACGTGGAGTGGACTTCTGCTGGAAATAACAACATGGAGAATTCCATTGCCAATAAGCAAATGGTTTCCAGTGTGGATAAGGACGGCGAGAATTCAATGCCTCTAAATGGGTGGCCGGCCAATAAGACACCACAGGAGAGGCCGTCCAGCCCAGGGAATAAGTCACCTGCACCAGCAGTTGAAGGAGGAAAAGATGAAAATTGTTCACTTCAAGCTGTGAGGTAAGGGGTGAAATTAACGAGTGGACATATCTTAAAGTCGTATTGCATACGACACGATTGGAATTCAAGTCGTGTTGTATATGATGCGACTAGAATTACAGTCGTATTGTATACAATATGACTGGAATTGAAGTCGTGTTGTGGACAACACGACTAAATAATCAAGTCGTTTAGACGTTTTTGTACAATATGCATGCCATTCTTACCATGTTGTTCTTGCAGACTGGGAGATGGTAATAAAAATATTAAGGATGAATTTCTGAATGAAGTTGATAACCAGTTTCAAATCAATGGGTTCAATGGTGAAGATGAAGATGAAGATCAAGACGAGGATGAAGAGAAAGATGAAAATGAAGACGAAGATGAAGATGCAGATGAAGAAGAATTGTTTGACGATGAACAATTACCGTGGTCTGTAGATGACTGGGATGAGCCTCTCACACTACCAATTTTTCCCGGGCCGCATCCCACCGGAGGAGACCACTCTGTGTCAGGTATAAAACTCCAACAAGCAGTGAGAGCATCCACTTCTAAAAGAAAATCTGTCGCATCAGGGGCACAAGACTTGGACGACAATGAGTACAACAATATTGATGGTGAAGGTGGTTGGGATTGGTGTACCTATTCACCACAGGCGAGTCCTGCAAAAAAATATGAGGAGGAGACGATGTTGACCGGTAGTTTGCAAGGAGACGACTATGAGGCACAACTTGCCTTAGGGGCCAGATTCGAAAGTGTGAAATAGTTCAAGATGGTTCTTACTGATTTGGCAATCAAGAGGAAATTCATGTTCAAAGTGGCAGACGAGAACAAGGACACATTTGCTGCAAAGTGCAAGATTACAAGGTGCAAGTGGTACATACGGGCTTCGTATCTAGTTGACGGAGTCACCGTGACAAGGAGTGAAGGAAGGCATACATGCGACATTTTGATAAGTTCTAAAGATCATCGATTGGCCTCACACCTATGGATTGCACGGAAGTGTCATGGCCTCCACAAGGATTCAAACTCCATAAAAACGGCTAATATCCAATAGTACATTGAGAAACATTGGGGCATCAAAGTGAACTATCAAAGAGCATGGAGGGCGAAAGAGGAATTGATACGATTGATCGATGGCAACCCGGAAGACGCATATCGTATTTTGCCCCATTATGGAAAGGAATTAGAGCGGTCTAATCTAGGTACATATGTGGTGATTGAAAGATATTGTGATATTCCGGAAATTGAAAATGAGGAAGCTGGATACGAGTTCAGACGTGTCTTTTGGATCTTCGGCCGGGTCGCAAGAGCATTCCGAAGATCACTTAGGCCGCTGCTCACTGTTGATGGAACATTCCTGAAAGGAAAGTACCCCGGAGTGTTATTGGTTGCAACAACAGTCGACGGGAACCAACAATTAATGTGCATTGCATTTGCAGTTGTTGACAAAGAGACTATAAATTCATGGTACGTATGCTAAGAAGATTGTATGAGTAGTCGTGTCTTCGAGCAACACGACTACTCATTCAGTCGTGTTGTTTCGTATACGACTGTGTACCCCCTATCTCTTCTTGAATCTGCTTTCACTCTGATTGCTGCCTTGCAGGAAGTGGTTCCTCAGCCTACTCAAATCCACCCTCTTTATGGACCCCCCGGCGTCCCTGGATACAACTGTCTCGGATAGACACAAGGGACTTCTGAGAGCGGTTGCTGATGTATTTTCTGAGGCTCACCGTGGGTTTTGCCTAAGGCATATGGCCGCCAATATGCTTAATCAATGGAATGATAAATACTTGAAAGACCTTCTATTCTGAGCTGCAAAATGCTTCCAGAGACTAGAATTTGATGAAATCATGCACAAGATGAAGGACCATAATGAGGAGGCATGGAAATATGTTCAGAAGATCAATAAAAGAAATTGGGCTAACATGGAATATCCGGGTAAAAGATATGGCACGCTCACATCAAGCATATCAGAAAGTATAAATAATATGCTCTTAAAGGCTAGATTTTGGCCAATAACTCAGTTGATCGAGCAAACTCGTGCGACCATGACCTCCCATTTCGAGAGACGCCGCATGGAAGCAGAACGGCTAACGACATCATTAACCAAGTATGCACACAATCATATCAACGAAATGAGGAATAAGAGTGCTGGAACAGTCAGAGTGCAACCGCTATCATTATGGCAGTTTGAAGTCACATCTTTATACCATGTGGTAAGAATTCATTCCGCCATGGTTTCTGATAATTCAATTCCATAATAGTCTTGTCGTGCGATACACGACTAATGATATAGTCGTGTTGTCGACTACACGACTAATGATATAGTCATGTTAGCCACGACACGACTAGTGATATAGTTGTCTTAGCGACGACACGACTGTTAAAATAAGAAAACTATTTCACAACAAGCCTATTCATGTTGTTGTTATATTTTTTCCTCAGGATGTTGTTGACCTAACGAAGAGAACCTGCACATGTGGGTTCTTCCAGAGCATGGGACTTCCTTGCCAGCACGCCATTGCATGTATCGATGAGAGGAGTTTCGACCCGGTGGAATATTGTGAAAAGTGGTACCATGCATGTCTGTACCGCACAACGTATGAAGAAGTAGTTTTCCCTACTTTAGACATGAGTCAGTGGGGGGATTACGGGGTTTTATTCAAATGCGAACTGCCCATGCTCGATACTCCAAAGAGGGGTAGGAGACAGACAAAGATAATCGAGTCACAGCCTGACCCGCCAGAGAGGTTGAGGGTGAGATGTGGCAACTGTCGACAAGTTGGTCACAACCGTAAAAGGTGTATTAACCCAACGGTTGCGAAAGAAGCAAGGAAGCGCAGATATCGAAGACTCCCGCAACAAGGCAATTTGGGAACGGATGATTCAGCACCGAGATGACGCTCTGGCTTACCTAAGGCCCCACCCTTATTTACTTAGGTCGATCACAAATTCATGTATATCAAAGATTACTCTACCGCAATGTATGCATGTAGTCGAATATTTCTTTGAATGCAAGTGTCGTGTTGTATAAGCGGCCTCCCTTCGTTGAAAGACGCCAATCATTCTTTGTTTCCTCACGTACATGACAGAAAAAAAAATTAGACTCCGTCATAGTCAGCACAGAGTCGACATAAGAGGAATATAATTGTCGACTACAATATTATACGACTAATAATACAGTCGTGTCTTATGCAACACGACTATATAGATATTCATATATGATACAACACGACTATATCAGATGTCGTGTTGCATAAGAGTCGACAATAAGCGGCTTTCCAATACACTGTAGACATGAAAAAAATGAATTTGGATTTATTGAAAGCATACTGTATGTACATGGAAGAAGATTCAGAAAACCACAAAAAAGAGTCGACTGTAATAGTTTACATGTACAAAAAAAGCTCGAAAAAGAATATTAGTCTTCATCCGACATCCTCAGAAACCCCGCAATTGTGACAGCCTGATTTTGCTTTTCGATTGAATCGTCCTCAAACTCGCTGTCGATAACCCTGCGAATCATAAATTATTGGGCGCCACTTTCGTGTAATTGTTGACTGATCAAACTCAGGTGGGTTGACATTGGACAACAAGTGCGCCACGTACATCATGATGAAGATGCCACAGTCTTTTAAGTTCTCTTGGCAGGGCGCTTTGGCGATCTGATTCATCTTCCAGTCGATGCAACGGATGAGTCCCAGTGTGTGTGCCATGACAATATTCATAAAGTTCGTGAATTTTTCAGCTACGACCCTGTGATGTGGATACAACTGGGGTTTGCCTGATAGGGGGTTGTAGAAATGCCATACACTAACTAGGAAGTGTACATAGACGAGCCAGAAATGGGAGCTAGTGCGAATTAGGAAAAATGCATAGAACATGTTCCTGTTCAATCCCTTGAGCATCCTCCCAAGTTTTTTTATCAATTTTGTATTATTGCCCCCTTCTATGTATTCCTGCAAAATCGCGATAGAATCAGAAAATCACGAATTGGAAACGTGAAATTAGCGCTCGTGATGCAGGAAAAACTTACGTTGTCGAATATTTCTTTGAATGCGTGACATCCAAAAAAACTGAACGGATACTTCAGCCGTTCTCTGTCATTACGCTCCCGTAATAGACCAAAAAATTCATCTATAACCTGTATAAACCAACAACATATTCAGAAATTGGCAATATTCAAACAATAATCAACTTTAGGAATAGTCGTGTCTTCGACATACACGACTATGCGTAAAGTCGAGTATTTTATATACGATTTTATGAATAGTCGAGTATGTTATATACGTCTTTAGGAATAGTCAAGTATTTTATATACGACTTTAGGAATAGTCGAGTATGTATACTTACATTGGTGTTAGTTTCTGTTGTTTGCAGGAGGGATACGTAGTCATCATTACATATCGTTGGGATTGGATAAGCCTTCCTCGGATTGGCTATCCATCCTGATATTTCCACTCTATCCTGCTCTAACAACACCCCCATGTCGAAGCATAACTCCAAATTACCATAGTTTTCTGGGAGTTCAACTTTATGCTTAGCCTTTTGTGGGGTTTGGAGGACATCAACGTCAAGAGGCTGGGATGACGTTAAGCCAGTTGCCTCCTTCACCTCCTCCGTTGCCTCATCCTCCTCCTTCTTCTCCTCCTCCTCCTTTGCCAATTCATCCTCGTCCTTCTTCTCCGCCTCCTCCTTTGCCCATTCATCCTCCTTGGCCATTTGGATATCCGACTGCTGTAGGGAAGAGATCACCTCATTGATGATAGAGGTTGTTTGTCGGTTGGATAAGGTATCTTCAGAGTCGGCGTTCGGATCTTCTGCCAAATTCTTCCTCGCCTTCTGCAATTCCCTCGCGGAGACAGTCCTCATTCTCCTCCTTACCACTACACCGGGGGGAATCTGTCCCGGCCATACGTCGGACGGGACTCCTCTTCTGCACGCTCCATGTGTTCATCAAATTCTGGTTGGAGCTTCTTCAAAAACAACTTCGCGGTGGATCTCTTTGTAGCCCGTTGAATCTTCTCTTCCACATCCGCCTGCTTTATGGGAGCTAAAATGACATTTTCAATATTCGTGTTAGTAGCAGCAAGAAATATAACATAGTCGTGTAGAATTCAACAAAAACAAGGAATAGTCGTGTAGAATGCATCACAAAAAATTAGCTAGTCGTGTTGAATGCAAGACGAAAAATTAGCTAGTTGTGTTGAATGTGACACAAAAATTACCTAGTCATGTTGCATGCAACATGAAGAATTAGCTAGTCATGTTGAATGCGACACGAAAATTGGCTAGTCGTGTTGCATGCAACACGAAAAATTAAATAATCGTGTTACAACTTACCTTTACCCCAGTTCAATGAATCGCCGGCTGACTTGTGTGCCAGCTTCTTTCTGCGCATGGCCATCGGAGTTTGCTTCACATGGTCCTTGTCATCGGGCCGCTTCTTTGCCTCCTCCTTGTGATGGACCGATGACTTCGTTATCCTCTCCTTCTTCTGTGATTCCTTCGTCTCCTTCTTCGGCTCTTCACTCTTCTCCTCCTTGGGATGCTCAAAGTTGTGACCCTCTAACAGCGTTGACGCTGTGGCGGCAGATGCCTTGATACAGTGAAGAACCTCTCGCAGAGGTCTGACACTCCTTCCCATCTCCTCATACGATGACAGAGCGATCTCAATTAGTAACTGTATGCCCTGAAACGAACCCTCCAATCGCCCCAGGGAAGTGGACTGAGTAGCCGTCCTCGAGGAAGAGCGGGTAGGTTGTTTAGGATTCCTCTTTATTTCAAGCCTCTCTGTCTTATGTCGTCGCGGAGGAGGGGCCACTGGGTGAGGCGAAGGAATGAGAGATGCCTCTTTGGCCATGGGGACGATGACATCGATGACGTCTTCCCATACGTCGAGATTATCGAATAGAACCTTCCAGTAGTCAGTCATACGGTGCTTCTTCTGTGCACCCATCTTCACCTCTGTAATTAGGGCCCCACTTCCTGGCCACCTTTTCACCCTCGGATTGGTAGGGCCGAACGCAGCATGGAAGATTGTCGTGTGTTCAAAAAACCAAATCTGCATAGTAATCAGATGAAAATATTAGTAAAAGTCGTGGATACAGTCAAGTCATGTACTATTATAGTCGACTATAATAGTACACGACTAGAAATTTAGTCATGTCGTATGCAACACAACTACATAATTAGACGTGTTGTGTAGTAGACGACTATATACCAAGTCGTATTGTATAATACACGACTATAAATAAAGTCGTGTTGCATAATAAACGACATTAATAAAAGACGTGTTGCATAATACATGACACTTAGAGCCTTTCGAAGACTGTAAAAACATATAAATACTACATACCTGAAGAACATATGAGGTGCCATTTAGGTATCCACATCCCAGCCCTTTACTTCTCCCACCCAGTAGTCTGCTGGTGTGGGTTATACCAGAAACCAACATCGTATGAATAGCCTCAGCCCAATTGTATGAGCTCTTTCTTGGGAGGTCTTCAATGTAAGGGTAGAAAGAGGGATGCACCACTGTCGTGCTATGTGGAAACAGCACCGTGGAGATGAGGAGGCAAATGATCATCCTCGCCATGTCCTCCTCTGGCATCTTCATTTCGCCCTCTCTAAGCTTCTCAATGATTTCTTCAATATGTGGAATATCTGGTTTTCGGACTGTGAAGTACTTTCTGAAAAATTCACATTCCGTTCTCCGTGGCACAGAGGGAAGGACCTCAACTCTTTCGCCCTTAGCGGACAATCCATGATAAGAGCAACTTCTTGCTCTGTGAAATGTAGTGTTCTCCCCTTGATATTGAAGACCTTCGCCTCCTCATCCCAATACCTAACCAAATAGTCGATGGGGTTCCGAGAAACAACTATGTCCTCACCTTCAAAGATGACAGAGAACCCAGCTTCTCTGATCAGTTGGCAACATCTTTGGTGATGCCGTAGGAGGGCCGCACACTTTTTCATCGCCCCCGGTTGACAAAACGTCTGAACCGCCAGTCGCGGATTACATGTTTTCTTCCCTGATCGGTCCATCAGAGCCTTCCTCTTCCTGCCCCTCTGTCTTCGCTCCTGAGGTGCAACGAAGAATTCCTGATCTTCCTCCTCTTCCGATGGTATTTCCTCCATATACTCATCTTCTTTTGTATCCATCTGCAATGAGATAGGTAGAGTGGTCAGTAGAATAGTCGTGTTGGAAACACTGGAAATCATAATAGTCGTGTTGTCGTGTACAAGACTAACGCTCAAGTCGTGTTGTATATAATACGACTTTGTGCTTCATCTTAAAAATTAGAAATCTTAAATTCTGAGCTTCTGGAACTAAAATAAGTAAGGATTTTTCTAACTTACCGTGGTTTAGTGGTGTGTATGTGTGTATGTCCTCGTACGCGCCTTTCAAACGCTTCCTCGCCGCAAACCGAACCTCAATCGTACACTCCGCCAGTTGCTCAAAGGCACGGGGAGCCGCAGGGGAAACTCAACTTGTTTGTCCCCGAAATCTCAGGAGTTTTACACCACAAATCGCCGCCCAAACCGCACTCTCCGTCAGTCGTGTCGTCGAAATCCAACAGGGGGCGCCGGAGAAATCGAGTAGGGGGGACGTTAAATAGGATATTCAAAAACCTTGGTGCAGTTGGAAATCGTCGGAGGACTCGCCGGCGGAGTCGTCTCTAGAAATCGCTGGAGAAATCGCCGGAAACCCTCTTTTTTTTTCGTGTCGTATCCAACACGCCCTATTCGCCCAGTAATAACACGAAAAATATACAAGAGGGGCATTTTTGGTACTCCAAGTCTAGATTCCAGGGGATATGAGATAACACGGGAAAAATCAGGTCATATGGAAAAACCAAACTTGGCGCCTGGTAATATGTAAAAAGCCCGGGAATTAGGGAAAGAGAATTGGACAAGATGCTTGGTATTTGTCTCTCCCTGCAAACTGTTTACTACCAGTCACAATGCAGGTTTGTCTTTTTTTAATTCAGCGCTCTAACTTCCGTCTTTAAATTTTCCCGTACATTTTTTATGATACAACTTCTATTTGAATTTAGAATGCATGTTAATTTTGTTTTAAACTTCTTTCATTAGTATTGAATGTTAATGAGCTGCTTGTACCTTCCCCCGCTCTGTTAATTGTTCTAGCTCTTTCAGGTTAATTTATAAGAGTGTACACTTGCATTGGTCAGGTCTGGTTGCAGAAATGCTGAATTGATACAGCTAAAAGATTTTAGTTGCCATTGTGGAACTTCATCACAAAAATGTCACCTGTGACATGGCCTAATGCTTGTATAGAAGAAGGAAATTAAGCAAAAATTGGATTTCTATATGCATCCTAGTGCTATGTATGTCACAAACTTGGAACACACATAGCACTAGGATGCATTCCCGGTGCAGTTTTCAACTTCATTACTGATAGCATTAGCTTCTTTTGCTTTGTTCAAAGTTGCACTCTTATGCGGCGGCTATTTGGACCCCAAAAAACTCTCCTGTCCCCTGGTTACTTGTGCACCCCCATGTATAGTTTTCATAATCTCCAACCTATATTCTAAGATAAATGCAGAAAGGGGGCAAATTGTGTATCCAAAATCATGTATGCACCGATTAGTCCCATTTCATAAAAAATTCCAAGTTGTTTTGCTACTCTTTTCTTTATTATTTCTTTCATTCTTTTCTCTTGCCTTCTTCAGCAATTATGCAAAGGAAAATTTAAAAACAGTACCCCCTCTGTCCAATGAAGCTCATTTGCATTGCAAAATGAGTGAATATTATTGGACTCCACAGCCCATAAAAAAACAGTTTTTTTGTTCCTCTTTAATGTTGAACCCGCATATAAACATATCAAGTCGGGCTTAGAATCTCTTCATAATAATCCTTTGCATTTTCCGGAGTTATTCGTTCACATGCACCAGCTAAGCTAATTCTCGAAAGAAAAGTTTGATATGAAGACAAAAGTTTGTGTTATGTTGTCAACTTTCATAGTTATGTTAATTTTGTTCATTAGTATGTCCACCAGGTGAATCAGTTTACATTTACTATAGCTCCTACTTATAATAACCGAAATTTAAGAAACAACAAATGGAAATGAAATAGGGAAATTGAAGTGTATTGAGAAATGAAACCAACGACAAGAAGCTTGTCGCATGACTTCTTATCGGTGAATACATAGAATCTGCCTAAAGTAGGAAACCAGATTCTATTCCAAATTGAGGATATCCTATACATATTGTGCCATGTATAAATGGATAGCTACGGACTCTATGAGAAACCCTAAACACAGGAAAGCCCTAAGAGAGTCCAAGGAAGAAGGAGAAGAGATCAGAAGAGAAGATCAAACAAAAAGTCAAGGTAGGACAATCAACTTCAATTAAGTCTTGAAGTATACGAATACGTGGATCTGAAGTAGTATTGAAGACTTGTAGAATGACTTAAAAGTTGGTTACATCTACAATTGCATGGGATTTGTGTAAAGATGCTTATTTTCCATGATTTGATTGATTTGAAGTCATAATGTATGCATGGTTTGATTTGGTACATAAAAATATATGTTGTGCCTTGCGATGAACTTGATTAAACAGTATTTAGACCATTAAAGCACGATAGGAGCAAATTGCAAACCATATGCGTGTTGTAGTCCTGTGACAACTTGTTAATGACAAGAGACTTGTTGTAAAGAAGTTGTCGATGGCCCAACCAAGATCAAATCAATTGGTTATTGTGTGATTGTGTTGCTAATAGTAAAGAACCCTCCCTAGACCACCAACAATGAGTAAGGATTGTTTAGTGCAGTTGAATGACCTCAGTTTGCTTGTTGGACTTGCCTTTGCAGGCCAAGTGCAGAGTGTAGCCTTCAACGACAATCCCAATGATAATAAAGTTGTCGAATGGTGGTTGTCAGTGAATAGTAAATGCTTAAGTATGTGGGCATTATACGTGGGTATAAGTAGTACTAAGTATTGGGCTTTCAGTTAGTGCCCTACCAATAACATGTAGTCAGAAGGAACTTAATCTTCAAGCACAATGGTGCTAACTCTAGAAATTAACGGAATAAATATGCATGATGAATTAACTCAGTGATTGCTATTAAGTAATCTAGCATAGTAATGAAGGAATTAAGTACGCTAGAGACGTGACAGATTAGAGGACCATAGACAGTCGAGAGAAGTGAGATGATATGTGGGAAAATGCACATATGAAGACTAAGTGACTTAGTAATTAGGTCAAATGTATGAAAGAATACATGTGGTAACATGTGAGAATGACCAATATATTTAGCCATTAAGTTCTATACTTGGCCTTGAGAAAGAGAATACCATAGCAGTATGCTTCTTTGAAGGAACTTATATATTTTCTTTTGTGTTTTAAATTCAACCCTACTCCCTTTGAACTATGGTCCTTCTCAATATACTGTCCAACTGCACATGGGCATTTTACTCTGGTCTTAGGTATCATACTGCCATTGTTCTTCTCTGGATTTGATCAGAAAAGATTACAAAGTACAATTTAATTGGAAAATATGTCTAAGCTCATCACTCTCTCTCTCTCTCTCTCACGCACACATTTATGATGCAGGTTGACTTTCACGACACTGGGATTGGACCTCGGGTTCCAGCCATGACGGACCATTTTGGCTTCACTATGGCTGCATTAGATGAGAGTGGAAGTGTCTTTGCAAACCCAGGGGGTGACAAGAGCATGAGCACTCTCATGTATCGCCCATTCAGTAGCTGGGCTAATAATAGTGAGGTTCATGAAAAGAGAATTCCCATAACATTTTCTTATTACTAAATTGAAATTTTGAGCTTAGTTCTAATGCACTGATACCTCTCATGCCATTTAAATGTAGTGGTCAATGCGGTTTGAAGATGAAGGAGTGAAAGCAGTGGCCCTCGGGAAGAATTGGGTAGCTGCTGTAACCAACCTCAATTTTCTTCGCATATTTTCTCATGGTGGGCTACAGGTTTGTATAAACAATCGTAATGTATCATAATTAGGTTCTATAGTTGTGCTTTATCATATTATTACTCTAGTTGTCATGTAAATGACATTTTGCTTACAAAGCAGAAAAGGTGTGGTCTTTTGCTTGCTCTAATATTGTGATGGATAGTTTAGATTTTGAAATATTTATCAGTTCCTAGTTTCCTCATTCACGTGCAAGGTGAAGAGAAAATGAAGGTTGAGAAATCTCATTTGTGATTTCACTTTTTGCAATCATTCTGGGGTTTCTATGTGCTTATATCTATTATCTACAACATTCTCTTTGTTGAAAGAAAGCAAAATGATGAGCTAAATATGGTCTGACCTGCATGATGAATGCATATGGTCTTCAAAGTTCTCTGATTGCTCAGTCGGCGTGATATGCTGACAAAATCTTATAACATAATTTGTAGTTGTGAAGTTACAAGTGTAGTAGTTTATCCTTTCCGTTCGATTTTATGATTTCATGAAGTCTTTGAGAAATCTTATTTGTGATTTCCATTTTTGCAATCCCTCTAGAGTTTCTATATGCTTATTCCTTTTATTTACTGTATCCTCTTATTGAACAAAAGCAAAATGATGAGCTAAATATGCTCTGACCTATTTGATGACTGCATATGGTCTTCAAAGTTCTCTGATTGCTCAGTCGGATGTGATTATGCTAACAAAATCTCATAGTATAATTTATTGTTGCATAGTAACAAGTGTGGAGGTTTATCCTTTTCATTTAGTTATATGATTGCATCTATTTTTATACTTTGCTATTGCCTTTGTGCATCTCATTAACAAAGTATGAGATCTCTCTCATTTGGTTTATATGAGGCCAGTTCAAATCGTAGCCGTTGAATCTTGATTTGACAGCTACAAGGGTGAGTGATGGTTCACACTTACCTACCCACCGTTGGATTGGAATCCAACCACCCAAAAGACTCTTCTCATTCCCCTTATATGAGAACGATCTCATATAAACTGTTATCTCTCTCTCGCTCTCTCTTTCTATATATATATATATAGGGAAAAGTTTAAATGAGATCGCTCTCATATTGCTTATATGAGGTCACTTTGAATTGTAGCCGTTGGATCTTGATCTGACGGCTATAAAAATCCATAATGATCTCACCCACTCCTTGATGTGACACACTCACCTACCTATTGATTTGATATCCACCCTCCGATCGAAATCTAACGGCAATAAAGATTGGCCTCATGCTCCTTATATGAGAACAATCTCATGTAAACTTATCTCTTATATATGTATGTATGTATATATTGATTTAGTTAGATCTATTTGTCAAAATAAAGCCAATTGAAATGCAATTGATAGTATTCTGACTTCACATGTCTTAATTTTTTATAAGTGATATTGTCAGCCTCATATATGTAAGAAAGCATAATTATGAGTTGTGATGGAAGTTTGTGAGTTGTAATGCCCATCCTGCATCTTTAAATGAGACAAAACACTCTGCTCATTTTTGAGGAATCCTCTTGACATATATGTCAGGAGCTCAGGGACCCGTGGTTGTAGAATATGTCAGATATTTGTGTTTTCATTCTTGAAACCTTGTGAGTGAAGCTGAGAATATTTTTTATATCTGCTGAGTAGAGTACTGAAGATTCTTTTCGAGTTCTTTTCGAATTCAAGGAGTTGCAGCAGACCCTGGTCGTCTTTATTATTTATATGTCAGTCGTTGGGAAATTTTTCTCCCTTTTGTAATCTTTTAGATTAGATATTAAATTCCTACTCGTCCTGCATGTTTCTTGAAGAGGCTTTGACTACGTTTGGTGCAAATCAGGCTTATTAGTTGGTGGATCTTTTTTTAATATAGATGGTTGTATTTTTTTTGTTGAGATGCATCATTTCTCTTGATGGACCAGTTGTCACAGCAGTGGGCTACAAGGATCTTCTGGCAGTTGTTACTCATGCTTCTGAGTTCTGACTGTATGTCTACAGATGATCAGGTATATTAGGCCCATTCACCATAAAGTATAAAGTTACCGTTTTTTTTTTGCATCTTAACTTCAATTTGTATCATGGAAATTGCTGTCTGCTTGAGCCTTCAATGTCAACTTTCATTACCCTGTCAAAAGGAATGCATAAGCCTTTAGAATTAGTGTATGTCTACTACTATTATTGTTTTTATTGTCACTACTATTACTATTTACAGCTCTATGGTAGCTGTTCTTCCATCTTGATCTCTCTCTGCGGTGACTTTTGCGTGTATGCTTAAAAGTTTCTGTGTGACTGCAGATACTAGAGCTTAAAGTTTTTGGCATTTCTAATGGGTCACTGCTTATGAGAGGTCCTCTTCCATTGACTCCTGGTGCATGTTTGACATGGTTTGGGTTTGGCGAAGAGGGACAGCTGAGTTCTTATGATTCTAAGGTCAAAATCTTTATATGATTCCTACTGAATGCTATTCGTTGCTGCAGTACTTTCTTACTAAACCTTCATAGCCAATGGTCCAATTTTCTCAGATGGAGGTAGTTTTGGCTTTTCCTCTGTAGGTATTAACTTGAGTCCACAAATTGTGCAGGGAATACTAAGAATATTCTCTCATCAGTTTGGAGGAAGTTGGCTTCCACTTTTTAGGTAATTCTTGATTCCCATTAGGTGTTTATTATTATCCCAAGTTCTTTTCATGCCCTAAGTCAAATCTCTCTGCTGCTAGCAGTGCCAGTAAAGAGAAGAAGACTGCACATGAGAACTATTGGGTTGTCGGATTGAATGCAAGCAAGCTGTTTTGTGTTGTTTGCAAGTCCCCAGACTCCTATCCATTGGTATGATCTCTTTGCCATTCTCTCTTCTGCTGCATTGTTGCTCAAGTGAATTATTTAAAAGTCTCGGATGAACTTTTAGGTGACTCCAAAACCAGTTCTTACACTACTTCCACTATCATTCCCGGTGGCATCTTCTGATTTGGGGGCAAATTGTCTTGAAAATGATTTCTTAGTGTACAACTTGAATCTGTCACAGGTCTACACTTTATCACTATCAGATTCTTTGGTTATAACTTTTTTTCTGCTTCTTAATGCTAAAACAGTATGTTATGTTTTCAGATCCAAAAGGGAATTGAAGAAGCAAGTAGTATGGGTTTAGACCCAACTGAACTAGATGATAAAGCTTTTAACCTGGAAGCAGCTCTTGACAGATGCATATTGGACCTTATTGAGAGCTGCTGCAATGGTAGATGCTCTTCATTTTTCTTGATTTATCATTTTTTTATGTATAATTGTTTAAAAGTAACTACTGTTTTTTTCAGAACTCTGAGCGAGTATAAACAATTGGTTGTTGTTTTGCAATGGTACAAGAATAGTATATAGATATATAACTTGATGTACTTGTCTTTTTTCTTTTTGACAAAATGATGTACTCATTGGTCATCAGGTGATAAGTTGGTGAGGGCTGTTGAGCTAGCTCAGCTATTATCATTTGGAAACTCTTTAAGGTGTGCAATAAAGCTTGCGACTGACTTAAAGCGTCCCATATTGGCAGAGCGGTTTAATGGCATACTTGAGGTAAGCCGCTAGTCCATTTGCAAGGATGGTTAATAAATGTTTGTCTCGTTTATGGTAAAGTTGCTTACTTGACTGGTGCTTTATGCATCTAAAGTTTGCAATTTTTTTATACATAACACCCTTAAATTATTTGTATTAATTTCTATACTGATTTTTTGCACAGGAAAAACTCTCGAGTGAAACCTGTATTGGGGTCATGGCCAGCGTTGGAGTACATGCAGGCTTACCTGTTGATGCAGGCAAAAATAAGTCACCAGCATCTTCAATGCTTTCATCCTCACTAGAAACGAAACAAGGACAATTGGATGGGAATTCCAAAAGTAAATTAAAAGATTTAGACAAAAAATATGCAGCAGCCAATTCTGATAACGTGCATCAACCACTGTCTCATGTAGCAAAGAATCCAATTATGAAGACACCCCCCAAGATAGAAAAAGCAGGACCTGTTAAGATAGAGAAAGAAAAAATGACAAGCCAAAATGAATGTCTAGATATACTCATGGAGAATGGAGAACATGTGCAGAGGCCTAAGAACCCTTTTGCAAAGGCAAGCACCAAGGAGAAGTCATCATTATTTGATTCAATCAAGAAGATGAAGGTTGACAGAGCAAAGACACGACTCTAAGGAATATCTGTAATTGGTTGTTCCTATCTCCTTGTATCAATGAAGTATAGCAGTCAAGAGCATTTATTTTTAGTCATTTGTAACCAATTTGTATACATGTATGTCAACTTACTAAATTTAACTCAAGAGGTTTGCCAAATAGATTGTTGTGCTTTCTGATTATAGAGGATCTGGGGGAACCGGGAGGGAGTGCCCGAAAATATTCATTACTGTTCATTGCTTTATGCAAGTAGAAGCATTCTCGTAGCAGGGGCTCGTTTAGACGACGGAAAACAGATACATACAATGTGATTAGGCTGTATAATGTTATGTGAACCATAAAAGGGTAATCAATTGGGGTAACTGTTTTAAAGTCTGCCTACTAACTTTAATATTTGTAACCATGCCTCTAAATCCATTGACAAGTTGTCACTTTTTTATAGAGAAAGTCGAGAGATCTCCAGCTTGATTATTTTTCCCTGTAAAGGGAACACTTAACTTCGGAAAGTTTTGAACACCTGGTTTGATCTTGTGCTTTCCAATGAATCCTAAAGTATGCTGTACACCTATTAATATTCCTACGGTGTTTAGGCATACAAATGACAAGGGTGCAATAGTCAGCTGCCATTCAGAAAATTTCAGCCGTATTTCACTCATGTTTAGTATCAGAGAATCAATTTGCTTTCATGCCAGAGAGGTCAACAACGGAAGCTATATTTTTATTACGGCAGTTAGTAGAGAGGTACAGGGATAGAAAGTAAAACCTCTATATGACCTTCATCAATTTGGAAAAAGCCTAAGATAGAGTGCTGAGAGAACTTATTTTATGTTTTAAAGAAGAAGGGTGTCATAAGAGGTTACATAGATATCATAAATGATATTTATGAGGGGGTTGTGACTAATGTGCGGACTATTGGGGGGAAACTTAGGAGTTTCCGGTTACAGTAGGTCTCCATCAAAGGTCAACCTTAAGTCTTTATCTTTTCGCTTTTGTTATGGATGAGCTTACTAGTCATTTCCAAGATAATGTACCTTGGTGTATACTTTTTACAGATGATGTAGTTTTAATTGATGAGAGTAAAGTAGGTTTGAATGAGAAGCTAGAATTGTGGAGGGGTGCTCTAGAATCAAAAAGTTTTAAAATAAGTAGGACTAAGACAGAGTGCATGGAATTTAATTGTAAGGAAGGTAGAACGATAGATAGAACCTTAGTTGAAATAGATGGGCAAGAAGTGCCAAGGTGTAATCAATTCCACTACTTAAGATCCATTATCCATAAAGAAGGGGATATTGATAGTGATGTGGTGCATAGGATAAATGCGGGGTGGGTAAAGTGGAGGGTAGCCTCGGGAGTGTTGTGTGATAGGCGTGCGCAAAAAAAGCTTAAAGGCAAGTTCTATAGGACAACCATTAGGCCTATAATACTCTATGAAGCGGAGTGTTGGACACCAAAGAAGAGTCATATAGATAAATTGAATGTAGCCAAAATGAGAATGTTAAGGTAGATAAGTGGGATAATTAAGAGAGATAGGATTAGAAATGAGTATATTCGTGAGAATATAGGAGTAGCTCATTTAGGGGAAAAGCTGAGAGAATGTAGGTTGTGTTGGTATGAGTATATGCAAAGAAGACCTTTAGATGCCCCTGTGAGAATATTAGAAGGGATACATGTAAATGATGTTAAAAGAGGGAGAGGGAGACCTAAGAGAACTTGGATGGAGTTAATAAAAAAATTTTTAACTTTACTATCTCTAGTGAGAAAAAGGTGCTACTTGATTATGATTATGATGATTATGATTTCACTCCTGTTTAGCTGCCTTTCTGAAAATTATGATACGGACTCCAAAGTAATGCAACCACTAAATATCATAACTGAATAAAAATGCAATTAAGATACAACACATCTGAGCATATCTATTAGGCATTGCAATAAGTATTTCATGCATCAATACTTATATATGATCCATCATAATAAGTACTAGATCCATCACTACTCAGTTATAACGATAACCATAAGTCCAGCATAACTACAATTTCATTAATGAAGACTTATGAAAGAATTTAGTATTTGGTTGCCAGATCAATGAAATGATTAACGCTCTAAAGACGTAAAAAGATGAAGTAAGACATTACACTCACTTGATGAACTTAATACAACATCTTTTTTCTCTTTTTCCGAGGATGCTAAGAAAATTCATACTTAGACAAAACAGAGACCAATTTAACGCTCAAAACTGGCCATGAACTAACAAATCATATGGAATGTAAGCCAACTTTCTATGCTTGAAAAAAAGGTAGATAATAATCATACACACATATATGTATGTAAATGTGTGTGTGTGTGTATATATATATATGGGAAAAGTTTATATGAGATCGCTCTCATATTGCTTATATGAGGCCACTTTGAATCGTAGCCGTTGGATCTTGATCTGACGGCTACAAATACCCATAATGATCTCACCCACTCTTTGATGTGACACACTCACCTACCCACTGATTTGATATCCACCTTCCGATCGGAATCTAACGGTAATAAAGATTGGCCTCATGCTCCTTATATGAGAACGATCTCATGTAAACTTATCTCTATATGTATATAGTTTATTCTATTGAAAAACAACTTAGCTCACAATTTTTGAACTGCGACCTTTGAGGAGCAAGAACGTGGAGTGGTACAAATTTGAATGACCGGGCACTATAACGGTACTAAACCTGAAGCTTCAGAATTCTGGCAACCAATAAGCTGATCGTTGCAGCTGCCTTATCCATCATATGGTAAAAAAAAAAGAAAAAAATGCAATCCTCCAATTTTTGTTGAATGATAAATAAACCATAAATCCCAAAAAGCTGGCAGCAAATCTGATGCAACGTGATGCCTTAGCGCACACCAACGTGCATGAGCCCCGGGTGCTTATAGAGGGACATACGCAAACAACAACTATCATGGCCTCTATCTTGCTTCTATTCAGCCCCCATGCAGAAATTTTTTACACGAGTTCCTATTTATGCTACCTTTTGTTGATAATTTATTTATGATACTTCTATTGCATAAAAGAGTATTCGAAGACTAGTCAACACAAAGACTTATGAAATCAATATTTGATCACAAAATCCCAGAAAACCTTAACATGCTAAGGAAGTAAAAAAAAATAAAGCAAGAGATCATACTTGCTTGATGAACTTAATGTAGCACCTTGTATGCTTTTGTTGGGGCACGTTAAAAAAGCTTTGATGCTCAAGGTCTGTTTGGCAGTAGCTACATAGCTGGATTTTAAAAGAATCGAAATCCAGCTTCTTCATGAAAATCTCTTCCAAAGTAGATTTTTCAAAAGAATCCATTTTTTACTTCATTGACTTTTCTCAATAGTATTTTTTTATAATATTATAAAAAAACTTGGGTAAATAATAATAAAAAATATATTTTCAATTAAAACCGTATTTATTATTATTATTTACCATACCTTTCATATTTATTTATAAAGCACCCCATCAAACCCTAAATTCTTCCCAAAAAATTACTTCTTCCCAACCAAATGCCATAATTTTTCAATCCAACTTCTTCCTTAAAATCCAAATTTCTCGCTCGTAAAATCCTCTACCAAACAGACCCACAGTCATAGCATAAGCAAATAAATCACACGGAATACAATCAAGTTTTCTATGATTAAACAGAACGTCGATAAATCTACTCCAATATACCTTTTCTCCCAATTAATGCACTGTGACTTCCAAGGAGTGAAAAAAATGGAGTGGTAGAATGACCACTATATTGCTGTTTAACCTGAAGCTCCTGAATTTCTGGCAGTGTTGGGAGCTTTTGGTTATTTTAGTCTTCAACAAGAATTGGAGGATTGCTTTATTCCGTTTCTTCAACGATTTGATGGATAAGAATATTGCGACAGCCATCTTGCTAAATCCATCCTTATGAACCACTCTTGGATTTTCAGGTGGTCCACACAAGTAAGGATTTCCAGCATAAATGGACGGCTGTTCAAGGGTTCTTAGTTGATCTCCTGTCGGAATTAATTTCTCCAGACAGATTGTTATAGGACAAGTTCAAGGAGCATAGTGGATATAAAAGTGATATGCTATCAGAAATTGAACCACTAAGCCAGTTATTAGACAAGTCAAGGGATTCTATATGCTGCAAATTACCGATCGTCTGTGGTATGCTTCCAATCAAAGGATTCAATGATTTCAGATTGCTTATTTCTTCTCGGATCTCCCCAGATAAGAAATTTTGTGAAGTATCTAATCCAGTTAGAAAATCCAATGGACCTCCAATGGAGTCAAGTACACTTCCTTCGATAATAAGGATAATGTTCATACTGTAACGACCCAATCGTTCAGGAAACAATTTACGTACATCTTGGTTCAATCCGCCAGAGTAGCCAAATTCAAAATCCATTACACTGGTAGCTCAAGCCCGGGCCCACTTAAACTAGAACCCACCTCCTAGCTTATTTTGAACTGCACCAATGCCAACTTGGCTGTAAGCTACAACCAAGTTATTTAAAATCTTTGAGCACACATGAGCCTAGACGTTGGATATATATGGCAATTTGCATGTTCCCCTCCTTCCTCTTCATCCTCAACGGTACACCCTCTTTTGTGTCTTTTCCTAATCCTGAATTCTTGTAATGTAGTCCCTCTCTCCTGTACAACTTGTCGGCCTGTTTAGCTTCTTTATATCGTAGCTGAATAAGCCTAAAAACAATGTCAAAAGCCGACTATCAGAGCCTATTTTCCTGCGGGATGGGCTGAATGAACATGTTTCCTCCCTCTGTCCAAAAGTACATGTCTGCCCCAATTCAAAATTCAATCTACTGCAACCAACGCACCAAGGATAATGGATCTTGCACATTCTAGCATACACCTGAAGGGCTTATTTCTTAAATAACAAATTGAATTGCTGACACAATTCTTTTATACATACTCATGTCCCAGATTATTTGGAACAACCGGAGCATTAACATTTTGTGTCTGCGTCTTTGCCTCTTCTTTTCCATTTTGTAACCGTCCATTAATTTGTCACTTGGTGGAAATTGAATTAAAACATGAAATGTAATTAAAACAATAGCAATTACCACCCATTAGTTTTAAACTAAATTTTTGTTAATGATAGCATCTAACTATTACAAACTTATGTTATAGGTTTTCACAATTTTTTGGCAAATTCCCTGATCACAAATGATATTTTGATAGCACCTATCTATCAGAATGCCATCAAGTCGAATAAATTGCCATTACTATTAAAAATTCAGTATGTTCGAAGTAAAGTAGAATGTTAATAGCAGCAGCGACCCCACCCTTTTCAAAGATGGGAATTATTATATAGACGGGAATTTGCTGAGTAAGCGTGTCAAACCTAAATAAACACCATTATCAATATCTATAGTAAAAAAGAAGTAAAAATATAAAAGACAGGAAATATGTGGCCACCCGAACTCCACAGGACCACACTCTAGCCAGTGTAGCTTGTTTGAATAAACAAAAAAACATTGGCCATGGGAGTGCTAGAATTGGTGAATCAGTAACTTATTTTTTTTAATTTACCTAGTTTACCCTGAACTCAAATGAAACAAAGATGGGAATAGCTGCAAACATTGAATCATAAGTCAAATTTCCTTACTAATTACCAAGCTTGAACTTGAGTTTTGCTCCTACATCCAGGCTTGAAAAATTTATTTTGACTAACTTAGCACCAACAAAGGAAGGTCAACAGTGCTAGAGGGAAAGCTATGAAACTGTGAAGAACATAATGGACTGTGGTAAATGATTTATCTCATCTCAAGCACATATCCTATGGACAGTTTCTTTGATGTTCTCGTCCAAACACTGCAATATATTAGGAAAACTAGCTCACTACTGAAGGAAGACATGGCTACAGGAGTTCCTAACAAGTCCAGTGCTATGACAAATGCCACAATCAATAAAGATAGTTAAACACTAAGCTGACTAGAATTCCCAACTCGCTACATTTTTATCCTTGTTCCACTTCTTCAAAAGAAAATCAATGAAATCTAACGAGATATTGTTCCTTAGTCCCATTTTCTTTCACAATTAAATTTCGCTTCTCTCTCATCCTATAAAAAATAATGAAACACAGTTCCAACAAAAATTAATAGAACATGGAGCAAAGCTTCACTTCTTAGCTCCTTTTCAATAATCGACCACCAAAGTAGAGTTTTCATTATCTCAACAGTAAACTAGCTTCCCTCACAACTCTCCTACCTAAATCAACCTTTTCATGTCCTTAACCAAGTTTTCTTACCACAAAAACCTAGGATATCAATAAATTCACACAACTAATCCAACTTATTAACCTTAGAATGTAGCTCCATAGATCCTACCTTAACACTACTCTAATCAATTGTTAGAATTCCACAAAAGTCCACCTGCATCTGGTCCTACTCAAAACCACTATTCAAATGGACCTTGATGTCCCTTCTAAGATTCTTTCATATTGACGACTATCTACATAGTCATAATAAAAAAATATAAAAACAAGTTAGTGCAAAAAAATAATTGAAAAAATTCTACAATGGCATTTTATGTAGCATGCAATTATAAGATGCTGCAAAAAAGGGTTTGGAAATAGTAACAAAGGCATTCAAACAGAGAATCTGTCGAGTAATTCTGCACAAGCTAGTTTTAAAATTTTATGAATTGTCTAACACACTAGAGAAAACAACCATAAGTTGAATCTCAATCATATGTTGAAGAAATGAGAACAAGAGCCTAAAAATAGGAGCTACAGCCACCCTACAGGAATAGGAGGCAAGTATAAAATTCACCTATGAGATTCCTAAGGCAATCACAATATAACCCCATCCACCGGTCCTCAATCTTCGTTCATCATCTTCTTCATCTACCTCTTCACCATCTTGCAGTGCATCTTCCTTTTCCCATTTTGTGAAGAGTGCATCTCAAAGGTCTGGGGCTGTAGTGCCGTTATGCTGCTCTTGGATAAAATTATGGAGGGCCATAGATATATGAACCAACTTAATTTGAATCTTGAACTTATACCTTGGGATGTTATCAAACAGCTTCCAACGTTCCTTCTACACCCCAAACATTCTCTCTATAAAGTTCCATAGAGAAGAATGCAGTTGATTCAATTTCTCAATCCTACCTGTGGGTGCATGTCGTCGAAATTTAGGGACATGGTGCCACATCCCTTTATGAGGTCCAAGATAACCCTTCATGTTCGGAGATCATGCATCAATAACATAATATTTATGGCCATGAGGATGTGGAAATCCAGAATTGAGGTCATTTAAAGCATGCTCAAACACCCTTGAATAGTGTGCTGATCCCTCCCATCCAGCCATTGCAAACGTAAAACGCATATTGAAATCACAAATTACCATTATATTTTGAGTGATTTGCCTTGTTTTCCCACGAAATGCTTGTTCATGTTTTAGCTTCACTTTAGTTACGATGTGCGTGCCATCAATAGCACCTATAGAATCCTTGAACCAATGGTACTACTTAGGGTTACCAGCAATATATGCAAGAGTCATCTCTAATGGTAGGTAATCTATATATGAATTATGCATTTCATAAGCCCTTAAACTTATATTTATTTTAGTGTTTGATTAGATTTAGTGATACTTTAATATAGTTTTTGGTTTTTGTAGGAAAATAAGCGTAAGATGTAGAAATATGGTAAAAAGTGACTACAACGGTTGAATCATCATAACTTCCTGTGCATATCTCTGATTAGACTGATTCAAGCTTCATTTTAAAGTTCAAGAAGTCAACTTTCTAACGCCACCGACCCTCACAATTAGGAGTTCGGAGCGAAAAGTTATAACTATTGGAAAATTGTGCTACAAGAAGAAACCGAGAAAGCGATCGATTGACCCGTATTGGCGATCGATCGCCTTGTGCGCAAAAGTGAGTTTTGACCTATTTTGTCTTGGATTTGGAAGGGGTCTTTTGTGTTTTCTTCCCAACCTAATAAATAAGCCTTAAAGAGAACGTGTAGAGCATTAGAAAATAGATCTTGGAGGCTAGAGAAGAGTAAGAGAAGGAGTCTTTTGGAGGCCAAATAAAGAAGAAGGATTCATGCCAATGGATCTACAAGAATAGGCTTTTCTTTTCTCTTTTTCCATGTCTAGCTAAACTCTTTATCAATGTGATATGAAGCCCTGGTGACCTCCTTGGAAGACCAGATGAGCCAAATGCTTCTCCCACATTTAACCGATATTAAAACTGGACAGAAGGAGATGGAAGCCAGGATGGAAACCAAACACAGAGAGCTAACAGATGAGCTACGCACACAAGGCCAACTTATCCATTCTCATACCTAGTCCATAGCCAACATAGAAACACAGTTAGAACAACTTACCCAGTCCATGGATATGACTGAAGAATGCACCTTACCTATCCAACCACAATACCCGATGGGCCAATTTGTTGAAGAGGGGATACGTTTTTCCCCTTGCCATGTGCAAAATGTTACAACCTTTCGGAGTGCTCAGAAATTTGAAAATGAGGTTGGATGTAGTTCAAGAAATTATCATGAAGTGTGGACGTGAGTGAGTTGTTAGAACCAATTTTTAAATCTTCAATTTCTGGGGAGTCACCATCTATGGCAATATTAACGGAACCTTATGTTCCCGAAGCACCAGTCGTCCAATGTCTAGACCAATCCTACCCTGTGATTGCTGAAAGTGATTTAGAGAGTTCTATCGATCGCACATTCATTATTGTATTTGAGAAAAAATTAGTTGATTTGGGGAGGAGGATCCTTTTATTTTAAAATTCTCTCATGACTTTTTCCCATGGCTAATGCAGGGACCCCTCTTTCCAACGCTTCCCCACCACCACTCCATCCCTTCATTCCATGATGTGCTCCATACTTAGGTATCAAGGATAGGAGTGTGAGGGGCAATCAATTAATTAATCTAGGTTGAATTCTTGCGGATCCTCATCTAGCAACAGATAGTGACTATGTCTGGCTGAAGACGTTAAACTTAGCGTTTGGTGGGAGGCAACCCACGTATTCAAGTGTATTCTCTCATTTTCTTCATTTTCTTGTTGTATTATCATTGTCATTTTCTATTTAGTTCACATTGAGGACAATGTTCATAATAGGTTTGGGGGAAGGAATATTATTTGCATAAAAAAATCAAAAAATAAAAAACTATAAAAATTTGATTAACTTTTAGGTTGTTTGTTAGTAGTTTTTTATAGGTTTTGATAGTTTATGCCGTGTTGATGCATGCTTCAATTTTTAAGAGATTAATTTGTAATCGAAGTGTGAGTAAGTATACTGGAGGATATATACACTTAACTGAGGATATCTTTTTGTTATAGTCCTCTTGGAACAGGTGCTTGAACTAATAAAACTCACTCACACACTAGTACATAAAGTAATACTGTCTAGAGATTTGTTGAATACTAATCTTCAGTGGAATGTCTTCAATCATAGTCATTAGTTGATATGTAGTTGTCTGTTGAGCTTAAAAGATCACGATAGATCATTTACTTGGTAATGGCAAGGGCTTGGAACCAGAAATAGGTTGAGAGTATAATACAACCTGGACGAATAAAGATTGCTGAAAAATGATGGAAAATATGAATGCTAAAAAAATAAAAAATAAGAAAAATAAAAGAAAGAAAGGGGCTACTTGACTATTATAAGATTAACTTAGGCTCATGCTCGGGCCTGAAGCGGTCTATACTTGAAACCTAATGCCCTAAGCCAACTGGGTGGGAGTCATTGACCTGAGTCATTGTTAAACCTAAGAATCTTGAAATCAGGTCTTACACAGTCTTATTGAAAAAAAAAATCTATGGTGTATTATCCTCTCAAGTCTAGAATGTTGGACCCGAATGAGGCACACATGCATTTCTGCTATCATGAACCAAAAGATTATGATGACTATGTAGATTATGATGTTCTTTGGTTAATGAGTAACACTGGATCTGTGTGAAACAGAAATTTAGAATGTATGACTACAATGTTCTACACTTTTTACTATTTACATTATCATGCTATATCATATTGAGTAGAAATTTCTAAAATGAAAGTGTGGAATGAAACCACTTACTTGAGGGCTTCTATATTCCCATTGATTATAAACCAAGTACGTGTGGTTAATTTTCTTAAGCATTGTGGTTTGCATTTGAAGTGATAATAGGTTGTTTGTTTTGTAGTGTTTTAATTTTTGTTTTATTTTTTTTTGCATTTAGATTAATTTAAAAGAGTTGATATGATTCATGCTTAATGCTATTTCATGAGTTTCTTTTGAGTGCTTGACCAATGACTTGATTGATTATGAATAGAATTAGATCTTCTTAATCCTTGTGTCTAGCCAAGAATAGGTTTGTATTGGTTCTATGCTCGACCAATGATATAATTAATTATATTATAATGGATGAACTTTCGTATTCGACCAAGAACGTGAGTGAATTTATTATGATTTGTGTGTCTGACCATGAACACGAATTACCCTATCATATTAACTTATGCCTAATGATAATTGAGAGTAGTAATTGCATGTCTAGTGATGGATTCGCTGCCTTGATATTTCTCCATATTGATTAAATCTCAGTTAATTTCGTTAAAGGTCACTGCTTTCCTTAGATTAAATAAAAATTGTAACTTTTATCTTGAATTTGGTAAAGTATTCATCCGTCCCTGAGGTTCGACAACCCTTCAATACTCGCTGCAGTACACAATTGCCTTGTGCACTTGCAAGGGTTTAATTTTAAACGATCAGTAAGAGTGGCTCAATCTTCTCCTTTGACCATACATAAAGGATGTCCAAGACACCATGAAGGTGGTGGTTTGTAGTTTCCAGTGAGTGTGACATGTGGTGCCCAAGTACCCGTTGACCATGATTGTGACCTAACAATTCTAAAAATGATCTCACTTGTTCTTCAACTTATACAATTTTTTCTGGCTTTAATCCAAGTCATTGTAGCTCCCAACAGAATGACATAAATGGTCTTTTGTTCATATGACACATTTCATGGCATATTATATGGACCACTCAACATGTCATACACAAGTTCAGAACCCTTATCTTTATGCATGCTCTCTATATTCTTGGGTATATTTCAAGTGCTATAAAAGTTGACTAGAAAATCTAGAATCAATTCATCTTGTTCTTTAGCCTCTTTGAGAATGTCCATTTAATGCACTAGTTAAAAGTATAAAGCCAACAACTACTAATAAAATTACAAACTAACTTCATATAAAAACTACAAAATAAGGCACAAAATATGTAGATAAAAGAGATATTACTAGCAAAAATCAGTAGAATTCACATCGATGCATAATATGGTCAAGAAAAACAGAAACACGTTTATTGATATCAAAGTATAATAGAGCAGAAACATCATCATAAGTAAAGCACGATTCATACCATTATGGATTAGTCTCAAGACCCATTCTATTAGCATGTTCGATAAAGGTCTTTGGAGGTAATCCTTTCGTTAATGGATCGACAATCATAAGGTTAGTACTAATTTGCTCTATAAACACTCTTTGTTTATGAACTTCTTCTTTAACAACAAGAAACTTTAATTCCATGTGCTTTGCTCCTTTAGAGTACTTGTCGTTTTTTTAGAAGATAACTGTTGTGGAGTTATCACAATAAATTTTCAGCGGCCGATCAATAATGTCAACAATACCAAGCCCTGAAATAAAATTCCGCAACCATAAAGCTTGACTCTTCAGAGAGGAAAACGATCGATCGGCTTCGATCGCCATCGTTCGGCATCGATCGGCATCGATCGTTGAGTTGCTTTGAAAGAGGGAAACGATCGATTGGCACGAATTGCGATCGATCGTATCTACTGAAAAAAAAAATTCATATTGTGCAGCGATTAACACGATCGATCGGTATACGATTGATTATACCTTACAAGTAGAATGATCGATCGGCGTATAATACGATCGATCGTATCTACTGTAAGTTGTGCAAAATCGACAGCGGAAAGCTGCGATCGATCGGAGAAATTGACGTGATCGATCGTATTAGCGATCGATCGGGTATTTTGACGCGATCGATCGGCGGGATAAGATTTAAAAAATTAATTAATATTAAAGCAGTATTTTATGCCACTTGATTATATGTTTGTTGATAGTTAAATAGTGATTCAAACTGTGCTGTTTTTACACTGATTGTCCTGTTCCATTGATTGTAGATTTTTATCTTCAATTTGATTGAACACTTGCTGATTTTATAAAAGTTACAATGGCATCAAGAATGGTCTCCAGTGAGTTGGCAAAGACTGAAAAGTTGAATGCCACCAATTTTGTTACCTGGAAGAGGCGCATTCGTCACATTCTATTCCTGGATGACTTGGGTCATTTGTTAGACCAAGTTGTTGAACCTTCGGGTGAAAGTAGTACTCCTGCTCAAAAGAGAGAGTACGAGAAGTTCAGGAAGGAGGATGCACGAGCAAGGACCACGATGCTTACCTTTATGGAGCCTTCTATGGAGTTGCTTTTTGAGAAGCACAAAACGGCCAAAGATATGTATCAGGCCATAGAGAGGAGGTATGGAGAGCATACTGAGGCTCACATCAGGTTGCTCCACACTCGCTATACCAACATGAGGATGGAGGAGGGCAAGAATGTGCTTGAGCACATAAATGCCATGACTATTATTGCTAGTGAGTTGGAGATGCTTGGAGATCCAATTTCATTGGGGGTCCAAGTGTCTACGATACTCACTAGTCTCCCTCCATCATGGGAAGCAGTTGTGGTGGCGTTGAACCTGAGTGACAAGAAACTCACTCTCGATGACCTTACTGCCAAGCTGGGCTTGGAGCAGGAAAGGAGAGAGCATATGAGGGCCTCTAATGCATCTGCCAACCTTGCTCACCATGTTGGCTCTAAGAAAGGTGGGTCCTATGCTGGCACTTCAAAGAAGAACTTCAAGAGGAAAGGAAAGAAGCCTCAGTTCCAGGGTGGAGACAAGGCCAAGAACAAGAAGAAGGGAGCCTGCTTTACATGTGGCCAGATGGGTCACTATAGCAGGAACTGTCCTAATGGCTCCCAGGGCAATGAGAAAAAGAAACAGCAGGGTGGTGGAAAGGATATAGTGTGCATGATTTCTGAGGCACTGATTGTGAACACTAACACTAGGGGTTGGTGGCTTGACTCGGCCGCGACCCGTCATGTGGCAATGACAAAGGAGTCTTTCGCTGAGATGAAAGAAATTAGTCCCGGAGAGCACAAGATCTACATGGGGAATAACACCTATTGTGACGTGCTGGGGATTGGCTCTGTTCGTGTTCCTCTCTTAGGAGGAAACACTCTGGTCCTCACAGATGTCTTGTATGCACATATTTCTAGGAATCTGATTTCAATCCCTCTTCTGATTCAAAAGGGATTTGAAGTCAGGTTCAAGGGTGGCAAGGGAACTATGGGGCAGAATAATAATATTTTATTTACTGCTTCTTTAGTTGATGGTTTATTCAAACTTGATGTATCCAATGACTTTGCTAATAATGAAATGATTGATTCTGAGTATGTTGCTTGTGTTGCTATTGATAATGCATTGTTGTGGCATTTACGCCTTTGTCATGTGAATGCGACAAAATTACACCGAATGTCAGGTAGTGGGTTACTACCTAGAATAAGTGATAATTTGCGCATGTGTGAGGATTGCCTATCTAGAAAAATGACTAGGCTACCCTTTTCAAAAGGACAACGAGCAATTGACCTTTTAGAGGTCATTGACTCAGATATTTGTGGGCCTATAAACGTCAAGACTCAAAGGGGAATGATGTATTTTATTACATTTATAGATGACTATTCAAGATATGGTTATGTGTACTTGTTATCGAGAAAGTCCGATGCCTTTGAAAAATTAAAGGAATTTAAGGCTAAGGTTGAAAACCAATTAGGACGGAAGATTAAAGTTCTGAGAACAGACAGAGGTGGTGAGTACACATCTGATTTGTTCAAGGACTATTGTATAAACCAAGGAATAGTGCATCAGTATACTTTACCGTATACCCCTCAACAGAATGGAGTTGCTGAA
Organism: Houttuynia cordata; assembly: GCA_039654745.1. Classification (NCBI taxonomy): domain Eukaryota; kingdom Viridiplantae; phylum Streptophyta; class Magnoliopsida; order Piperales; family Saururaceae; genus Houttuynia; species Houttuynia cordata. The sequence goes on from CM077502.1 coordinate 68,017,228, forward strand.
AGACGTAATAGGACTTTGATGGACATGGTAAGGTCCATGTTAAACCACTCTGAACTAGGAACGCAGTTTTGGGGTGAAGCACTAGACACCGATGTTTATGTACTAAATCGAATACCATCTAAGTCGATCAAATTGACCCCTTATGAGTTATGGACGGGAAGACGTCCAAACTTTTCGAACTTGAGAGTGTGGGGGTCAAAGGCCCATGTGAGGGTGCCTGATCAACTAAGAACTAAGTTGGATCCCAAGACCATAAAATGTAATTTTATAGGTTATTGTGACCATTCGAAAGGGTATCAATTTGTAGTACACCATGATGATGGGACAGTGGGGGTTATAGAGTCTAGAGATGCTTATTTTCTTGAGGAAGATATAGACCTTAAAACTCCTAGTCAGAAAGTGGAACTCTTTGAAATTGAGAAAGAGAAAGTTACTGTCACTAGTAATGAACAAGTGAAAGGTAACACATCCAACGAGGATGTTGAAACTCGAGCATCAAGAGAGCGTAAACCTTCAATTTTGTTGAAGGATTACTATGCCATGCTTGGTGAAGATGAAATATCGGTAGATGACCCTGTACTTAGTGATCCAGTCACATTTGAGCAGGCTATGTGTAGTCCAGATTCCAAGGAATGGCGGAAGGCTGTTCAAGAGGAAATGGATTCAATCTTGAAGAACAAATTCTGGGAGATTGTTGACTTACCAGACGAACAGAAACCCATTGGGTGTAAGTGGATCTTCAAGAAGAAGCTCAAAGCCGATGGATCAATAGAGAAGTACAAAGCTAGACTTGTGGCGAAAGGTTTCACACAAGTAGAGGGCATAGACTTTAAGGAGACTTATTCTCCAGTGTCTAGGTTCATCTCGATTCGATGTTTGTTGGCAATTGTGTCATACTTAGATTTAGAGTTGCACCAGATAGATGTAAAGACTGCCTTCCTAAATGGTGATTTAGAGGAGGAAATTTACATGGATCAACCCGAGGGGTTTGTTGTTTCCGGGGAGGAAACAAAGGTGTGCAAACTTATTAAATCATTGTATGGACTGAAACAATCGCCAAGACAATGGTATTTCACTTTTCACAAGGTGATAAGTGAATATGGCTTTGTAGCCAATGACTATGACCATTGTGTATACTCCTTTAGAGATGGGAGTAGATTTATGATATTGTCACTATATGTAGATGACATATTATTAATGGGGAATGACACTAGTATGATTCTCAGTCTTAAAGAATGGCTCAAGACCCAATTTGAAATGAAAGATATGGGTGAAGCATCTTACATCCTCGGGATGAAGATTGAGAGAGATAGAAAAGCAAGGAGGCTAAGTATATCTCAAGAATCGTACATTGAGAGTGTATTGAAACGCTTTGACGTGATTGGTTGGAAAACCATAGATTCGCCCATCTATAAAGGGACAGTTTTGTCCGAAAGAATGGCACCTGCATCAGACGAGGAACGTCTGAAGATGCAATCTGTGCCATATGCGCAGGCTATTGGCAGCTTGATGTATGCCATGAACTGCACTCGACCTGATTTGGCTTTTGTAGTAAGCCTTGTGAGTCGATATCAGACTAACCCAGGTATTCAACACTGGCAAGCTATTAAGCGGGTGTTCAGATACTTGCTGGGTACCAAGGATATGAAACTCACATATCAGGCCGAGAACCTGTCATTGGAAGGCTATAGTGATTCGGACTATGCCGGGTGTAAGGATGACAGAAAATCCACTGCCGGTTATGTTTTTATGCTTGGTGGCGGCGCCGTGGCATGGGCTAGTAAGAAGTAGAAATGCGTTACTAAGTTCACGATGGAAGCTGAGTTTGTTGCATGCAGTTTGGCAGCTTCCGAGGCAGTTTGGATTAAAGAGTTTCTAGCTGGGTTACAGCTAGAACAGTGGACTGATGCTCCTGTCCAAATTTATTGTGATAATTTGGCAACTGTGTCGACACTCCGTAATGGGGAGATCAGTTCAAGAGCTAAGCACATAGAGTTGCATTACTTTTATGTGTTTGACATGCTACAACGGGGAAAGTTGACGGTGAGTCATCTTCCTACGGTTGAGATGTTAGTTGATCCTTTAACGAAAGCCTTAACGATGGATCTATTTGTAAAACATGTTAAAAGTTTTGGATTACGACAGGACTAGTGCACGAGTCACTGTGGATCGTAAATATGAACAAAGAACCCATAGTGGGGGATGTAAGTAAATATGGGTTCTTGTCCCATTTTACTTATCTTGATTGAGAGGAGTCGGCTCTCTCGTGCGAGTGTAGGCATGTGGAGTAGTTAGGCTTCCGTGGGCCCGGTCCACACTAAATTTGAAGAGACACTGTAATCATCACCGATCCAAAAATCACTTATTTGGAATTAGCTACTTTGGTACGACCAAAATGAAATTGTCAAATAAGAGTCACCATATTGGAAATCAGTTCTGGAGAGACGTTGAGCCAGTTTCGGGAAACCGAATATGGCATGAATTCTGTAACTGAAATTCTGCCTTTTTAAGGGCAATGGAGGGGACGCCCTCCATGCTAATGAAAAAGCTTCTTTTGGTTTGAAATTGCATCGCTCTCTCTGTTTTGGTGATATTGGGTGGAAAAGCTAATTCGGGGAATATAGCTTTACACAACGTTCTACACTCGATCGGTGAAGGATTTGGTGTTCTCGGATATATTCTTATCCGTGGAGTGATTCGTAGGCACAAAGGCCGAAGGTTAGTGATTCTAATTTGATAATCTTTAAGTTATATTTGTTGTTTGAAGGAAAAACCCAATCTTTGAGAACCCACATCAAACAGATAAAAATCATAAAATTCGCTTCCGCTGCGGCTCGATTACCCTTCAGCGATGAGGCCTGACTTCAACAAAGGCTTCAATGCGACCATGGCCAACGACAGCCAATTCTTGATGAGCTCAATTGCTACGCAATATACTCATGTCTTCCATGGCTTGCAGTCACTGATTGATTAGGTGGTGGGATTGGTGGATCCACGAGGACCATCGCCAGGGCATTTCCTCACCTTAATGTCAAGGTGCTAGATCTGCCCCATGTGGCTGCAGTGATGCCCAAGGACGCGGGAGTGGAAGTCATAGGAGGTGACATGTTTAAGCACATTCCATCCACAAATGCGGTCTTTCTCAAGGTTTGCGCAAGTTGTCTACTCGTTGAAACTAACCATCAATATACCTAGTGTAGATATTTGAAAAGCATAACTTAATTCAAAAGAGATTTGTTAATGGTTACGAATTCTGCAGTGGATTCTTTATGACTGGAACGACGAGGAATGCATACAAATTCTGCGCAAGTGCAAGGCGGCTGTGCCCAGCAAAGAGGAAGGAGGCAAGGTGATCATAGTCGAAGTGGTGGTGAACTCCAAGACAGAAGACCACAAGTATACTCAGGCCGAATATTGTGCAGATGTGATAATGATGGCATTGACTACAGGGTGGGAGAGGGACAAGCAAGAGTGGAGCAAGATTTTTAAAGAAGCAGGCTTTAAGGATTACAAGATCACACCCGGCCTGGGTATCCGGTCTTTGCTTGAGCTTTATCACTGAGTTTGATCAGTCTTTCTATTTGAAAAACTGGATGAATTCATGTATGAAAAGAAGATTTTGCTTCCATGAGAAAGCAGATGCTAGATTCAATAAAGGATGGTGTTAAACACATATTACTTAATTGGAAATTAATCATAATGCGTAATTGAAAAAAACCACTAAGCCAAAGGAGGAACAACATGAGAATACCCCTCCTAGACTGGTAAGGTCACACCAAATCCAAAGGACAAGCGCTGACGGTGATGGATGCCGGTCGATCGCTGCCGGGAGGACGATCGATCACCTGAGGATTCTAGAATCTCCTTAGGCTTCAATCAACCGGGAGGGGAAGCGAACAATCTCCAAAGCATTTGACTTTTTCAGTAGACTCGATCGTTCGGAGGGTGGGCGATCGATCACAAGTGAAAGGCGATCGATCTCCAGAGCAATCCATATGTTCCAGTAAATACGATCGATGAGGAATAGGGTGATCGATCGCGTCCTTGGCAATCGATCAAGAAGGGAGGCAATCGATCACCATAACATTACATTTTTTCAGTATTTATGATCGATCGAGGGAGAGGGGGGGGGGCGATCGATCACTAGAGCAAACCACTTTTTCCAGTATTTACGATGGATTGGGGGGAGGGCGATCGATCGTACCCCTGGTTTACAGCAAATTTCAGCAGTTACGATCGATCGGGAGGAAGCGATCAATCAAACATCAATGCACTCCAGATTTTCCAGTAAAAACGAACGATCAGGGGGAGGGCGATCGATCGCACCCCAGGCTTCCTAGTCCATTTGAAACTAGGCGATCAATCGCTACTGAAGCCGATCGATCGCCATATAACAGCAATTGGCCGAACTGAGGAACTGAGGCAAGCTGACCACACTAACAGCTAGATCAATGCCGAGGGAGATCAAACGCCAGAGTGGTCAACGGATCACGATTCTCCTCCATATCGGGAGCTAAACAAAGGAGACCAATCATACTAAATCTGCACTATCACGGCTGGGTCCAAACACTCACTTTGCTCAAGGATTCAGCTCATCCCATAGAGTATGCAGGAAAGGGTAGTGTATGAGGCAAATATCCTTAAGCTAGAAGGCGTTAAGGATCTCTTTAGCTCTTTGTGGATGAGGTTTTGGCCCAAAACACAGGTTTCAAGCTTTTTATCTTCAAATATTCGTTTGTTCCTCTCCTCCCATATCATTGTAATAAAGCTAGTGAAGCCAGCTTGGATTATATAGCCTGCATATTTGTTGTTTCTGACGAACTGAGTCAACCAATCTGATTCCGTAGAACAGCTCCCAATTATGTGGTAAATGTTATACTTGCGCAAGAATATACGCCAGATCACCTTAGCATATATGCATTCGAACAGTAGATGCTTGACTGATTCTTCACTTTTCCTGCATAAAACACACCTATTTACTAAAGATATCCCCCTTCTTTTCAAATTATCTAATGTGAGTAGCCCATCATTGAGTGTCATCCAAGCACAGAAGGAGTAACGGTTCACCCGATGCTTGAACCATATAAGGTAATGGCATGGCACATTATCATATTTCACTCCGTTTGCATCCCAAACACTCTTAAAAGTAAACTTTTCGGATTGATTGAGCCACCCATAAGAATCCTCCAATTCAATAAGCACCAGTATATTCTCTAGGATTTCCGCCTTAGCAAGATCTCCTCTTCTTGAAAGTAGTTGCTCACTTTAGAGTTTTCTAAAATTTAAATAGTCAGCAATTGATTCATTTATGATGCCGCCCAGTTCAAGAACAGTTCTGTTGCCAAATTTCCGGACAAGAGGAAGCAGAACACTCCATGGATCCAACCACATAAAAGTCTTGTGCACCAATTTCCAACGTTAAAAATGCATCTCACATAAAAGTTTGCAGTTGAATAATAGATTTCCATGCATAAGAACAATTGTGAGGTCTAGCCATCCAGATGGAGTTGTTTCTAAGATAAACCCCATGAATCCATAAACACCATAGAGACTCTTTACAGGTTACACATCTCCAAAAAAGCTTAGCAAGATTTGTATTGTTGATGTCTTGAATGCGTCTAACCCCAAGACGCGTCTAACCCCAAGACCCCCTTCTTTGAGGGGGCGACATAGCTTTCGTCAAGATATATTATAAAAACCATTAGATTGAGTAGTACCTTTCCATAGGAAAGTAGCCATGATGCCCTCCACCTTTCGACAGACTTTCTTAGGAAGTTTAAAACAAGATGTCCAGAAAACATTCAGACCATCAATAACCGATTTAATCAATTGTAATCTCCGGGCATATGATAGGAGTGCAGTTTTCCACCCATTGAAACAGCCAGTGATCCTGTCAATAAGAGGTTTACAGGCTAAATAAGAAATACGCTTAGAAGAGAGAGGCATACCTAAATATTTGATCGGAAAACACCCTTCCTGGAATCCAAACATTTGTAGGATGGTTGGCTTATACCGGCACCCTGCAGAGAAGAAGATGGAGCTCTTGCTAACATTCGCATGAAGACCAGACATGTCTGCGAAAGCTGAAAGGATTCCGCTAATGCATTCAGTCGACTTCACATCCTCCATAGAGAACAAGAGAACATCATCAGTAAAAAGTAAATGTGAGATAGGAAGACCTCCCTCAATGTTGGGTGCCTTGAGGTTTCTGTTCATTGCGGCCTGGTTCAACATAGCTGACAGACTTTCCATGCATAATAAGAATAAGAGGGGATAATGAGCAGCCCTGCCGAAGACCACTGGCACTGGAGAAGTGCCCATAATTCGAACCATTGATCAAGACACTAAAAGTGGAGGTGCATAAACACTGCCTGGTCCAGTGGAGTCATTTATCATTGAAACCAAGGGCCTTAAGAATATGGAAAATATAGTCCCACCTTACCTTATCGTATGCTTTCCTCAAATCCACTTTTATGCAAAACTGATTTTGCCCCCATGCCAATGGATATTACGAACCAACCCATGAGCAAGTAAAATGTGCTCACCAATTATTCTCCCTTTCACAAAAGCCGACTGATTGATGCTAATCAGGTTGGGAAGCACAAGAGCCAACCTGTTTGACAAAAAATTTGTGATGGTTTTGTAGATGAAGTTATAAAGGGCGATTGGCCTAAACTCCTCAAAGTTCTTAGAGTCTGTCTTTTTTGGGAAGAGAGTTAAAAACATATAGTTTAAAACCTTGAGAATATACCCTCTCTTAAAAAAGTCTCGCACTGCCAGTAGGAAGTCTGGGCCAATGATATCCTAAAAGTGAGTAAACAATTATTTTTAAAACCCATATGGACCTGGAGTTTTTCCATTAGGCGCCTGGAATACATTCCCTTTAATTTCCTCATCACCCACATCACTAGACAAGAAAGCAGATTGATCCTGGGTTAGAGTCCGGGAGAAAGGGAGTGTTACCTGAGGGGTTGAAGCGGAAGGAACAAATAATTTCTTATAAAACGTCTCTACTTTGGCTCTAATTTCCTGAGAGGTTTCCAAGCGAGTGCCCGAGTCATCAATGATCTCGTGAATAGTGTTTCGAACACTATGAGAAGCAACAGAAGCATGAAATAACTTGGAGCACCTGTTTCCCTCTTTGAGCCACTTTACTCTCGATTTTGTATGGCAAAATTTTTCTCTTATACCATCCTCTTCACACACATTTTGTCTTGCCAGATTAACACGCATCCACAGATCATCATCAAAGGGTTGGTTTTGCAGGGCAGATTGCAAGGCATGGAGGTCCAGGACAGTTGTTCTATATCTTTCATTGACATCCCCAAAGTGATCTTTGTTCCAGCTTTTGAGAGCCTCTTTGCAAGCCTGCAAGTTTTTAAACATTATAAACAAGGGCTGACCATCGATCGGCGTCTCCCAAGCTTTGGAAATAACCTCTCTCACACTTGGATCTTGCAGCCACATATCAAAGAACTTTAGTTTTGGGCCTTTTAGAAGAGAGGGCGTATTCTGAAAACAATGGGATTTTGATCTGATATGCCTGGAGGTGGACAATGGAGTCATGTAGTGGGGAAGCTAATGAACCAATCAGGGTTAGCAAAACCTCTATCAATTCGATAAAGAGTAAGATTGTTACTAGATTGGTTGTTGCTCCACATGAAGGACAGTGAACAAGGGGTCTCCTGTCACCAAGCCTGTAAAATACAATCATTGAAGTCACCCACACAACCCAAGGGCCATTGATTGTGTTGGTGGAATTACAGAGATTAGTCCATAATTTCTTCCACTTTTGAGCATCATTAGAACCATAAACAATTGTGAAGTAGAAAGTGTCACCTAAGATGCAAGTGACGAAACAGTGAAGCGCCTGAGATATCTCCTGCACCTTATGAACAGTAGCAACATTGGGGTTCCAGAGGACCAAGATTCTATCTGATTCGTCTGTACTCAAATTATTCAAATATTACCATCCTGCAATAACTTTCTTGCTAACTCTGTCAACATGTCTTCGCTTGATTTTTATTTCACATAACGCCAGAAGGAACACATCTTCATCTCTAACAAGGTCTTGCACCGCTGACCTTTTACTCACGTGGCCCAATCCACATATATTCCAGTACAGATAGACATTAAAGGGGTTTAGGGGCTGACACCCCCGCTTTATTCGTCAGCTTTTTTAATTTTTTGCTTTTGTTTTGGACATAGCCCGAGCTGGTTGAGTTCTCCTTGCTGTAGTCGACAAAGTTTGGTTATGTTGGTTTGGGCACCCATGCTGGGGGTCCATGAACACATCCAATGTAGCTGTTGGTGTTGCAGAGAGGTACAGTGGCGAGCCGTCATGTGCACGTACGTGCTTCCCCAAGACCATGTATGACACCTATCCAACCATAATTGGTGAGTTCTCTAGTACTGACCTCATGTCTCCGAACTGATTGGGATGGGGTTTGGCATCTGACATGAGTTGGCGAGTATCTATCCTTGGGGTGTTCCCAGGGGAGGTCTCCGGTAACTCCGTTCTTGGACTCTGTTGCACCATAGACTCATCCAAGTTTGGCATGCACGGGTGGGTGGCTGGTCGGCTGGGATCTGAGGAGTGGTTCAGGGTCGTCCTCTGATTTTTAGTGATTGGAATCCCATCTTTGGTAGCCAGAGGAGTGGTAGGGCCCGCCCCTATAGCGGACTTAGGGATGGTTGCATGTGCCATAGTATCATCTGCTACAACCGAGCCCTTAGTACTTCTGACGACCACGTCTTCTAGAGCAGGATGTTGCAGCATCTCAATCCAAACCTCCTTCGATCTACATGCAATTGTAGTGTGATCGAAACACTTACATTTAGAACATATATGCTGCTTTCATTCATATTCCACAGGTTGTGGGAAGAAAGACCCATCTCCGATAGCTACATGAACAATGGAGGGAAATTTGAAATCAAAATCAATTTCAATGTAGGCTCGGGCATACTTTAGCCAAGATCGATCCGCTGTAGCTCTATCAGAGGACAATAAATGCCCCACAAGGCTGGTCACCATATTCAAACTTTCTTTTGTAAAATACTGTGGTGAGAGATCAGGGAAGCGCACCCAAATTGGGATTGATTTCAACAGTTATCTAATAGGGCGCATACTGGATGCCATTTGCGAAGAATTAAAGGCCTTCCGTCCATTGTCCACATAGAATGCAGAATTTGCTCGCAATCCTCAGAGGAAGTTAATTTGAACATGAAAAATCCACCCGCCAGAGACTGCATATCAACGGAACCAGCCAACTTCCAGATCCTGGATACGTAGTCCTTAAACTAAACAAAGGATGGACGCTTACCCATAGCATGCCCAACAAGGGTGTTAGTCTACCGTAGTGCTTCCCTGTTAACAAATTCTTGTGGAATTCTGACGGAGGTCATGCCCTTCAGCTCTGGATGGAAAGTGAGCATATTTGAAGCCTTTGAGATACCCGTGATGAGGTTTGCCTATAAGAAAGACCCAGGCGCAGCCCGAGAGAAGGAGGCATCTGAGGCATGGCCAAGAGGAGGGGGGTTCATGTGGGAAGGTGGGGGGGGGGGTGTAGGGGAGTGGGCGGGAGAAGCCATGGTCTTGTTCGCCGGACTGAGAAGGGGGAACAGACTAAGCTTTCCACGAGCAGTCCCTCCTAGGCATTTAATCAAACAGGTGGTGGAAGCAGGGGGGCGGCAGAGGCGAAGGGGCGGCAAAGGCGAATGAGCAGAGGCAAAAGGAAAGGGACAGGACTGGAGAGGGCGAGGGCGACGGCGAGGAGGCAGGGATGGTGGTGGATAGGGCGAGGAGGCGGCTAGGGCTGGGGGGCAACCAAAAGGTGACCCATTTTCCCTTTTTCCCGTTTGCTTCTTCCACTCCCTATTCAGGTGGCGGGGTCTAGGCTGGAGGCTAGGGCGGTGGCGAGGGGGGGAGCTTAAGGCGGGGCTGGGGCGCGAAGGACGGGCTGTGAGGGGGTTAGGGCAAGGGGGGTGAGGTGGCTGGGGCTAATGGGAGGGCCATGGGCGAAGGTGAGGGGCGAGGGTGTGGGGCGAAGGCGAGGGGCAAAGAAACATGCATCAGACTTTCCCCTCGGTTATATTCTTTAGTGTGGGCATGTTTGCCGTGTGTTATTTAGCAAAAAAAAATGATTGCCATGTGGATGTGAGATTGACCAGCTTGCTCTACAACCAACATGAGACATACAAGTATCAAGATTGAATTACAAATAAGAGAAACCTATTGGAATAAAATATATTCGGGTATATAATTAAAATTTGCATTTCCTAACAACTCGAGCTTTTGAGAAACTTGATCATCTTACAAAAATGACCAGAAATCAAAATTTTAACATGAAAATACCAGTGATTAAAAATGGGGAGTATTGCACTTATGCATGCAATTAGAGGGCTGACTCAGTTTCTAACCGGCTGACTGCCCCCATCGTTATACCCAAATGTTAATTTTAAACTTTCAGGTAGGACTCAGTTTCTAACCGGCTGACTGCCCCCATCGTTATACCCAAATGTTAATTTTAAACTTTCACTACCTGATTACTTCAGTTTCCAATGACCGTCTCAACCTGACCAAGATGATTCAAATAATAAATTTTAAATTACCAATTTTATGCTCATAGAACTGGCATTTATCACATGTGAAAGTTTTCAATTTTTCTTTAGTAAATGAAAGCTTTCGAATTAGTTTTACATAGGAAGAACCTAAAGCCACATTATTAAAAATTATCAATCCAGAATCTTCATATAAAACTCTCAAGTACCATAGTAGAGCTTGGTCAAGCAGGCAATATTCTGAAACTCATCGCAGCAGCACGAGGATTGTTTAGTGCATCCAGTGTGTCACACAGGCTTTAAGAACACCCAATGAAATCCTCCAACACAAGAGCTAATAGGGCAGTTTCTAACCGAAGCTGTTTTTGACAATTAACATGAAATTATCCTGTGGAACTTTTTCCACCATGTAGCTTGTAGATAGATCCAATCAGTTTCTAACACAGAATACTGGTAGAATGAATGATCTAAGATTTTGAAACTGAGCATGGATAAAAAATGGTTAAACGCCGAATGGACCTTTCCACCACAGGTCGAATGCATCAATTCGACAGGAAATTATTAGGTGTTGTTGGCACGCTACTCCAGGCTGTGCGTAAGCTGTTTAGTGCATTGTTTTACGTGTGCACCATCGATCTTGGAGATCGACGGACTCTGGCGCTCTAGCATATAACTGATGTGACCAGGCTGTTGGACCTAAAAATTTCTCCATTGTTAATTTTTCCTAACAACCAACCTACACCTATACAGGGCAATTACATTGGCCAGCACAAAGCCTATGTGGCACACCCGGTGCACTCAATAAAGCTTCTTGCCGGTGGATCCCGTGAAGAAACGTGTCAAACTTACTTTTTTGTGATATATTTACTTCTGATTTTTATCGATAAATCATAATCTTTTCTAATTGACAATACTTGGTTTCATAAATATGACTTGCTTGATGGCGATACATTTGTATTATTGAAAATAACATCATGCTAATATAGAATACAATATAGAGGGGTAATGTCCATTTGCAGTTGGAACTCCCATGGTTTAAGCCATGGGAGCAAAATGTCTACAGTACGTGACCTCCACTACAAAAAAAAGAGCAATACTGACGCTTTTTATGGTGACGCTTCATCAAACGTCATTAATTGTAGGAGATTAACGATATTTATGATCTAAAACATCATTAATAGCGCATAGTCACGTACGCGCGCGCAGGGGATTGAGGAGAAAATCCTGCGCATGATAAGTCCTCTAGCCTCCATCATCCCCTTCATGTTTCCCAGTGTCATCACGGATCTTTCTCCTCTCTCGCCCATCCCCATTCATCAACCGCCCTACCCAAACCCTAGCTCCGTCCAATCTAGCCCGCCTTCATTCTCGTCCCTCGGCGGTGAACTGCTCTCATTACCCGCGTGCACAGACTCCCTCTACCTGCCGCCCTGATTGCCCACGACCTCTGCCATGGCATCGCAACTTGCCCTAGATGCCCGCGTGCCGCCCAATTGTGTCAGTGACAAGACCATGAGTGTTTCCTTTCTGGCTTTTTGTTCCTTTTTTTTTTGTTCAATGTTTCTTGCTTTCTTTTGAAATGATACTTGGGACCAAAGTTTATGCACAAAATTTTGTTGCATGAACTCTAGATTTGGTAAACTTTGTGCTATTTAAGTGTAAGGAAGATCATTGTGGAATGCCTTGTTATCTGTGATGAACAGCATGTGCTCTCTTGCTTGTAATCTATGGGTTTTTGGAAAAAAATTATGTTCTTAGCAAGTCTCATTTTTATGTAAATTGAACCTTGATAGGGCGGATCTATTGTACTTTATATAATGATGATTTATATATTAGCACATGCTGTCATTAATTGGATAATAAATGGAATCTCTCAGGGGGAAAGGTGTTAAAGTTGCTGAAATTAATGTATGGAGATTCCATTGTCTCTGCGTACTTTCTTAGGCCAAATTCCAGGATTGGATAAAGCTGTCTCAGTTAAACTATTTGAATTGTTTCGGGAGAAAGGATTCATTGATGAAAAGAGTTATATGAAGAGTGATGGGTGTGCAATTAATTGGAAGGAAGCTCTCAAGGGCAGTGAAATGTTTTTCTATGTTTCTAAGTTAACCCATCACATTCAGGAAGAAATGAATCTTGGTTTTGCTTATCATGAGATGACTAGCTTGCATATAGATCAAATCATTGACTGGTTTCAAACCGACTTGAAGTGACCAGATGTTGAATATATCAACTAACAGTTTGACATCCAACCAGTATGATAGAGAACAGCATAGGCGTAATGTGTTGATGATGTTAACGAAATTGGTGTAGATTAGCATTTGTTGTCAGGTGAATAGTGAAATAACTGGCAGATGCCAATCATACTTACAGAACTAGAGAATTGGCATCCGTAGTGTCGAAGATATAGATAATCTCGTACTTTACGAAGCAGAGTTTGATGTTGTTTTTATTTGGCATACAGATATAGCGACAGACTTTAAACCGGCGCTAATTATTTTTTGCTATGGCAGATTTTCTGTCGAAAAAGAAGCTTTAGTGACAAATTTCCATTGAAAATATGTTATTTCGACGTATATTACCGTCACAAAAGGAAAATTTTGCCGAGAATGATTTGTAACGACTGTTTTTATCCGTCGGTATAAATGTTAGCAACGACGGCTTTAGCTTATTTGTGACAGATTATATCTGTCGGTATAAACTTCGAAAAAATTAAAAAAAAACAGCAGCTTTACGCTGCTGTGATAAATTTGGATAACAAGCATTCTTCATAAATGCAAAAAATATTATCATATTCATATAATTACCAGATTATACACAAATAATATATATAATTGACCCTTTTGCCCCCAATTAGAACTGCTCTATTGATAAAAAAAAATACCAAAAAGAGAAGCACTGGAAAATAACTAAAAATTGAGCATCCAAAATCACATATAAAATGTTACTTGATATGGATACCAGGAATATACATCTTCTTGTCCTCTCCATCTCTACTCTATCTGTTATTTTCTACTCCTAGGCTGCATAACATAAAGAAAATATGTTATCACATAATTGTTTCGCACAGGTATCACATTTCTACTAAATAAAAATAGGTCACTTGATAAGATGGAATATAAGGAGTGCATAGCTTGGAAAACATTTTTTGATAAAAAAAGCAGTATACATTATCACCTTCAATCAGTTACCAATCAGTTAAATGGTCATTAAGAAACATTTATAGAAACACTCAACTGGAACAAAACACAGAGTAGCTAGCTTAAATATGAAATGTTTCAGCTAGAAAAATAATGGTAGATAATGTTAAGAGTACATACAGATTTGAATGAAGTTTTGGAATCATAACCGGCACCACCTGAAGCAAAATTGACTCCCTTAAGAAGGGCACTGGTTCTTGGTCTTAGGATCCATATAGGGAGAAGATATGCAGTAAAACCCAGAAGTTTATCTGTGCACAATGCAAATGAGTGTAAAAGAAATGCATAATCCACTAGAAAATGCAAGTTAAACTTATTTAAGCACAATGGGACTTAAAAGTTTGGGATTGCCAAATTGCCTGTGAAATCAATGGCAAGTTTGCCAATGCAGAATCTCCAAGTTGGAGTATTGTTCATAAAATCCCTGCCAAATTTGAGAAGATACATGTGAAAAATACAATCTTCTCTATCTCTGATACAAATGTAAATTGTCCTAAACGACACTTCTGGTCACAAATACTCGATATATATACATCCTGAGGCTCTCAGTATGACAAATACCCAAACAATATAACGAATATGCCAACCCAAACTACTCAAGAATGGGTATGATTCTATAAGGTAGTTCTAGGAGTTCAAGGAGCTTTGTATTTCCTCAAGCGTCCTGCCCTTCGTTTCTGGTACAACCTTCACAACAAATAGAATAGTTGACACAGAAACACCCGCATAAAGGAAAAATGTACCTGCATGAAACAAAAAGTTAACTTTGACATTTAGCTTGTTTAATTTTTGACATTCAGCTTGTATATTTTTTGATATTCAGCATGTTTTTTTGTTGACAAGGAATATTAAAATTCTCCTAGGGTTACTTAAGTGAATATCTACTACAACTTTACTAACTCACCTGATGAGCTCCATGTCATGAGGAAGTTGAAGGTGTATGATACAACCCAGGCTCCAGACCAGCATGCCCGCGTCACCAGGCTTCCTGCTATTCCCTTTATGTTCATAGGGAATACTTATGATAATACAAATTTGGTAATTAGGAGAGGTTGCCAACACCAACCTGCACTAAAACTCAGTTAATGCTATCTGTTTCTGAAACCTGAGAAAATCATGCATATGTTCAATCTTTAATGAGTTTTAATTATCAAAGAGGTGCTTACGATCACTGATCGGGTATATTGTTTCTGGAACAAGTCTTGTGTTTTGGCCTGAGGAAAGTCTCTCAGAGTATCTACAAAATCCTATTTCACATGGATTAATTAGTGATAAGCCATGGCAATTTTGACAACTAAACAAGATGTGAAATTTTATCAGTACTTGAATATCTGTTGCTTCATGGGAAATGTCAGCATTTTTGCCACGAAGTGTTTGCAATGCAGCTATGAAATCTTTTCACTGAATATCTCAAACATCGTTTCCTACATCTCTGATGCTCATTTTCATTTAGAGAATCACAATTCATACAATTCTAATCCAAGACAATTCTATTACCTGTTAGTGCTAGCACAAGCCAGGTAAGAAAGGTCCCCATTATGAAGGCAAAAGATGCTCCAGTGCAGACCAGAAGCTAAAGAGAAAGAAAATAGTTGTGAATTAGAAGTCATATTTGCATACACGGGAAACTACTTTTTCCTTTGTTTTCTATGACTTATGACACAATCAACTTCACCTGATTCACTGTAGTCAGCCCTCCTCGGAGATTCTTAGGTGCTATTTCTGCTATGAAGACAGGTACCTGCTTATTAGAAGAGGAGAAGAGTCTCAATTAGAATTCGTTTCTCGGTGATAGATAGAAGATCTTTCAAATTGCAGGAGGAAAATAGTAGAAGAAAATATGGTACCGCATAAGAAAGAATTCCAATTCCGAATCCCATGGAGAATCTTCCAATATCACGATAAAATTGTCGGGGTTCTCTCAAGGAAGGAAATAAATTATCAATTTATGAAAAGTAATCACTTTTTGGTAATTCAGACAAGCCACCATATGTGAACCCAGTAAAGAGAACCTTATCAAAACTGAGATGAAACAATCTAAATGATATCTCACTTGATTATACTATTTATGGCATGTACTCCAATACACGTATATAGAGATTCAAAACAATATTTTATCTACATAGTTATTGAAAAGGCAATAATACCTGATCATCAAGAAAGTCTGTGCACTTATAGCATATTCTCATCCCGTTAGATAAAATTAACTCTCTGACGCCTATATTCTCAAACTCAGAGTCTTGGATAATACTCCTAATTCATGAATGCAGACACATATTTCTATTAAAGCTGGATACTGAAGCTCCCAATATCATATCAACTATATACCAGATTGTCTATGGTTAACTAAGAAATCTAGAGTGCAAAACTTACCCTGGTTTTGGCTTCACATTGACAATTTTTTCAGGTATGTGTTCATCATCCCAAGGAAGGATGGCTTTATCCTCTTCAAGAGAATTTACTTTCGTAACAGCAGCCTTAAGGTCCTTGACTGCAGCTCGAGCCCGAGGTTCAACTATTTTAATCACACAACTGAGAGCTGTGTGGAAGTTTTGAGCAAATTTTGATACTTCAGATGCTGAAATATCTGTTAATGGGAGAAGCAGGATATATTATGCACTTCATGTCATTAACTCAAAATAATTTTCTACAAAAAGAGCACTTATCAAAGTCATGAATTAACTGGGCTTTCATTTAAGGCATTTACAACAAAATAAAACAATTAATTTTCATAAAACTGCCACTCACGAGGTAATAAAACAAAAAAGAACGAGTTTTTACCTGTCAGGAGTAATTGTTTTCCTATGCCCTAGAAATCGACGATGACCTTTCTCTTCCTGTTCACGATCTGCTCCTCGCCGGAACCGCCATCGCCTCGCTCATGGCCGCCGTCACCTACGACCCCGCCGTCGATCGTGACCGCCGTCGCCGTCGAGTGCTCGAACCTAGCCGTCGGCCTCACCGTCTGCTTTCACCATGAGCGCTCGAGCGGAACATATGGCTCAGGTCGGTTTTGTTTGTTTTTTTCTTTTATAAACACCCACTGTAATAGCCTCATCCGTTGTAACAACCTCATCCGTTGGATCTAATCTGAACTGCTCTTCACTTTAAATCAGCGTTCTTCTTCTTTGTAGATGTAAATCAGCGGCTTAGATCATCTCTGTATGTGATGTCAACTCTTGGGTCACTCTGGCACTTCAAAACCCGCCTAATGGCTTCACTTTGGCCATTTTGCGATCAAATGAACCTACATAAATAAAATTAAACTCAATTTAGACACAAATTAAAACATGACTCTATTAAATTTAATTAATGCATCTAAATAAATCAATTGAGCACAATTGTTTATTAAATTCCTAATTGCGAATGACATTGAGCACTGAATCGCCCTCATTGTAATGCCCCTTGGCCCAGTTGTTCTTGGCGGCGGACTATCTAAACACAAAGTTGTCTGGGCAGAAGATCTGCCCGTATGGCCCAGACCGGAGGCTGTCCATCGTTGCCAGCTCAAGATCCATGAGCACAACCCGCTGCATGAACCTTCCACCAATGCCCTTGTTGTAGTAGACATTAAACGCGCTCAAGATGGAGGAGGTCAAAGTGGCGGGAGTAGCGGCCCGTGGTCAGCACAGATGATCTCCCAAAACTTGGCGCCCATTTGGTTGCCGCACGGCCGCCCTGGATATGGAGGATCTCCCTCATGGTGATAGGAATGGGAGGAGAGAGATGAGGTATGAGGTGATGAGGATCAGCAGAATGCAGCGAGGAGGGGACGGGGTCAATATGGAATAGAAAGGAGCGGAGAGTAGCTGGTTGGATTGGGAGAAGAGAGGGGGGAGGAGGGTAAAGGGGGTGTAATACTAGCCGTTCAAATGAAGGGTCCAGATCTTTTTAAAAAAATAATTAAGTTTTTTCTCAATGGACATTTTAACCACGGATAAAAAACCATGGCTAATATATATTACCCACGGTTTTTTTAACCACGGATAATAAACCGTGGAGAATAGCTACTATTATCGACAGTTTATTGTCTGTCGTAAATATCTGTCGCAAATGTTATACCTTTCTCTACGGATCATTTTCTGTCGTAAAAAGTATCTTTATCTACGGTTCTTTTAGCAACAGAAATAAAACCGTGACTAATGCCCGATTTTGTTATAGTGGTTAGTGTACACTGATCAGATATGTTCCTCTGTTTAATGGTGTGTTGACCGTTAATGCATGAGCTTTTGAGGAAGATGTTGTCATTAGTTATATCAAGGTTATAAATAGATTTTGTACAGTTATGAAATCAGGCTTTGGAGATGCTTTTTTATTTCTAATGCATGTCTAGTAGGGGATTTCTTTTTTTGATACATGTATAGTAAGAGATTATAATAGGATGTAATCCGGTGCAGAACTACGTAGTAGCATCTGGGGTCAGTGGAAGCCATTAGATTGGAAAACCTCCAAAAGCCAACTGAGTTACATCAAATTAAGAAAAATGACCAACTGAGCTATTCTTGTAGAGTGGAGGACCTTTTATTTTATTAGCCAGTCCTTTCTCCTATCCCATTGGATCCAAAAGCAACCACTCCTTCCTCATATTTGAAACCTAATAATTTTGGCCCCCATCTTGAAAAATACTAGCTCTGCCACTGAGAGTAATAGAAGCAAAAAGCTGAGTAGCCTTAGCAAATTGAGAAGTGCGTGGTTGAGTAAAAAAAAGCACTCTTCTCATGCTTAACTCTCCTGGTTTTGTCTATTTCAAGTACACACTGTTCTAGTCGAACTTCCTTAACAGTAGTTTACATTTTGAACTGCGATGGTGGCGTGGTTTTATAGCAGTTAACTGTGGATGGCTTATTATGATTTGAGTCCATCTTTTTCAGGCTATGAGAATATACTTGAGTCCATCTTTATCATATTTTTTTTAATTATTGTGCCTCTAGCCTATAATGAATTGTTTAATATTCGGGAAAGAGAAAATAACCTCAGCCATAATATCTATAATAGAGTTGCTTTAGCTATATACTATACCATTTAATAGTTGTCCTTTAGGATATATTTACTAAATTTTAAAGTCGGTTGTCCTGTACGGAGAGCAGTAGAAAGTAGAAACTGAGCACGGGTGGAGCCAAGTACATGGTTGGAGGGGCACTTGCCACCAAGGAATTCCGTATCGGATATCAGTAAAATATCGGAGATATATCGAAGATATTTTGTAAAAAAATATTAGTAGTTGAAAACTAGTTTTTACTATATATTTTCACAATCTAACTTCTAAAATGAGTTATACTAATTTAGACAAAGCATAGATTTCAAAACATGCATAAAAATACATATTAGGATGGGAAACAAACGGGATAGTTATTTTTTTCCTTTTTTTTTAACAAAAATCTCATTCTTTTAAAACGTTTTTTTTTAAATAGCGATACCGAAATATCAATATTTTAAAAATTTTAAAAAAAATGATATTGGTCCGTATCGTTGTATTGGGTGGGGTCCGATAGGTCATGATATTGCATTCCATGCTTGCCACTCCCAATATTCTGACAACCCTTTGACAAAAATGCTGGTTATAAAAACCATGCCCCCTCGTGAAAAGATGTCATTGCCCCTCTTCACTTTCGTCTTTCTCATTGATCTCGTGGAGTCAACAAGTAATAAAAGAGTAGATTTTGCCTTACACTACCGGGCCCATAGGATGAGAGAGAGAGAGAGCGAGATGTCATTAGAGCAGCGGAGAGCTAGAAGGATAGAAAGCAGATCAACCACAACAAGCATGCAGATTTCTTTTTGTAAAAGTAATTTAATAGGTATTTTTACTGAATTCTCCTCTTCCATGACCCTTTTTCTTTTGATATTATCCACTATGAACCTTTTTTGTATGAAATTAAACTGAGGAATGCTCGTGTCCATCCGAGAGAAACATGCAACTCCGAGGTGTTTTTAAATAAAGTTCTAATTTTTATATAGTTTCTATGCTCGAGAAAGATAATTTCTATTGATAATTTTTTTAATTATTTAAGTGTGTTCATCCAAGAGGAATTTGCATGATTATTTTGAGCGTGAGTATGAGAGGAACACGTTAATTACATCAACTACATGTTCATGAAAGTAAGAGGAGATAGAATTGATTTAATTAGTAGTGAATTTGATGATTTGGAACTTCTATATACTAGTTTACCATTAATTTTTCATAGTTCTAATTTTTCTAAAGTTTTTTTCCGTTGAATTAATTAAATAAAGTCTAGAATTAGGTTGAATTTATTTCAAGTCTCTGTGGGATCGACTTCATAGCCACTATTCTATATTAGATTCGTCCGCTTGTGAGTAACAAATTAAAATTCACATCACTAACCGACTCGGTAACGGATAGAACTAACATAAACATTCATGCAATAATGAAGCATTATATGTAATTGAATCAAGTAAGAATCCCAGAGAAAGACTCAGCCTAGTGCTGCTCATCATGACTCTAAAAGTGTTGCAGGACTCGAATTTCAAATTGGATATTCAACGCATGAACCGGAAAGACAGAATGGTCTAACAGACAATAGGGTCATGGACCAAAAGATCAAGTAATAACCTTAAGACTCTTAACTACTATAATTTAACATGTATTAGTATCTCTCAGGTCAGTTGAATGTATATGTATAACTATATTAGGGTTACACAAAGGTCAGCTAGAGCATTAGTAATAAAAAGACTGGTAGCAACCATGTGACTCAATTGTAATGGAATTCTATAATGAAGTTTATCTAATGGTTTCATGATGTCTCAACCTAGACTAGCAATTGATAAGGTGTTATTACATATGTATATTGGATGGGATGACACACAATTGAGCGAAAAGGATTTGGTCAGGACTCTTGGGAAAAGAAAAGTCGACAGCTTTAGGAGGGATTTAGTGCTATATAATTCTATCATAGGGCATATGCAATTTATTGAATACACACCAGCTAGTTCGGACTATCACTCAGCATAGTCAGACTAGGGAATTGGGTGGTGATTCAAATTATATTGTTGGTTGGTTGACATACTACCAATTGACAAGGTTCGGTCAAACCCTAGGTGATCAACAAAGTTGTAACTCTTACATATATAATTAATAACTTCAAGAATCAAGGCATCTAAAGACGGACAACAAGGTTACTCACCTATAGATGACAGCAACAAGGAAAGACATGCAAATCTAGGCTCTTAACATAATACAAGACATGCAATAGAAACACAAATCACATTGGTGATCGCAATCGATTACTACAATTTCAGCATAACAATAATACATATAATTGAAGCAAGCTTTCAAGAGTATAAACATGAATATAATTAATTCAATATCAATAGGAACAACACTAGTATTTGAACACAAGATAGAACTGCAAGAATACATGACCATAGTAGAAATTGCGTAAAAACATCTTACCTCAATCATTCGTCAAAACATTCTTGCTTCGAGTTCGCTCTAGCCATCCCACGCTCCTCCTTTTGTTGCTCCTTGGGGGCAGCCAGCAAAGAGAAAGATGAGAGAGAATAGAGATGAGAGAGAGAGAGAGATTAGATGGAATGAAGAAAAAAAGAGGCCGACAACCTCTATATTTATAGGCATCGCCCATAGGAGTCCTGCTCCTAGTAGGACTATGGCCACTCTCCCCTAATCATATTCACGTCGATCCACACCTCCGCAATTTGAACTCAGCGCCAGACATTTTTTCTAGACGATCAGACTCCCAACTTCTGAAGGATTAGCCCACTGTGATATGCTTCATCAATCCTACTTTAAGTAAGAATCCATGATAACACCTATCAAACTTATCCAACCAGCACTTACCAAAATCCAATTCAATCCCAGTTTCCTATATTAGAATGCGAACAAATTTTTTTTGTATAATTTTCGGGTTGCCACAGTTAATCTCTCAGTTCCACTTTTCATAGTCCAATATGGTAATGAATTCATTTGAGAAAAATAAATTGGTCTCTGAATGCAGATAGATGGTGTATATTCTCCAATAGGTAACACTCACACCCCCAATGGAGGGAGTATGTTAAATGATGAGCTTGTTAAACAAGAACACAAAAATATTTTGTTCCCCCATGCCCTTGGAAGCGGATACAGCAAAATCCGATATGTATCGACACGGATACGGGAGCGACATGGCCGGATGCGTCCCCTGCTGTATCTAAAATAATATATATATATATATATTGCATTTGAATCAACATGAAAGGCGTTTGTAGAGTGTAGTGGTTAAGGTAATTGTTTTTCAAGCAATAGTAGAGGGTTCGAGTCTAAGCAAACACATCATTATTCATTATTTTTCTGTGGCATTCTTGCCTACTAGAAATAATGAACAAAAAATAATTTTAAGTTTGTAGTTGTAATTTTTACAAGGTTTAGGAGAAAAAAATGTGGTAATACAATACCAAAAATATATTTAAAATGGGAAAAGTTTAAATGAGATCGATCTCATTTGGCTTATATGAAGCCAATTCTATTTATAGCCGTTGGATCTTGATTTGACGGCTATAAACAACAGCATGGGAACTCACCTACCTCTGATGTGACACACTCACCTACCCACTGATTTGATATCTACCCTTGGATTGGAATCCAATGGCCCAAAAGATTAGCCTCATGCTCTTTATATGAGAGCGATTTCATATAAACCGTCCTCATTTAAAATTTATATAAATAATTTTTTCTTAGCTGTGTCGTATCCTACCTTTTAAGAAAATGTCGTGTCCCCGTGTCGTATCGTGTCACCGTATTCATATCCGTGCTTCCTAGCCCAGGCCTTTTCCCTTATAAGTCTCTTGTATCCCCAAGCAAAAATCTTCCCACCAAGAATTATATGAGCAAAGATAGTAAGCTATTCATGTCAAATTGGCTTTACCTTTAAACCATTGGAGCCCTTCCATTTATTGCAGTCAAAATCTCCAACAAAAATACATTCACCAGTTTACACAAACAAAATAAATCACTAGTAGGACAATATTGCTTGCTAAAAGTCTTACTACTTACAAATCCAAAAAGAAAAGCGAATAATTTGCCTGCCTCCACGCATTTTTGCTGTGATCCTTCTCTCTCCGCTGATTATTAGAATTCAATAATACCCTTCTAAAATTAAATATGACAAATATAAAGACAGATCTTGTGCCACATCATTCAAATGCTTACATTGTTGACTATTCTCTCTTTCTCCTCACGTTATGTAGAGGTGGCAATGGGCCGGACCATACAGCAGGCCAGCCCCGTGAAGCCTTGCCCGTTCGTGTAAGGGCTGGCCCAGCCCTTAGGGAAGGTGGGTCAGGGCCAAGCCTCAATTGTGAGCTCACGGGCCACAATTACAAATAATTTTAAAAAAAATTAGGCCACGGGCTGGGCCGGCCTATTGCCACCTCACGGTGCCCTGCATGGGCCTCCAATGGGCCGGCCTATTGCCACCTCAACAGGCTGGAAGGAAGCAATGGGCCGGGCCTGGGCTTTAAGACCACCTCATCCATCTTGAACTTAAGATGGATGAGCATTAATGTTCTGTTTTAGCCTAAAACCAACAAATCCCCAAGTCTTCAAACTCAGTCCAACTATTGAAGCTTCTTTATTCCAGGAAAAGAAGGCAGAATAGCAATAAGCGCATCTCCATATCCAACAGGCTCTGCCAGTTAGCAACGGGTAAAAATTATGAGTTCGATATGGCAAAAAAAAATCGTTTAAAGCTATGATGTTCCACAAATACTAAGTTCTGATCCATGTATTTAGGTGCTTCGCTTGTGTATTTCTTTGTGTATTTGTGACTGGATTTTAAGTTTGAACTATCAAGCCAAGCTGTTAAAATAGGTTGCTTGGGGTTTAAAAGTGGAAATTTGGCAAAACAGCCGAAATAGCCCATAGTGTGCCAACATGTACCCATTAGGATCGTCAAGAAACCAGTCACAAGAAGTCAACTTAAATAAAATGCTCCCGATTGACAGGACCATATTGGCTGCATATTAGTGCCTCATTAGCACCCTGATAAAAGCCTAATTGAAATTCAAAGGACATAAAGTGGGAGAGATAGAAAGCATAAAAACCATCAACATAAAAACTTCTAATTCGTTAGAACAATTCCCAAAATGATTTGCAGACTTTTGATTATTTGTACATCACATTTTAGAAAATAGGACACATTTTACACATGAAATGACTGAAAAAAAATTATTTATTGTTTGTTAAGATATGTTGATTGAAAATGGTGGGATTGTATTGATTCATCTGTTAACTACATGAATCAAACATTTTAAAACTTGTTTTATTATTTTAGAAACAAATCATATCTAAATTACACAAGTAGGTCATATAAATGTCTTTTATTGGTCTAAGTTTCTTTACAGGTGTTTAAATCACAACCCATATGGTTTTAATATGGTGGTTTATCTCCTGCAAAGCCAGCTTGAGATCGTTACAGAATACTGGTCTACTGGCCCACAATGGTTTTAATGGTTATTGTTACCCTGCTAAAATGTATCAACCACCACTTTTGTTTCATAATAACTTAATGCAGATGCAGTTGGAAGAAGCATCCTACGAGGTGGTCCGTCAACTCAATAAAGTGATCAATAAGGACTGGCACAAGGAGGCAGTGAACTGGCACCAGCCAGCTGTCAACCAGCCTTATACACCGACTAGACTATTTAAGCTTGATCTGCGTCCACATTGTTATAAAAACTGGAACAGCCCAGCCAGTGGGTTCAACTGGACCTGGTCGACTTTCCGAGAAGGGCTGTTTATTGATCAAACAAGTTTTGTTCCCGGTTGAACTGGATTCATCCCTGGTTGAACCAGAAAACCACGGACCTTGCCACCAATCCGGTTTGGTGGCCAGGTGAATTTTTGAAAAAAAAAAGGCATGAAATGTAACATGGATTTTAACATCTTTAGTTATTCAATAAATGTGGCTTAAGTGGCTTTTACGTTCTAAGCTAAATTACAATATTTTATGTTCCAGAAGAGGCTTGTAGCCTGTAGGGCCTGGTCTATAATTATTTTACTCCACTAAAGTCAGAAACCCTATCTGCCAACTATTTGCTATGAGACTGTCCATAAAAGTCTCTCAAATATTGTTCCAATTTTCTTAAACTGCAATTTCGATGCACTATTTCGAAGGTGTTCAATAACAAAGCAGCTGTTTCTGTTTTACATATGGTAATCCTGTTTTGACCCTGTAGGCCACCTCCAATGTTCAGTTATACTTCCTTGTTACAAAAGCCTCTACCCAGGTGTTCTCCTTCTTGAGAGAGGCATGAAGAATAAGGCACGTCCTTGAGCTGCCGCGTATATTAATTACTCTAATGCCTTAGGGGATCACTTTTTGCTGGCTTGTCCATTTTGCCACTAGCCTAGCATGACCTCGCAGGCCTTGCTCCTAAACCCTAGGCATTCATTATATTGTGTTGTCACTGTATCAGCTGTATTTTAGCACTCACTACTACGGCACTATTTACAGTCTGTACTTTTCACTTAAATGTATGGTTTTGCAACTGTCTTTCTGATAAGTACTACTCCTTCCATCCAAAATTACCTGTCAGCATTAGATAACCAAAATGAACTAAAACTGGAGGGAGTAGTTTATTGTTTTTAACTGCTACTGTTTGAACTATACCGTTTACAACCAGAAGAGGGGTCAGTCACGTAAGTTATACATCCACTATTTTACTGGGTTTACGACTCAGATTACTAAATTTCAGTAAAATTACTTTATGACTATGCAGGAAAACATGATAAGAGGAACATCAAGCCAATGGTGTCAGAACTAGAAGACAGCAAAATGCATAAATTTCTGTGTCTTATCCTCAATGTCATCGGTCCAACTAACTATACAATCTTATTTCCATTTGAACACAGATGTTATTAATAATTCATTATATAATAGATGTTGACATTCTGGTAAACCAAGCTTCATTATTAATTAAGTTATTAATGTGTACTTAAAAAGTTTTGATTTGTACATATTAACACCGCTCTATTTCTGCATGTACCATCAGAATAATGATCACCTAAATGGCCAAAATAACTCATTTACAATCAAACAATCAGCCACGGACATGTAATGTCATATATATTCTTTGGAACTTGAAACATACTCTACATCTTAGGTTAAAGGAAAACACCATATGCAAATAAAAATCTTTGATAAATTATTGACAAATTCAAGTTCGTAGATCAATATTGCTAAAGGGTTTTCAAAGCATACCTCCATCTTCCCTCAACATCTTGATAACCTCCCCAGAGACGTCAGACTATCAAATTACGGCACAGAAAATAAGCACAAACCATTTTCAGAAACACATGAAACATCTAAAACCCATGAACAATTTTAGAGAAATGGTAGCAAATATATTGGTTTTCATTCTTCTTGCCATATAACTAGGTACCTCAACGGGAATTTCACCTCCCAGCTGTTCAATGTAGCAAAGTACTTGGCCTTCCTTCACAATTTGCTTCTGTTTGTAAAAAAGAGCAAGTTTCATATTAACGTGGGATCATACAAGATAAGAATTTAGCATTTTGTAAAAACGAATTTGCATACCACATGACTCATTGAACTAAAGCACCGTAAGAACCTTGAGCCAACAGAGATAAATTCTCTATAGTACCAAAAGTAACACTAAATTCCCATAAATTAAATGGAAATATGGCATTTAATATCACATCATATTGATGACTTAAATGGAATGAAACAATTTCTATTACATCACTCAATAATATAATAAGCTCCACAAAGTTACTGATATCAGCCAACTTGATACGGTTGAAAAGAAAAAAACAATTTACCTTTTTGGAGTGAGTCCACATTCATGAAATGCAAGTCCAAGATATTACAAAAAAAAACTTCTTCTTAAACTTCAAAAGAAACCTATCGTGAAGCAATAAGTAGGCCCTTTTGATAATAACTTTATATTGAGTGGGACCCAGTTAATAAATGAGCCTGATTGATCTACCATTTCTCCTAGATTAAGACTTGGGAGTTTTGTTTAGAAGATCACAAATCTCATAAAATCAGAACATTAGTTTGGAAGAATCTTGTCCAGTATTTTATTTCCAACTTAGAGGCATAAGTAAAGCCTTGTAAAAAGGCTTGTCAGAAATGAAACAATGACCTATGTTTTGAAGAGAAAATTTTTTGGGTTCCTTGCGATGAGAATCCAATGTTCGGTGTTGCAGTGAAACCCCCATTGGTGCCCGAGACCAGTGGCTCTCTAGTGCAGATTCCAGAATTTATCCTCTTCATTTTCTATTTTCCAAATTTCCATGCTTCCTTCACCCATAGGACATATGCCATCCTACATAAAAACCTTTTAATCCTATAACTGCTACGAGCTTATTAAAGAGGTGCCCCAGTGACAAAGTAAACTATTGCATAAATATTAAAGGTGAAAAGTAGATCTCAACTTTATTTTCACTTGGCCTAGGTAATAAATTTGTTAGTTTAAATATCAAATTCAGATATTTAGTTTAAATATCAAATTCAGATACTTAGTTTAAATATCAAATTCAGATAAAGTTTTCATAAATTGTTCCTAACGGTAGATATGGGCTAAAAAAATTTCCCCTAGTCTGGATTTTAAGAGTACAAGCTAGGGGATCACCAAAACATCACCAGAAAATGAATAGCACCAATTTTGCAATTGGAAACCAAGTAGTTTTATTTTAAAAAAAAAAGATAAGATCGTGTCACCAGTTTTCCAGTTTATGAAACCAGATGGAAATCAGAGAATGCAAAATCAATAGTCAATGCAGCAAAACCCATAATTGCTTTCAAATTCCACAGATCATATAAAATCTAAAGATAAAATAGAAGACATCTTGGACAACTGATCGAATAAAAATACCTCTTTACAAGATGGAGGTCCATGTTTTCCTTTTATCGTTCTGCTTCTTCGGAAATATCCAACCTGCCCCACGCAACGCCAAAGACTAAGAGCTTTCAAGACTAAAATTGAGAACAAAACGTTATAAAAACCTCACCTTTGGAGACTGAAGCCTTCGTCTGAAGCTGAATCTAGCAAACTCTGAATCCTTACCGCAATGATTTAGGCTTTGAGATAGCTAAGGAAGTGCTAGAAACTGACCATTCAAATCAAGTTTCTCAGAAGGACCTTCTGTCATGATAGGAAGGGGCCTTGGAGCAACTGCAGGCATAGTTTTATCATTCATATTCCTCATGACATACAACTGAAACCCTCCAAGCTAGTCATGAAGACGAAGATAGTAATTAAATTCACTCCCAAGGTACTACTTTTAACCCAAAATGTAGGGAAAAATTTACAGTTTCTTTCCAGATATATGAAACTTACTTTCAAATCAAACTCTGCAATAGAAGTATTACAGACTTCTGCGAGCAAGGTCTCTACCTATACCCATCAACAACATCAAGTAAAAGCATCGACCATAACAAAACTAACGATTCTTGATCATTGTCGTCATCATCATCGTCATCATTGTCTTATGTAAGCTATAAACTAAAAACAACTAGCACAAAATGTACAACATAAAAATAAAAAAAAACATTCCATAAATCCAATACAAAATTCAATTGCGCATAACACTTTGGCAAGAAATATTGTTATAAATTCAATCGGACATCAAAAAAGAAACTACACTTTCAAAAGATGCCATAGGCAAAAGCTGTTAAACAAAACTTGAGATAAGGAAGGTATAGGATCAGCAACAGCCAAAGTACTAAGGAACAATGTGGGTTTAAAAATACCAAGAAATTTAATTTAGACATCAAGAATTAAAAGAACGATCTACTAGTGAACACTTGCACTCACTTGTAATGATGTTGGGACAAAATTTCACTTGCACTCACTTGTAATGATGTTGGGACAAAATTTCCTGTTGTAGTGATAGCCTTTTCTTTCTCCAAACCATCATCTACATTACTAGCACCTGTATCTTTTGGAGAGATAGGAAAAATAACATGCCAGATTAAATACCCAAATTGAGTTTTACACAGCGAGCAGATAGTTCTTTCAATCATGAGCTGTAAATATTGAGGAACTAAGAAAGATACTTTCCATAGACGAGCCACAGGTTATAAGGAAAGGTTTCGTATGTCTCGGTGCCTACACTAGGCGAGCAAACTGCACAGGTTTCTGCCATGTGTAAGCTGGCTTTGATAAACTAAGTATCTCTACTCTTCCAAATTTGATTTTATTGATGTTCATACTAGAGGTCAACACTTTTAGACTAGGAGATCCTCCTAGGCTGCCTGCAACAATATCGCAAAATGAATCAGAATATTTATATGAAAATAGACTATATTACTTCAAACTCCAATTGTTTTCCAAATGTTTCCTATTTAATTCGCTGTGATTAATGTTTATGAACGTATGCACTTAATTGCTTCTGCAAAATTTTCATAGATATCCATCAAACTGGCAACCACACCAATCGTTCAAATATTCATGATGATTATGGATCAACTACAACCAGAAGCATGTATAACTGCGAATAATATAACTTATAATGTAAGGATTCTCTTACGCATGGAAACATTGTCCATACTTCAGTCATATTTGGTCAGAAGTTTAAAAAATTTATCACAGACAAAGAGCAATAAAAAAATGCAAACAAACACAGCGAAGGAAAAAGTAAATGGCGGCACAAAATTCAAATTGCATATAGTAGCTAAAAACAGGAGATTCAATCTTCCCATTTAAGATATTTTTGTGACCTAAAATCTTATCCAGATCTGGCCATATGTAATAGAAACCAAAACCATTACTATATTTATCTACCAGGCTACCAGCTGCACAAGAGACAGATAATGGTCGGACTAAAAACAAGAAACACGTCATGGATAAAGAACAATAAATTTTGTGCTAACAATATTTAAAGCCAAGAAATGACATCACAATGCTATAATCACACAATTCTATCTTGCTAAAAGTCATAAAAGGTAAAGAAAAGATACCATGCATATGATAATTCGTAATCTTATCAAAACACTTAAAAGGGGCTCCCTTCCTAGTAAATACCAGATCAAACCAAGATGGTGATTCATAAAATGGGGAGTTGAACTATAATTAGCGAGATTGGCAGTAAATAACTACAAAGCAAGAATCAGTTGTCGTCCTCACTGCCTTACTAATCCAGCATTCCGTGAGTTGTAGAACATAAGTGTATCACTCGCAATATAAGGAATATTTATGAAAAAGTAGCAAAAGGTTTCTCATTACTGATTTGGGACAAAAAACAAAATGAAAACGGTAAGTGTGAAATGATATTACCTCCTAGGAGCAAAAAATAAAAAAGAAAAACAATCTGAACTTTGTTATCCAACATTATATTTTGGACATATAAGAAGAAAGAAATTAATTACAAAACAGAGTATTTCTGACTCTTGCATGAAAGTTGACATTAGCACTTAATAATGAAGCTCTACAGCGGACCCATGATGAAGTGATAATTAAAGCTAACATCTTTCAACAAAAATCCAATAGTAAATGGGAAGAGCCAACTGCCAAAAATAGGTAAATGGGGAGAGCAGACAAAAAACATCAATATTAAAGTCCAATTCGAATACCCATTAGCATAAAACTTCATGATGACCAATATTTTTAATGGACATAAAAAAGAAAGCAAACAAATACAGAACATAGTATTTCTCTCTCTTGCATGAAAGCTGATATTAGTATTTAAGAATGAAGCTCTAATTTAATGCCTACCCATGAGAAAGTAATAATCAAAGCTGACATCTTTCACAAAATCTCCTTCTGTAAATGAGGACAGCATAGAAAAAACATCAACACTGAAGTTCAATCGAATACCCATTTGCATAAAACTGCATTGCGGTATCCAACATTATAGAATGGACAATATTGGTATATAACAAAAAAGCTCCAATTGACAGTCCATCCATGGTAGAATTATTATCAAAGTTAACATCCTTCAAATAATCACCATTCATAAATGGGGAGAGCAGAAAAAAAACATCAATCTTGAAGTTCAATTTGAATACTCATTAGCATAAAATTGCAGCTTTGACATCCAACATTATATCAAGGACATCCTTCTGCTTCTTGCAAGAAAGCTTTAATTAGTAGTCAACATTAAATCTCCAATTTACAAGCCTACCCATTACAAATTAATGATCAAAGCTAATGTCTTTCATAAAATCACCATTCATAAATAGGGAGAGCAGACAAAAAACATCAATATTGAAATTCAATTCATATACCGACTAGCATAAAACTGCAACTTTGATATCCATATTACATTATGTACATATATGACAACGCAAACAATTAGAAAACACTTGCATGAAAGCTAATATTAATATTCAGCAATGAAGCTCCAGTTTATAGCCTACCCATCATAAATTAATTATCAAACACAACATCTTTCATAAAATCGCCATTGATAAATGGGGAGAGCAGACAAAAAACATCAACATTGATATTCAATTCAAATACCAATTAGTATAAAAACTGCAAAGAAATCATGAATTACATGGTGCTACTCACGCCATTTTCAATCAATCAAGACCTATGCCTTTTTGAGTATTGAGTCCAAAGCCCTATTTGATGAAGAGCAGAGGATCGTTAGGATTCCAGAAGCAAAGCAACAACACAGGTCACATCATGCTAAAACTGATGTTTTAGGGAATTGATCTAAATTACTAAGTGTTAATTCTTGTTTAGATTGTTTTATTATGTCTTACTATCTGGTGTTAAAGTGTATGAAGAAAGCTTTCCAACGCCAATGACTATTTGCAATTCGGAGTTCAAAGCAAGAAGATATGTTAGTTTGAATTTTCAGGACACGATCAATTGCCAGAGAGACGCGATCGATCACCTTGAGTGATGATCAATCGTAAGTATTGTGATTTATGATTTTTGTACCACCATCGATCACTGAGCCTCGTGATCGATCGCACCGGCAAAAGGCAGTTTCCGATTTTGATGATTTCGATATCTTTTTGAGTTGGAATTCTACCTAATCAAGGAGGCTTAATGGGAGAGCGTCCTAGATGGCTAGGAGGTGGTTTTGGATCGATGGTGGAGATTAAAAAGTTAGTGTAACTAGTGGGGAAAGAGATTTGGGAAAAGATTTTGTAGTTGTATTAGGGTTTCTCTATAAAAACCCATAAGAGAGGAATGTTCCATGCACTTGAACATCCAGCCACTTAGATTTTGGTGTTTCTCTTTTTCCTTTGCTCGATCAGCAAGTGTTGTCCATGTTTGATCCACGGAGCGAGGCGGTTTTGCGAAGAGGAAGCGAAGCATTACGCGAGGACTAGAATAACTCGTCATTTAAGTGGTAGGATGGGTTTTTCCCCCACTTTTCATTTGATTACTCTCTTTTTGATGATTCTAAATTAATGAATGATTAATCTTGTGACTTCCTATTCCTATATTATTATCAATGATCATGCTATAAGAGAAATTTTGTTGAGTTTTATGTATCTCTTCATTCATGTATCATGTTGATAGATCTATGTGCAATACTTCACGTGCTAGTGCCTAGAAGGGGTTTCCCTTGCCATTCACTCATATACAACTCAGTATGATGCTTGAATAACCTTTTCACGTTTTGTCTAGGTTTTGTTGTCTCATTGATTGATATATGTTGGTAAGTCTCAAATTGATGTAAATCGATGGGGATAGGGATCTATTACTTTGACTCATGTTGAATTCCGTGTCACGATCCTTTTTTATTCATAATAAGGTCATCTTTTTATGTTCTATCAGTACTTTTCTATTTCATAATTCTGTCCAGGATTAGTGGTCTTATGTGGGTAATGTGTATGTTATTAAAATACTATTTGTATAAAACAGTTTATGAAGGTAAGTGGTGTCTTAAGTTGAGAAATACTACGTATTACTAGAACCTTAAAGGTTCTGTAACATCCCTCAGGTATGGGTAATTGTGATTAGTACATTGATCCTAGGTGATTTACAGCGTATTTAATATGCTTAAAACACGTGGGATTAAGAAGGACTCCCTCGGCCAGAACTGTTTCTGCGCTGACAAGTGGTACTTAAAAAGTCATAAGCAATTGTAGAAAAATCATAAAAATATCCCGTCTATTGGGTTAGAAACTAGACTCATAGCGCTATTCCCAGTAAAGTTTCAAAATTCAACTCTAATTGTACAAATTGTAGTAAGTATAGGGAATTGACTATTGTGCAAATGACATTACACATGATTAGGGTTTTAAACTCTACACTACTACTTATTTAAGACTTGATTAGATGATGAGTTATAGTTATGTCAAAACTTAATGAATGTGGGAAAACATGAATATTAAAGATTACAGTAAGAATAATTCTCTTGGGGAAAATGATCTAGGTTGAGTCACCATAAGCAGAACAGTGTCCTGCTTATTTGAAGCCTTTGCATACCATTTGAGTCATTAAAGTTCTAGCTAGGGTTTGAACTCTTGGACCCTAGTGTCTCGTCTACTTTGAAACAATTTCATTCTTTAACCAGTGGTGTTGGGAATTCATATCTAGGGCTACGCACAGTGAAAATATTCGATGAAGTGTAATCTATTGAAATATCTCTTATGAGTCAGTTGATGATCAAGATTGAACAAGTCTTTTATCACTCCTCTGATGAGTCGATTGCTGATTGAGATATGGAAATCTCATTAGTACTCCTATGTGAGTCAAACCTTGAAAGATGAAAAATTTGAGTTATTTGATACAACCTATGTTGTTGTGAGTTACCATTCAGTTTCTTGTAAATTGTATCCTTCCACTAAGAGTTATTGTTAGAAACTCTCCGAGGTAGAATCATAGTATGCTCACGAGTCATTGCTAGATCCATGGTGATCTCTGATTTATTTTTGAACCTCTGTAGTTCAGTCAATGAAGGTATGCACATGTACATTTTTAAATTGTATAATATTACGGAAGGTCTGCAACCTCCGCCCATTGTGCCCATAAGCACCGATGGGGCCAGCTTCCCTAAATGCATGGCCGGATTCCAAAGAGAGAACCTCTAGGATGTTCTGGTAATTATCCACACGGGAAGTGGACAGATCTGAGGGATTGAAATCTCCCTACACTATGGATGTCTCGAGTCAGAGCTTATTAATTGTTTTCTCCTTATGCGATGATCGTTTGGAGTCTCGAATTGTTATTCTTTCTATCCATACTTTGAGTTGGTGTTGTCTTTGAGTATGGTTTCTATTCAGGTAAGGTAAACTCTGTATTTCCAGTCCTAATTATGTTGAACATTGAATTTCTTTTTTAGGAAATTATGTCTGTATTTTCCATCCCTTTTCTCTGTGGGATTTTTTTGCATCCTACTGGGTATTTCTTTGGAATACTCATATACATCCTCTGATGCAGGCATTAAAAGAGAGTGAATCAGAACAGGTTAAGATTACTTGAGCTACTATGGATGGCAGAAGCCCGGAGTGGAAGACCTTTTTATTATTTGGTTTATGATTTGACGTTTATTGATTATTCGGCCTGTGAGTGCCAAGAACTTATTTATTTGGATTTGATGATTATTACTTTGTCTGATGTAATAGACTAAGTAGATTATTTCTTTTATTGGCAATGTTACATTAAGATTGCATCTCTGAATATTGGTCTATCATGTCAATCCTGCATATTATGTCCTGGCAAATGTGATGAGATCGATCGAGTATTCGGTCACGCATCGAGTTTCTGGCCTCCTGACTTTCTATGATTGGTTGCTTTTGTGCTCTAATCGAGGTCAGGAATTTGGGGTGTGACACATCAGCCTCTGCAACGTTGATGACAGTCGTGGCAACTACTGGAGCTGGTTAAGCCATTGGTTTTGTTGGATGGGCCTGGGCTTTTGGGAGCCTACATTTAAGTGCAACTGTTTATTGATTCGTATCATTGGGCTCAATTGTCAGTGGCCTTATTTCTAGTTACACGTTCTTTTACTCTCCGTCCAATGAAACCTGACTATATTTGAAAATGAGGGTTTTTTTACTACAACCACCCATAGGCCCTGAACCCGCGTGCGCACACACAGACACATGCCCCACATATAATTAATAAGGTGCCCCTTTTTGAAGAGCCAGGGTCCAGAATCAAACCAAGGACGTCTCCATCAAAGGTGGAGGTGTTACCATCACGGGAGCAGGCATTTGGGGCAAATGAGTTGATTTTATTGGAACCTCGAGGCCTTACAAAAAACATTTTCAAATAAAACCAACTCATTTTCAAATACTCTTTTTTTCATATTTTTTGTAGTGACGAGCAATGTCGCCCGTGTAAAGATGGACCCATATTTTTACAAATGCAGATACACTTGATTGGATAGAGGGAGTATAAAATTGTGCATGTTCTCAATATAACTACTCCATCCGCCTTGTTTTAATACCTGCATCTGAAAAAATATTGATTTTATTGGATGGTGGAAACGGTTGAAAAATGTGATTTAAAGGAAAAGGGGTAGCGATCGATCGCCTCGAGTGGTTTTTGGATAAATTTTCTTGAGAGCATGCCAATTGATTGCCTGATGAAGCGATCGATCGAGGAGCTCTTGGTTTGGGGTGTATTGCACGTTTTAGCCTATGATCAATCACCAGATGAGGGTCGATCGATCGCCCCTAGTTGGGATGCATTCGAAAATGGTTCAGCTAGCCATTTTTTAATGTGGTCCTTCCTTATTTAGTCTCTAAGATGTGGGTTAGTGCTAATTTAACCATATAGGGCTCTTCCATTTCCTTCTTATCTAAGAGAGTTTTTTCCCAATTGCTCTAATCTCTTCTCCCCTTCTCTCCACCATCTTCATTGGTGTTTTTTTAGTTGGATTTTGCGCATTGATTCCGTTTGTGGGCAACACACTTCTTGAGTTCGAGATCGGGTTCTTTGGATTGCACCAAGAACTCGAGAGAGGTCCATTTTATCTCTTGTTCAATTGTTGGTAGAGCCTTGCATTGAGGCAGCGGATAATCGTTCAAAGACAATCTATTTGCGGCGCCTCAGATTGTGTCTAGTTCAAAGGTTCAATTTCAGATTTGCATATATCAAAAGAAAGGGAGGAGCTTTATTATTGCTAAGACTGGTTCTCGTGGATGATTGCCTTCACCAATTGCTCAATAAGCCCTACACGTTTTATCTATTAGTAGGTGGCTAAATAGATAAATTCCCAACAGTTTGAACAATTATTGTGTATTGGTTATTGGTTATTGGTTATTTGCTATAAGAATGGGTGTAGACTAGAGTTTAAAATCGGAGAAATTTGAGGGGAAAGATTTCAAGAAGAGGCATAACAAAATGAGGTTTTGGCTCACCACTTTTTAAATATTCCATGTGATTTATGATACAGTTGTCAAGACCTCTGAAAAATATAAACTGGCTAAGTCGGCCTGAAGTTCTCGTTATAAGAAAGATGACGAGTTTTGCCATGGCCACATATTAAGTTGTTTGAGTGATGAGTTATATGATTTACACTTTAAATTGTCGAATGCAAAACAAATTTGGGATGCCTTGGAGAAAAAGATTGCAAAAGAACATGTTTGGGAGGACAAATATGTGGTTGGAAAATACTTCGACTACAAGATGACGGATGACAAATCTTTGAGGGATCATGTAGTTGAGGTTCAAAACATTGTGGCCAAAATCGTTGGGAAAGGCATCACGATCTACGAGAGGCTACATGTTCCAACCCTTATTGACAAGTTGCCTCCCTCAGAGTCGAATTTCCAATTTACCCTTAAGTACAAGAGGGAAGAGATGTCACTTGATGACCTTATTATTGTCATTCAAATTGAGGAAAGGCACAAAGGCAAATAAAAGGTGGTTGGGAGCACTTCTACTTAACCCAATGGTCTTGCCAATATTGTGGAGGGCAAAACCAAAGGTTTGGTGAAAGAAGGGTAACAAGGGCAACAACAATAATAATAATCAAAACAACAATAACATCAACAACAACAATGCAAGGGCAAAGCCTACTGCAAAGATCCAGAATGACAAGAAGAAACTCCCTTGCTTTGTGTGTGGATTGGTTGCACATCATGCAAGGAAATGTACTCAAAAGAAGGGTGTTGATGACAATGTAGGTCAAAACCCTCAAGCCAACGTGACTAAAACTAGGGACAGCGAGGCTAGACCTAGTTACATGTATGTTTCCTTTGACTTTGTTCTTAAGCTAGCTGATTGGTGGGTACACACGAGAGCTACTATGCACATTTGTACTGACTTAGCCTTATTTTCCCCTTATCAGGAAGTGAGAAGCAAGCAAGACAATTACAATGGGAAATAGCATGACAATTCAAATTTATGGAGAAGGGAAAGTGGATGTGAGATTAACCCCGAACAATATTTTCTCTCCAATGAGTGTAGCATGTGCCTGATCTCCGCAAGAACTTAGTTAGTAAAGCTCTTTTTAGTCAAGAGGGCTTTAAGTTAGTTTCGAGTCTAATAAAGTTGTAATAAGTAAATTTGACAGTTTTGTTGGCAAAGAATATTTATGCAATGATTTGTTTAAATTAAATGTTTGTAGTTCAGCTGGTTTTACTTTCAATGGAAATAATTTCTATGTTTTCAATGTTAATGAAAATAATGTAGCATATGAGGCTTGGGCATATGAATGTTAACACTCTCAAGAGAATAATGAGTTTAGATATGATCCCCAAATCTATTGTTGAGGCTCATTCGAGTGACATTTGTGTGACGAATGGTATCACTTTTCGTGGTGGTATGAAGTATTTTATTGCATTCATTAATGGTTTTTCTAAATATTATTATGTTTACTTGCTTAAGTCTAAAGATGAAGTTTTTGTTAAGTTTACAATATTTGAGAATGAGGTTGACAACCAAACTGGCCTAAGGATCAAAAGGTTGAGATCAGACCGTGATGGGAAGTATTGCTCCCATGAATTTAACAAAAAAATTTTAGAACCATGGGATAATACATGAAACTATGGCTCCATATTCACCTCAATCTAATGGAGTAGCTGAAAGAAAAAATAAGACATTCATATATACAGTTAACTCAACGTTGTCATCTTCAAGACTACCCAAAAATATGTGGGGAGAAGCAATTCTCTCCGCTTGTTTGATTTTGAATAGAAGCGGAGAGAATTGGCACTGATAACCTTATAATAGGCCTATTATAACTTTGAGATTCACCAAATGGATGTCCGAACTACATTCCTATATAGTGAATTGGATGAGGAAGTGTATATTAAGCAACCATAGGAATTTGTGATGCTGGGTCAAAAGATGAAAGTATGCAAATTAATAAGGTCGTTATATGGTCTAAAACATGCTCCTAAACAATTGCATGAAAAATGTAATTTTATTATTCTTTCTAACGGGTTTGTTACATGTGCAACAGACAAATGCCTCTATTGGAAGCATGTTGATAATGCTTATTTGATTTTATGCCTTTACGTTGATAACATTTAAATTTTTGGCAATGATAGTGGTAAAATCATAGAGGCTCAAAGTTTTTTTAATAAATATTTTGATATAAAGATCTTGGAAATGCAAATATTGTACTTAGTATTAAGATTTGCAAGGAAGGGTGTTCATGAGCCGAGTCAACTTGCGAGTTTTTTCGACTCGACTCGAGCTCTACTTTTTTAGAATCGAGCCTCGAGCCACCCTCTAACTCGACTCGGCTCGACTCGAAATAAATCGACTCATATTGACTCGAAAATCAGCTCGAGCTCGAGGTGGCAATGGGCTGGCCCAAGCCCATTTTCTTTTCGGCCGGACCATTGGAGGCCCACTCAAATCAGTGGGCCGGCCCAACCCTGGCCCACGGCCTGCTGGTTTGGGCCGCGGGCCGGCCTGGCCTGCGGGCTGGCTCATTGGCCCAAATGAATTTTTTTTATTTTTTTCACCCAAAAAATACATTTGGAGCGATTTGAATGCATGACTTTCATGAATTTAGCCTAATACTCTACCACTTGGGCTATGATCGCTTTATGTACTTGCTTTGCTTTTGCTTTGGTTTTTATTTATTATTTGACCAAACTTTGGGCTGGGCCATAGAGGCCTCCAATGGTCTGGCCCATTGCCACCTCTAGACTCGAGTTTCTTTTGTGAAGAAGGTCCATAACCTTCGAGTATGCAAATGATTGACCCATTTTAGCTTACCTTGGTTGGATGCAAACACTATCCATTCTTTTCCGTTTTATAGAGCATGTAGAGTCTTAGATTCATACTCTTAGACAATGTAGGACTTTCATATTAGTGCATGACAATGCTAAAACAAAAAAAATATGGCTTTTACAGAGACTCAAACTTGGATATCCTAATATAGCCATTCACTTAGTTTCATATCCCAATATTCAGAAGATTCATATTTAAGGGGATTCCAAGGTTATTATCTCACTCATAAATGACAAAGAGTTGAAGGGACCATGATACATTATACAATATTTGTAATACATTCGAAAGTTTAAGGAAGCTTGTCTTAGCCAATAATCAAATGAGTTATTGGCCTTCCATGTGTTTATTTTCTCTGTATTTTTTTATTTATTATGTTATGTAGTAAATGCTCACAACCAAACTGCCCCAAAGCTCATAGAAAATTGGACCGATCATCGACCCTGATTGATGGTAGATTGGCAGGTTTGGTTGGACTACAAGTGGAACTGGATTGCCCTGGGGTTTGATATTATGAGGCAACATTAGTGAAGTTGACCAATGGGGTGTTTCTGTGATGGATAAAATACACTTCCCTTGAGCGGAGGTTCTGAGCTCGAACCCCCACTTTGTTGGCCACCCACCCAGGATTATATCCTAATTTATCTGGTGCATATGATAGGTGAGCCTTGTATGCACCCAAGGGGATTGGCAGCAGGATGTGGTGCTCTAAGAGGTAAGTTTCCTTGCCCCTTCTAGTCGGATCCTAAGGACTCGGACACCCATCGTTATAAAAAAAGTCATTAGTGAAACCCACTTTAAATATGTAATAATGATTTTTTGTGCATAATGAGCATAAAAGAACTTGTAGTGCAGTTGGTTAGTGTGTGTTGATATATTGGACTTGTGTTTGGGATCAATTCCTGGTAAAAACAATTTTCACTTTTTGCCGTGAGTTATAAAAAAAAACTAGAGCTTGAGCTCGACCCAGAAAAAAAAATTGGAGATTGGAGCTCGAGCTCGAGCCGAGTTTAGGCATAGGGTAGTCGAGCTCGAGCCGAGTTTAGGAATTACAGCTTGAGCCGAGCTCGAGTTGTTAATGTCTTAGGCTCGTCTCGAGTCAAGCCGAGCTCGAGCCAAGTTTCTAGAAGTCAAGCTCAAGTCAAGCTAAGTCAAAACTCGGTTCGACTCGACTCGGCTCGGCTTGTGAGCAAGTTTCAAAGGCATAATGTTAAATGAGTCACATTATGTGGAAAAAATATTGAGGAAGTGCAATCACTTCTACTGCAAGCCTATAAGTACCTCATATGATCATAGTGGCAAACTAAGGGGTTGTTTGAGGCGTGAAAATTCAGTTCCATCTATCTGTAATATCCCAAAATCCAGAGTGGATTGCCCACAAAGTGTTTGGGGCTTGATTTTGAAAAATCCAGCTAAAGAGTGGATAAATAGGATGATCCACTAACAAGCTAAAGCACCTCATGAGGTGTTTCAGCTAATTAGTGGATTATCCCATTAAAAGCACATGGTCAAAGTAAAGTCAAATCAATGATTAAGTGGATTTTTTTTTTCATGCCCCAAATAAAATATAGCATCCAACCAATATCCAAGTGAATATAATCCACTAACCACAACATCCACAAAATAATTTTTCATGCCCCAAACAGCCCCTAAGGAAAAATTATGGAGATAATGCGTCACAGCTCATGTACTCTCATATTATATGAAGTTTGAATTATTTGACTAACTGTAGTATCCTAACTATTTTCTATGCTATGGGGAGACTGAGCATTATACTAAAGCCTGGATAGATCTCAATGGATTGCCATTTAAAGGGTACTCAGATATCTAATAGGTATTATCCCATAAAAGATATATTACCATGAGTTTCTTCCTGTAATAGAAAGTTATAGTGATGCAAATTGGATTTTAGATTTTAAAAATACTAAGCCAAGTAGTGGGTATTTATTCACTTTGGGTGGTGGGGGCGATAGCTTGGAAATCAGTCAAACAGAAATTATACGTGTGTTACTTTTGGCCAAAAATTGATGAGAATTGTAGGACTTGTTATCTAGAAGATACACACATGAATTGAGATATCAACGCATGGTGGTAAAGCACCACCTAGTCAGAACTCAGTAAGAAGAGTGTGCTAAGTGTTCGGTGTACTGCATGTCTCTCCTTAAAGGTTCAAGTTCAAGATTATGTTTACTCATCGAAATAGGTGGAGGTTCAAGCCCAAAATGCATCTCTCATCGAAAACATAGTATATGTATTGCCCACTTTGAGTCTAGGATCAATTGTATCTTTTTTCCTATAAGACCATATGGGAAATGTTGAAAAATGTGATTTGAAGGAAGAGTGTCGATCGGTTGCTTGGAGTGGTTTTTGGACGAATTTTCTTGAGAGCATGATGATCGGTTGCCTAGATGAAGTGATCAATCGAGAGCTTCCCAGTTTGGGATGTTTTGCATGTTTTAGCCTGCGATCGATCGCTAGATGAGGGCCAATCGATCGCCCTTAGTTGGGACCCATCCGGAAACGGTCCAACTAGCTATTTTTTATGTTGTCGTTCCTTATTTAGTCTCTACGACATTGGTTAGTGGTAATCTAACCAATATATGGCTCTTCCATCTCCTTCTTCTCTAAGAGAGCTTTTTTCCCAATTGCTCTAATCTCTTTTCCCCTTCTCTCCACCATCTTGATTGGTGTTCTTTGAGTCGGATTTTGCACAGTGATTCTGTGTTGGGGCCACACACTCTTCTTGACTTCGAAATTGGGTTCCTTTTATCTCTTGTTTGATCGTCCATGGAGCCTTGCACTAAAATGGCGAATAATCGTTCGAGGACAATCCATTGGTGGCGCCTCGGATTGTGTCTAGTTTGAGTGTTCAATTTCAGATTTGGTGATATCAAAAGAAAGGGAGGAGCTTTATTATTGCTAATGCTGGTTCTCGTGGATTAATTATCTTCACCAATTGTTTAGTAACCTCTACACATTTTATTTATTAGTAGGTGGCTAAATAGATAAATTCGCAATAGAAACCACATCTAATGGGGAAGAAGAGGTTCAGAATATACTTAAATTGATCACATGAAGCATCTAAAATAGGATTGTCCTCTTTCCATATGAAGCATCTAAAACTGAGTGTTAGTAAGGCATAAGCCCTGCAAAAATGTAGCCGTTTGTCCAAAAATATGTCCTCATCAGAAAATTAAAATGTTCATTTTGGTTTCCTAATGAGGACACATAGTTTTGGACGGAGGGTGTACAAGAAACAAATACTTGCATGATACACTGTCTCGGAGCTGTGTTTCTGACGTGTTGGAGGTGTGTATGTTAGTATGTAGGCCAGCATGTGTGCGGTACAAAGAGGGCAGTACATATTGGCATCATTGTGCCTCTGCCGCATACATATTGTGGCCTGAGTGCCAACATCCACATTTACAACATATGTCGCAAGCACAAACAAGTGACAATGTAGACATGGAAGACATATCTGTACAGTACCGATTTTCATTACCAACATGACATTACCACTTGCCATGACATCAGAAGAGAGGAAAAACGGCTTAATAAAAAGGAAAAATTACAACTTTATCTAAGATTCTTGGGTCCCCCTTCCACTTGTCCCTTCCTTCTGCTTGCTGGTCACCTAATGTTGGTTAGGAAAATATTTTTTATATCCGTGGACTGTGTAGCGCATACGTTGGCATTCTGCACTACTTTCCGGCGGCTAAATTTCTTATGTTACACAGGCTCTCACAAATGAACATTCAATGCAGTTAGCACTATGCTGGCCGCTTGGACGCATTCATCAATGTTTTTCCGCGTCACAAAGAATTTTTTCTTTAATTTTATCATCACATAATTAGAAACACCACAAAACTTTCAAAAGCATCCCTATGCCTAAGATAACCTGATCAGTTAATTGGTTACACCCCTACCCATACTGCCCTGGACAGCAGAACAGCGACAAAAAAAATTGCCATTTACCTCATCTTATCTCTAATCGCTTTATATCTTCTAATTGAAGGACATCATGTTTGCATATGCCCAAAAGAGTGGGCCCAGCCAGTGTCAACTACTACACTTTAAACTTGCCACTTGACTTATATCAATCAAGCAGCAAAGCAAGTGAAGTAATATAAAGCTGATCTAAAGTGAAACAAGAATCTTGTTAAAATTAGCAAATGGTAGATGCAAAAAACACTTCAAGATGTTCAGTTACTTTTTTACTAGTAAAACATTGATATCCATGATGAACCAGGGGAGTAAAGAGACTCTTGAAGCTAAGCCCAAGGCATGAGAATCCTATGTGAGCTGGGGCCTGAAATCTAAAGTCAGTAGTTTAAGCATTGTTGACCTCGATACCAGCCAACATTTCTCTGTTCACAACTTACATAGTACAATTGCTTGTTTATATAGAAGCAACAATCTCTTTCAAAATGATTTTTCCCTCCATCAAGTGAAGCTCATCTGGATTGCAAAATGACTGAAATTTATTGGAGTGTTGAGCCCATACGCAAAAAGAGATGCAGATGAGCTTCATTGGACACGGGGGGGAGGGGGGAGGGGGGGGGGAGTATAAAATGCCCAATCTTATATCCGCGCTGTTTCGACCAAACAAAAAAAGAAGAAATGTCTACACTGTTATTATGGCTTATGAGTCATACTCCGATACTTTAAGGTGCATTCAACCAAAATTCATATTGACTCCTATTTTTTTCTGTGTTATAATTATCAGGTTTTTGAAGGTTGTCATTAATTGGGAATGCCTGGTCCATGTAAACAATGCTAGTAAGATCATAAGACTAAAATTGGCATTAGTAAGCAAGAGGGCACCACACAATTTGACAGCCTAATATTGGAAAAAGTTAAGCCTGACAGTTCTTATTGGCTTCAATTTACAAAGCTTCTTCAACAAAAAGCAGTTAGAAGGTCATACAAATAATATTCAAGTGAGAATATGCTTTTTGTCCCATATCCAATCTTA
The DNA here is from genome assembly GCA_039654745.1 of Houttuynia cordata. NCBI lineage: Eukaryota > Viridiplantae > Streptophyta > Magnoliopsida > Piperales > Saururaceae > Houttuynia > Houttuynia cordata. Next base: position 68,061,046 of record CM077502.1, read on the forward strand.
ATTACTTCTCCCTCTTGACACTTTTAATTGAGACTGTCACATAATCGGTCAATTTATTGAGATGTCGGATCCACAGTAAAACTCTAGGCTTTCCGAGAGACTGAGCGAGTGCCTTGTGGAGGCCTCTCAACCTCGACATTGACCTAGGGTCTCTGCCAGATGAATGTCGTTGCTGTCTTCGGAGAATAATTAGTTAATTGTATCGATTAAAAGTGGCCGGAGGGAGTATCATTTTCAATATTAAATAGTGGTACTATAATCTTCAACAATTTATTGTTTTAGGTGATAGTTGAGAGGGATTGTCTTCCATTTATAGAATGTTAATCAACGTGTTAGACAATTAAGTGTACTGTCAATATACATAGGGCCCATTTGGGCAAACAAATACACTTCGTTTGAAGCGGTTTTCCGTTCATAACACGCGTTTCAAGCCGCTTTCTGCCCAACCCTCCTGAGGAGATTCAAAAGGATTGTTTAGTATTGAGTAATGGAAAACAGCTGATACTAATTAACCGATTAAAGTTCGAATAATTGGCTTGCTGTTATTTGATTCGTCCAATCAGGACATCTAAGGAGTTGTGTTACAGCTCACCTACACAAAAATGGATAAAGGGTGGGAGTCATGTAGCCTTTAATTTTTTGGATGATACAGGAGTCACATAGCTTTACTTTCAAGCATTGCGTCCAATTCCTCTCTTGTAATGAGCTCAATTACAAGGCTTTTAATGCTTACGGCCATATTCCCAATTCCTTTTACTAGTGAAAAAGCTTAAGTATTCCTTGAATCTAGAATCTCTTCTGTTTCTTGCATTGTATTTGTTCATAAGAAAGTTTTGAGTTGGCCCAAGAGTAGCTTCTTTTCAAGTGGTCTATACATATAGGAGTATTTGTTCACCTTTTGTTGTCATTTTTTTTAACACACAAGCCCTTGCCAAACATTCCTTGGACCACCCTAGAGAGAGAGTTAAGAGACAAATAAAAAGCAAAAGATATTATTTCTATTAATTGAAAAAGAGGAGGGCCTTTCAACAGCTTTTATAAAGATGCACATGCCCTTCCACATCACAACAAGAGGCACTAGGAAACGAGTTAAAATATATGTAGAGCCAAGCTACTGAAGAACCTAACAAAATGCTGAGTAGAGAGAGAGACAATTGTTGGTAAGATAAACTTCCAACATGATCCCCCCTCTAAGGAGCTGTTACAATGGAAAAAAGCTAGCAAGTAGACATAAGTAAATAACTGGGGCCATGTCACTAGTTTGGTTCCTTTGGCTTCATCGCAATTCAAACTGGTCTGCAATGAAATCAGCCATACGTTGTTAGCAAAAAGACAATTTATTAGCAGATATCCTTTGTTATAAAACACAAGGCATACCAAAAATGGTAAACTATGTTGAATATGGCGATTGATTACCAGATTCCCTTGGTGCCTTGCATCTATAGCACTCCATCCTGCTGGCAAAGTTGTGCTCGTTGCACCCAATTCTAACAACAAAAAGAAAACACAAATTATATATTAATAATAATTACGTGCATGGTGCATTCATTAAAGATTATTGCAAGTCAAAATGGCTCTTAGTTCATAAGCATGACAAAGAAGAGAAAAAAAAAGGAAAAAACAATTTTGTGCATGCACTGAGCCAAAACAGAAAAAAATGTATGCATGCTTATCATTTTGGCATAAAGATATGTAATCAGATGAAAAGGATAAAAAGTGGAATGTTGAAGAAAACTTGAGAAACTGATAAAAAGTGGTAATGTTAAAGAAACTTATCTTCTTCTTATTAAATGGCAATTGAGAAACTAATCATAAAAACAAAAACATAAAATAAACATCTAGACATTATTTAATATACTTATGAAGTAGATCTTCAGCCACTGAAAAAATAATTAACTAAAGAAAATCATAGAAATAATCATTCCTCACATATATCACTGATGAAGAAGCAAACATCAAATATAATTACAAGATCCACCACTAGATCAAGAGAACTGAAATTATGCTTTTACTTATATATATACCCGTTTTTTGTGCCCAAAAAAAATCCTAGTAAGCAAACATTAGAAAAAACCTCAACAAGAAAGCAGCTTATTCAACATAAAAGAGCAATATACCCCCTACAAATCCAGTCCCCGGACATCCAACCAGAGCGGCCGCCACCGCCTCCACTACCAAAGCTGAAGCCACCCCTAGAGCGAGATGTGTCATAGCCGCCACCCGCAGACTCTTCCTTGAATGCGCCACACTTAAAGCAGCTGGAGCGGCTGGCGAAGTTGTGAGCGCCACAGTTGCCGATTGCGCAGTACCAGTCACCCGGCCGAACATCAGAGCCACCAAAGCCAAAGGAAGAGCCGCCACTCCCTCCGAAGGAGCTATAGTCGCCTCTGTCACCGGTCCTAGGGTCTCCGCATCGCTGGCAGGAGTCCCTCCGGCTGAAGTTCAGGTGCTGGCATGACCTGCAGTTCCAGTCTCCTGGCTTCCTGTCCATCTTTTATCGGCCTAGCAATCCAAGTTAATGAAAACAATAATTATGCGTATGAAAAAAACTGCACCATAAAATCCTTATAGAACAGTGCCACCTTAACAAAAGTAATTTGCCATATTCAAGGAAATCAATCCTTACAAAATCAAACATGTTTTCATATCCATTAACGCCCTAGAAGAATATCAAGAAAATGAATCAAAAGACAATTACTTCCTCCGTTCAAAATTACCTGTCGTGATTAAAAAACCCAAAATGAGGTTCATTTTGGGTTTTTTAATCCAGACAGGTAGTTTTGGAAGGAGGGAGTAGTATACTACTTTTCTTCTTCAAATCTTCAAGTGATGAAAATCACAAAAGTGTGTATAATTGAAAAAAAAAATCACAAGAAAGACAATATGGGGCTAATTTCTGTCGATAACATAAACAAATTTCTGTCATTGCAAAAAAACAAATATGAATTGACACCAACGGCCAAGTGTTTAAACTTGGTCTAGGCTTATTTCATGGATTAGGCATAAAATTGGGTTTCCCGGGATTAGAATATCGAGATAAAAAAGCATGGTTTTTGAGAGGGCAATACCTTAATTGATATTGGATATAGATGAGGAAGAGAAGCAACAAAGACTTGAGGAAGAAGAAGAGATCTAGAGACGAGTATGTGAGATGGGTGGTTGGGGATGAGGGTGCATTTATACTAAAGCCAGGGGTCTCAAAGGATCCCGGAATCAAAATGCTGCCTGTGGAGGGCCGGGGATGTTCTTTTTCGTGTTCTCCACCAGGGCCGCTCCTTGGACAGTGGAATCACTAAATTCTAAAAGAATCGAAGAAAAGAAAAAGGGAAATGCAAAAAACAAATGAGAGGAGGACTCCAAAGATAGAAACTGGAGAAAATAAAAAGCTTTTAACCTTCTCTAGAACATGGATGGCAGGAGAGAGATCAAGTTCATGCACAGACGTGTACACAAACCCTAATTCTTCAATGTGGGGAATGTTTCTACTTTAAGTCTTCTACCCTAGTTGTTCAATGTGGGGGATTTCTACTTTGGGCTTATCACCTCACTTTAAGTCTTTATATGATTCGTCTTACATGCATATCTGGTTACTAAAGCTTTAAGATCTCCCCTATTTTTACGAGATCGGGGGGGGAGAGAGAGCTGTGTTAAAAGGTGGTGGCCATTGGTGCATTCCCCCTCCCTTCATCATTCTGTGTGCCTGCTAACTCCCTTGGGTTTGCACAAGGAGCAATCATAGACACACGTTTGTTTCCTTTGTTTTGACTGAATTGATTTGTTCATGTGGTGCATCAACCTGCTCTCAATGCCCTCCCCACTCCCCCTTTAAGGTTGTTTCTACAAAAAGAGGAAACCCATTGTCCTGCACTACATTAGCAAGAAGCAAATACCAATGACTCCCATTAAAATGCGACATTAAGGCTTGAAAAACCTTATGTTGATTAATAATTCTAGACGGAGGGAGTGGGTTATCACATGGGTTTTGTTTGTCCATACAAAATTCCACTTGCAGGCCGTATGGGGCTCTAGATCAGAATCATATGGTTGTTGTAGGGGGTCAGCTTCCACAGCAATCTGATTCCAACCCCAAACACCCCCCCCCCCCCCCCCCCACCCCCTCACCCCGCGTCTGATTCTCTCTTTTTATCAATAATGCAAAAGGCTAGTGACAGCTCCATTTTGAATGGTCTACTTGGCTTACTTGCTAAGGATTGTCTGTGGCTGTGGGCTTACATAGTTTCTATAAGGTTCATTTGTTCTTAACTATGTAATTTCTCATTCCATATTAATTACTTCCTTAAAAATAGTTCATTGTCCTGTCCCCATCTATTCGGTCTCATAGAAATCAGTGGAATGAGTACAATGGATGAGTGAAAATACTAATAATTTCCTCAAGTAGACTACTAACATGTGGAAGAGGAAAGTACATGCTACAATAATCTATATGCCAAAACAATATGTTGCCTGGCTAGATGCAAGCTATGTTTAATTAGTAAGTAATTAAGTATTAAACATACTCAATCCCCACCATGAAGGCATAAACAGTTCACGGCGACGAAAGTAAACAGTTCACGGCGACGAATCGTTGCGCAACACTTTGATCCTTACCAGGGGCCCTACTTTTGCTTACATGGCATAATAATTTATATTCCACGTAGGAATTGAAGGGGATCGATTCATGGCTGTTGCCCACATGATTGGATAAGAAGGAACCAAGTCACCTTTCTTCCTCTCTCACCAGACATCATGAATATTCCATTCAAAGAAACCTAGACAGAGACCATTATCTTATCACTAATGTTCTTCAAGGAGGGTGGTGGTGGGTCATGCTTATATTCACTATAATGTGTGATTTGGGACAGCTTCATCCCAAGATAAATAGCCATTGCTGTTCAAGTGAACAATTCTTTTGAATACTCCTATTAGTACTTGTATTCCCCACCTGGAACACATATCAACAAGGTCAAAGGGGCCAAAACAAGAGCTAATACAAAAGTTGCATGGGACTGTTTCCTTTTGAGTCAAAAAAATGCATGTCAGACGCAATTTTGCTTACTTTAATCATTTGGGCTTTCTTTTAACAATATTGTGTGTCGTTTTCATTGGAACTTACTTACCATGTCTTAAGCTTATCTGTCTTTTGATGCAGCTCCAAAATAGCTCCCATGGATAACTCATATATTTGCATATGATACACAAACAAAAACATATATTGGCTGTGCATGGACAGGTTTGAGTGCTTATTATGCATCTGTAGCCATGTTAAAAACGAAAAAAAAAGTTTCAATAAAAGATTGAAAAAAAAAACTTGGAAGAAAGAGGTGGTCTTGGGTGCAAATGGAGGATATCGAGGAAGGGAGAAGGCAGCTGGGCCTGAATGATGAAGTCCTCGAAACTGATTTTTGACCATCTTTTGTGGGTTTTGTTTCTTTTTATAATTTTCCTCCATTTTTTCTGACTCCTTCCGTTTTCATCTGAGCCCCAGAAGTACTTTTGCTTTTGCTTCACTCTGCCAAAAGGAAGATGTTTCACAATTGCATCCAGCAGTAATACAATTATAACAAGTTCATCTTTTATCTCTCTCTTTCTTTATCTCTCATGTTTGGTAGAACGGTATCTCATACGATAGGTTTTTATAATGATGTTACAGACGCTATTATATTATTTTACATAAACATCATATTATTTCTTTCTTTAAGATTGATTACAATAATAGAAGTCGCCGTGGCAAGTCAGGTCCTCCCACAAACTTATCCTGCTTGACACAGCCGGAAATCAAAGCTAGTCAATGTGAGCGTTACTCTAGACAGATAAGTAGTTCGCCAACCCTGTTAAACGGTCAGTGAATGTCCACCGTCCGTGTATAGGGGGTGGGGTGGCTAGACAGTGGGGTCATGAACTCCTCAAATTAAGGGTGCTCACCAGCCGAGTCGAGTCGAGTTTAGACTCAGCTCGACTCGAGCTCGATTTTTAGAAATGTGGCTCGAGCTCGAGCTCAGTTCAAATCGAGCCTTAGATTTAACAACTCGAGCTCGGCTCGAGCTCTAATTCTTATACTTGACTCGAGCTTGACTATCCCGTGCCTAAAGTCGGCTCGAGCTCGACCCCGGTTGGCCAGAAAGAAACCACAACTGTCCGATCAGACTATGCCACTATCCCTCTAGTCTAGTCAACTTGGGGATGTATCCCTCTAGTCTAGTCAACTTGGGGATGCAGCAGCAGTAAGGGTCTCGAGGTCGAGAAAATATTAGATACTCAGGGGGAACAGTGTGCTCATCACAAGCAGGGGAGTCGTGCCTATCACCTATAGGTGATGAGCACACTGTTCCCATGCGAGGCGCACAGGTAATAACTTCTCCTCAAGGTCGAGCTAGACACAAACGTGGGAATGACGTGTGGTTTGGTTTGGTCCCACTGTCGACTCATCATCTGTCTCTCAATAATTGAAAAGACACTTAGATATCCTGAATACCATATTCCCTGATTTTTTTCCCACTAATATTCCAAACCAATCTATTATGTACATTCCACTCTCTTTATTTCCTAGTCATTCAAAGTACAGTACGTCCTTGCTAAAGAAAATTACAGAAGAAAAAAGGATGAATTTCTTTATTCCACCAAGTTGCTTGCAGATTCAGGGGCAGTTCAGCAAATTCACACCTGAAGATCCAAGCCCCGCCTCAATTCCCAAAGTGGGATGGTGGAAACTGGAAGCTGGAAGTTGCAGAGCAACAGAAGTTGTTGACTGTGAGCAATCTAGTGTAAGATATGCCCATGTTAGGAAACAACTTAGAAGCCAATAGCTCATCCCAATAGGTTCACAAAAACAACCACAAAGTTTCTTGCAAATGAGCCCAACTTTTTACCTTCAAGACTGGTTGATACATATTCACAAAGTTTCTCAGCTATCTCCTCTGCCTATATAGTTAAGGCAAGAAATCTCATAAGCAAAACAAATATTAGCACGAGAACCATAACTGATAAGCTTCATTAACATACCACATTCTATTCCAAAAGTTAATAGCAAAGCTCCTCAATGAGATGTATAAGGAGCAGGACCATAACCAGACAGAACAATGATAGGAGGAAATTATGGGGCATTGTACCTTTTATATGCAAACATGTCACTAGGGCTGCTCACGAGCCGAGTCGAGTCGAGTTTTGGCTCAGCTCGACTCGAGCTCGATATTTAAATTTCGGGCTCGAACTCGACTCGGCTCGAGCCGAGTTGCCAAATCTTGGGCTCGACTCGAGCTCGTTCTCGAGTTTGACAGCTCGAGCTCGGGCTCGGCTCGAGCTCGCGAGCCGGAGCTCGAGCCAGAACTTAAGCTCGAGCTCGAGCTCGAGCGAGCCGGGAGCTCGAATGGCAAAAATAAGATTTTTGCCTTTGGTGTGACTCGAACCCAAAGCCAAAGCACCATCACACATACGCCTTTACCAGTTGGGCTACATTTTTTTTATACTTTCTATGTACAAAAACAATCTTTATTACATATTCGAAGTGGGCTTCCTTGATATTTTTTCTTTTATACGACGGGTATCCAATAAGACCCGACTAGAAGGGGCAAAGAAATTGATCTCTTAGAGTACTATATCCACGCCGCCAATCCCCTTGGGTGCATATAAGGCTCACCCATCATACGCATCGAGTAAATCAGGAAGCGTGTTCTATTCATCACACAAACACCTCATTGATCAACTTCACTAATGTCGCCTTTTAATATCAAACCCCGGGTCAAATCAGTTATCGGGGACCTCCACATTTACAACATGAGCTCATCTAACGTGACCGATTTCCAATACCATATTAAATGACCTTAACCCACGTGGGCATGGGGCCAGCAATTGGGTAACCTCCGCTCAAGGAAACATGTCCTATTCATCAGTCATCACACAAACACCACCGTTGATTAACTTCACTATGTTGCCCTCATAATATCAAACCCTGAGTCCAATCCAGTTCCCAGGGAACTCTGCATTTACAACATGAACTTGTCTAACGTGACCAATTTCAATATCAGATTAAATAACTGGGCTAATTTGGTAGGTCCCAAACCCACGTGGGGCTGATGTCATTTAATCTGTATTGAAAATCGCGAGCTGACTCGGCTCGTGAGCACCCTTACTTACAACATAATATAATAATAAAAAAATATACAAAAAATACACAAGGGGAAATCTAATAACTCATTTGAATACGCAGACAGGTTTTAAAGAGCCTAATTTATTTAAAATATTGAGATTACGCGCCAAATAGATTTAAGTCGCTGATTTTACATCCGAAGACTATGGGTTTTTATTTTAAATGAAGAGTCATTCAGATTAGATCTGGGCGGATGAAGTTGATACAACGGGGTGACTTGACCCAATAAAAAAAAACAAAAAACAAAACCCGAGCTTTTCGGCTCGGGTGTTTTACCAGAGGCCAGAAGCTTCTGGACTCTGGCCTCTGGGTACTGGTGACAGGCGAGGCGACGGCGACGGGGCTCGACTGGGCGACGGCGACGGGCTCGAGGCGAGATCGACGGCGAGGTGACGGGCTCGATGGGCTCTGGGCTCACGGCGAGGCGACGGCGACGGGCTCACGGCGAGGCGACGGCGACGGGCTCGATGGGCTCCGGGCTCACGGCGAAGCGACGGCGACGGGCTCACGGCGAGGCGACGGCGACGGGCTCACGGCGAGGCGAGGCGACTGGCTCCACGGCGAGGCGACGGCTCACGATCGCCGGGGCTCGAGCTCACGGCGAGGCGAGGCTGACGGCGACGCGACGGGCGGCCATGGGCTCGAAGCTCGAGCTGACGGCAAGGCGAGGCGAGATCGACGGCGAGGTATGGAAAATTTTTGATTTTTTTTCGAGCTGAGTCTCGAGTCGAGCTCGAGCTCGAGCTATTTTTCGAGCTCATTCTCGAGTTGATCGAGTCGAGCTTTCTCGAGTCGAGCCGAATCGAGTTATGGGGTGGCTCGAGCCTCGAGCTCGAGTAAAGTCGAGCTCGAGTCGAGCTGGGCTCGAGTCGAGCTAAAATTCGAGTCGAGCCGAGTCGAGCCGGAAAAACTCGCGAGCTAACTCGGCTCGTGAGCACCCTTACATGTCACCCACTGTCGAGATACCAATGCTGAATCATCTGTTTGACACAATTTGTTAATCAACTGGCAAGTCAATCTTCCTTCCATTTGTGACTTATCTTAGAAATTGGTGCATGTTGGGTACCATCCTTTAGTCGAGAACGAACCCTTCTGACCTCCGACGCACAACATCTTCCACTGCAGTGAAACCTGTTGAACATCAATACCACGAGCCAGGAGATCAGTGGTGATGAGCCACACGAGAAAGTGAACCATTTGCAATTCATGTAGGCAAAAAACTGTTAAAATTTTTAATACTCCCTCCATCGCACGCTTTGATCTATGAAAATGAACCAACCATATTTCATTTCAAAAAACCAAACAAGAGTATTGAAGTAGAAAAGAGGTATTATAATTTTAGAAACAAAGCAACAACAAAGAACCACAAAAGCTAAGTGCATGAGAAAAGGACCTGGTCTTTAAATCCTCGGGAGAGCATTTCATCAGTCTCATCCAACACAAACATCTTAATATTCTCATACCAGACTGCGCCTGCTAGATGACATCGAGACCCTCGGTTGTGAAGAGGACGAGGCAGCTGATCGAGAGGAGGATGACTGGATGAGAGGCTGAGCGGAGTCGTCGGAGAGGGGAACGACTTTCGAGCGGCGGGGCTGAGTGGCCGTCGGAGAGGAGGACAAGACAATGGGCTAAGAGGCGGGCTGAGCGGCTGTCGAAGTCTCATAGAGGAGTACGAAAGGAGAGGAGAACAAGGAGCTGAGCAGCGGGGGTAGAGTGGTGGCTGAGATGCCCTTAGGGTTTCAATTCGAAAGGCATTTGTATCAGTCCATCGAGTCGAGTCGAGTTATTCCGAGTCGAGTCAACTCGAGCTTATCGAGTCGAGCTATTTCAAATCTAGTCGAGTTGTAGAGTGGCTCAAGCTCGAGCTCGGTTTAAGCCAAAAGTCGAGGTGACTCGGCTCGTGAGCAGGCTTACTCCTCATTCTCTAGAATTTTTTATAACTGAACATGTTTGTATATATTTATATTGTATTAAAGGTCGCTAATGTATTTTTTGGTAAAAATGTTTTTAATGTAATCAAACCTCATTATTTTGCACCAGTTTATATTTTGGTATTACACATATAAAACTCTAAACAATCACAAAAAACTTAGCTAGGTCAACTCAGCTCCACTCTGTACTAGCCATTCTATGAGCAACCTTTTACTAAGATACATGCAAGAAAATATAATTGACAATGATGGCCCAATCAATCCTCCCAGTAATATCTCTCATACTCCTATTATTTAAGCGAAAGTTATTAGTTAATTCATATTTTGTAGCATAAAGTAAGACTTTATTATGAGAAATGAATCTGTCTAAATCAAGACAACCAATTGATCAACAGTGTAGATTTCTTCAATTGCTTTCCAGTCTCATATGTATGAAGACGACCTGAGTTCGAATCTCAATCCAAACACAAAAAAAAAAAGGTTTAGAAACTTAAATTGTGTGTATGCATCCTTGGGCAGTTGTGACTTGTGACCTCAAATAAAAAAGGATGGTGCCACCCAATGCCCCAATAGTAATTAACCCTGATAAAATATGGGCCAAAAGTGCACACCGCATTCAGCAATTGGGTGACTCATACTAAAGCCCATTATGTGTCAATTTTTATTCCCACATTGAGGCCCACAAAATATAAGGAATTCCCACATTGAGGCCCACAAGGATATAAGAAGTACACTCCCTTGGACACCTCCACACCGGCCAAACTCTTCCTCCTCTTTCTCTCCCAAGTTCCAACAAGCCCATTGGCCTGACAGTACAATCCTTCCTACCCACCTCATGCCAGGTGTTGACATCCATCCCCATGAGCTGCTCCCACATGTTTCCTAATTATCACGTATTCTAGCCTATAACAGTCGACCACCATGGACTAAGCAACTTGTAACAAGCGCTTGAGAAGAGTTTCAGTTCAGTAAATTGAAGAAGAAAGCCAAGTTAGATCAGTCATGCCATCCCATGATCAGAGCTACCGTGCCGGCAAGGCCAAGGGCTAAGCGAAGGTGATAAGCTCTGATCACTAATCAATATGTCTCCTAATTTTACTTGAGCTGAATGCATGTGGTGTAATGTGTCTTAGATTTTGTTTGTCATGGTGCAGGAGAAGACGGGGCAGATGATGGACAAGGGGGGGAGATGGGCAATGCCGCCAAGGACAAGGCCTACATGGCTAAGGACAAGGCGTCGGAGATGGCGCACGAGGCCAAGGATAAGACCACGGGGACAGCTCAGGCGGCCAAGGACAAGGATAAGACTGAGGGGGCCAAGGAGAAGGCCTCCGAGGTGGCTCAGTATGCTCGAGAAACTGAAGAGTAATCGAGCCGCAGCGGAAGCAGATATTGCGTCGTGTATGTGTCAAATTCTCTCAAATTCTATTTGCACGATGAATAAACACGCACTCACAAACACAAATATACAATCGAGTAAAAGTATTTTAGCAATATAAACGAACAAGCAATTTATATCATGATCAATCAAATAAATCCCAAGAACGTATACTACTAACCTGCAGCCTTTGTGCCTAAATTTATACCGTTCTTCGTAGAGAAAAGAATATGTCAGAGATCACCTATTTTGCAACCGTTCGTGTGTAAATCTGCGACTTGCTATTCTCCACGAGTTAACAATATCACTTTCTTGCAATTCTCCGAAGCTTTTCTTTAATATGATCTCCAAGATCAAATCTCACATAAAGCAAAAGCTCTTAAAAAGAAGATGGAGAAGATGGTCAAGGGAGAAGAAGGAGAACCGCCAAAAGGTAGGGGGATGTGAATAGTAATATCCCCCTTTATTCTCTCATCACGGATCCCCATAATTACGGAGTTACAACCCAACACGCAGTTTCCAATTTGGGTATTTCCAATTCGGGTGATACTTCCCAAATTATTCCCTTTTCATGACTCTTCTTCCAAAACGGTTACAAACAATAAAGGTGTCTCTTCCATCTTGGTGTGGGCCCCACATGGGCCCACGGAAGCCTAGCCATCTCCTCAAGTTCGCACACACAAAGGAGGGCCGACTCCTTTCAAAATATGACAAGTAATATGGGATAAGAACTCATATTTACTTACATCACCCACTATGGGTTCAGTGCTCATATTTGCGATCCAACAGTGACTCGTGCACTAGTCCTGTCGTAATCCAAAATTATGAACATGTTTTAAAAATAGATCCATCGTTAAGGTCTTCGTTAACGGATCAGCTAACATCTCAACCATAGGAAGATCACTCACCGTCAACTTCCCCTGTTGTAGCATGTCAAATACATAAAAGTAATGCACCTCAATGTGCTTTACTCTAGAACTGATCTTCCCATTACAAAGTGTCGACACAGTTGCCAAATTATCATAATAAATTTGGACAGGAGCATCAATCCACTGTTGTAGCTGTAACCTAGCTAGAAACCAGTGTTTTAAGACCTGGTTCGGCCATTGACCCGGTTAGATGACCGGGTCGGGCCAACTGGTTTGATCCGGTGGGTTGACTCGGGTCGACCCGACTCCCCCCTCTCCCTCTCCGTCTCCCCCCCCCCTGTTTTCTTCCCCTCCTCCCCTCTCCCCACTATGTTTTTTCCCCCTCCGGCGCCCCGGCGATGGCCCCCTCTCCCTCCCGGCGCTCCGGCGATGACCTCTTCTCCCCTCGGTGACCCCTCTCCCTCCCCATGGCCCCGGCGACAAGCCCTCCCCCCTCTCTCCTTCTCCCCCCCTCTGTTCCCCCCTCGTCGGTTTTCTCCCTCCCAGCACCCGAGCGCCTCAGTGACGGCCCCCTCTCCCCCCTTCGGCGACCCCTCTCCCTCCCCCTGGCCCCGGCGGTAAGCCCCCTCCCCCTCCCTCCTTTCTCACCCCCCTCTATTTTCTCCCCCCCCCCCCACCCCCCCCCCCGCGTCGGTTTTTCTCCCTCCCGGCACCCCCGACGCCCCGGCGACGGCCCTCTCCCCCTGCCCCGGCGACGACCCCCTCTCCCCCCAGGCGACCACTCTCCCTCCCCCTAGCCCCGACGACGACCCCCTCTCCCTCCCTCTCCCCCCTCCTCCCCTCCCTCTCCGCCCTCTGTTTCCCCCCTCCCCCCCGCCCTCTGTGGTCGGTTTTTCTTCCTCCCGACACCCCAGCGACGACTCCCTCTCCCCCCCCCCCGGCGACCCCTCTCCCTTCCCCTGGCCCCGGCGGCAACCCCTCCCCCCTCCCCCTCTCCTCTTCTCTGTTTTCTCTCCCCCCCAACTGGCCCGGTCTCCCTCCCGACACCCCGGCGACGACCCCCTCTCCCCCCCCCCCCCCCCGGCGACCCCTCTCCCTTCCCTAGCCCCGGCTATAACTCCCTCCTCCCCTCCCCCTCTCCTCTTCTCTGTAACTCTCTGTTTTCTCCCCCCCTCTCAACTGACCCGGTTGGCCCGGCCGTTCCGTCCCAAAAAATTGACCGGGTCCGGTCCAATCGGGTTCAACCGGCCGGGCCGAACCGGGTCTTAAAATAGCGCTAGAAACTCCTTTAATCCATACTGCCTCGGAAGCTGCCAAACTGCATGCAACAAACTCAACTTCTATCGTGGACTTACTAACGCATTTTTGCTTCTTACTAGCCCATGCTATGGTGCCGCCACCAAGCATAAATACATAACCGACAGTGGATTTCCTGTCATCCTTACACCCGACATAGTCTGAATCACTATAGCCTTCCAATGACAAGTTATCGGCCTGATATGTGGGTTTCATATCATTGGCACCCAGCAAGTATCTGAACACCCGCTTAATAGCCTGCCAGTGGTGCATACCTGGGTTAGCCTGATATCGACTCACAAGGCTTACTACAAAAGACAAATTAGGTCGAGTGCAGTTCATGGCATACATCAAGCTGCCATTAGCCTGGGCATATGGCACAGATTGCATCTTCAGACATTCCTCGTCTGATGCAGGTGCCATTCTCTCGGACAAAATTGTCCCTTTATAGATGGGCGAATCTATGGTCTTCCAACCAATCACGCCAAAGCGTTTCAATACACTCTCAATGTATGATTCCTGAGATATACTTAGCCTCCTCGCTTTTATATCTCTCTCAATCTTCATCTCGAGGATATAAGATACTTCACCCATATCTTTTATTTCAAATTGGGTCTTGAGTCATTCTTTAAGATTGAGAATCATACTAGTGTCATTTTCCATCAATAATATGTCATCTACATATAGTGACAATATCATAAATCTACTCCCATCTTTAAAGGAGTAAACACAATGGTCATAGTCATTGGCCACGAAGCCATATTCACTTATCACCTTGTGAAAAGTGAAATATCATTATCTTGGCGATTGTTTTAGTTTATACAATGATTTAATAAGTTTGCACACCTTTGTTTCCTCCTCGGAAACAACAAACCCCTCGAGTTGTTCCATGTAAATCTCCTCCTCTAAATCACCATTTAGGAAAGCAGTCTTTACATCCATCTGGTACAACTCTAAATCTAAGTATGACACAATTGCCAACAAACATCGGATCGAGATAAACCTAGACACAGGAGAATACGTCTCCTTATAGTCTATGCCCTCTACTTGTGTGAAACCTTTCGCCATAAGTCTAGCTTTGTACTTCTCTATTGATCCATCAGCTTTGAGCTTCTTCTTGAAGATCCACTTACACCCAATGGGTTTGCGCTCATCTGGTAAGTCAACAATCTCCCAGACTTTGTTCTTCAAGATTGAATCTCCATTTCCTCTTGAACAGCCTTCCGCCATTCTTTAGAATCTAGACTATTCATAGCCTGCTCAAACGTGATCGGATCATTGAGTACAGGTTCATTTACCGATATCTCATCTTCACCAAGCATTGCATAGTAATCCTTCAACATCACTGAAGGTCTACGCTCTCTTGATACTCGAGTTTCAACATCCTCATTGGATGTGTTACCTATCACTTGTTCATTACTAGTGACAGTAACCTTCTCTTTGATAATTTCAAAGAATTCCACTCTCTGACTAGGAGTTTTGAGGTCTATATCTTCCTCAAGAAAATAAGCATCTCTAAACTCTATAACCCCCCATTGCCCCATCATCATAGTGTACAACAAATCGATACCCTTTCGAATGGTCACAATAACCTATAAAATTACATTTTATAGTCTTGGGATCTAACTTAATTTTTAGTTGATCAGGTACCCTCACATGGGCCTTTGACCCCCACACTCTCAAGTTCGAAAAGTTTGGATATCTTCCCGTCCATAACTCATATGGGGTCAATTTGATCGACTTAGAAGGTATTCGATTTAGTACATAAACAGCGGTGTCTAGTGCTTCACCCCAAAACTGCGTTCCTAATTTAGAGTGGTTTAACATAGACCTTACCATGTCCAACAAAGTCCTATTACGTCTTTCAGCTATTCCATTCTGCTGAGGGGTATACGGTAAAGTATACTGATGCACTATTCCTTGGTTTGTACAATAGTCCTTGATGTGTACTCACCACCTCTGTCTGTTCTCAGAACTTTAATCTTCCGTCCTAATTGGTTCTCAATCTCAGCCTTAAATTCCTTGAATTTTTCTAAGGCATCGGACTTTCTCGATAACAAGTACACATAACCATATCTCGAATAGTCATCTAAAAGGTCAACTGCTCGTTGTCCTTTGGGAAAGGGTAGCCTAGTCATTTTGCCAGATAGGCAATCCTCACACATGCGCAAATCATCACCTATTTAAGGTAGTAACCCACTACCCGACATTCGGTATAATTTTGTCGCATTTACATGACAAAGGCGCAAATGCCACAACAATGCATTATCCACATAACAAGCAACAATATACTCAGAATCAACTATTTCATTAATCATAGCAAAGCCATTGGAAACATCAAGTTTGAATAAACCATCCACAAGAGAAGCAGTAAATAAAACATTATTCTTCTGTCCCACAGTTCCCTTGCCACCCTTGATTCTGACTTCAAATCCCTTCTGAGTCAACAAAGGAATTGAAATCAGATTCCTACGAATAGTCGGTGCAAACAAGACATCTGTGAGAACCAAAGTGTTTCCTCCTAAGGGAAGAACACGAATAGAGCCTATCCTCAGCACGTCACAATAGGTGTTATTCCCCATGTAGATCTTGTGCTCTCCGAGACTAATCTCTTTCATCTCAGCAAAAAATTCCTTTGCCATTGCCACATGACGGGTTGTAGCCGAGTCAAGCCACCAACCTCTAGTGTTAGTGTTCACAATCAATGCCTCAGAAATCATGCACACTATGTCCTTTCCACCCTGCTGCTTCCTTTTCTCGTTGCCCTAGGAGCCATTTGGACAGTTCCTGCTAAAGTGACCCATCTGGCCACAAGTAAAGCAGGCTCCCTTCTTTTTGTTCTTGGCCTTGTCTCCACCTGGTACCTGAGGCTTCTTTCCTTTCCTCTTGAAGTTCTTCCTTGAGGTGTCAGCATAGGACCCACCTTTCTTTGAACCAACATGGTGAGCAAGGTTGGCATATGCATTAGAGGCCTTCATATACTCTCTCCTCTCTTGCTCCAAGCCCAGCTTGGCAGTAAGATCATCAAGAGTGAGCTTTTTATCACTCAGGTTCAAAGCCACCACAACTACTTCCCATGATGGAGGGAGGCTAGTGAGTATCGTCGACACTTGGATCCCAATGAAATTGGATCCCCAAGTATCTCCAACTCACTAGCAATGATAGACATGGCATTTATGTGCTCAAGCACATTCTTGCCTTCCTTCATCCTCATGATGGTATAGCGAGTGTGGAACAACCTGATATGTGCCTCAGTATGCTCTCCATACCTCCTCTCTATGGCCTGATATATTTTTTTGGCCGTTTTGTGCTTCTCAAAAAGCAATTCAATAATAGGCTCCATAAAGGATAGCATAGTGGTCCTTGCTCATGCATCCTCCATCCAGAACTTCTCGTACTCTCTCTTTTGAGCAGCAGTACTATGTTCACCCCTAGGTTCAACAATTTGGTCTAACACATGACCCAAGTCATCAAGGAACAGAATGTGACGGATGCGCCTCTTCCAGGTAACAAAGTTCGTGGCATTCAACTTTTCAGTCTTTGCCAACTCGCTGGAGACCATTCTTGATGCCATTGCAACTTTGGAGAAAATCAACAAATGATGTGACCAATAAGAAGATAAAAATCTACAATCAATGGAACAGGACAATCAGTGTTAAGCAGTACAGTTTGGATCACTAATTAACTATCAATAATCAGATAATTAAGTGGCACAAAATACTGCTTCAAAATAATTAGTTTTTCAAATCTTTTTCCGCTTATCGATCGTGTCAAAATACCGATCGATCGCTTATCTGATCGATCGCGTCAATCTCGTCGATCAATTGTAGCCTACCGCTGGCGACTTTGCACAATTTACAGTAAATACGATCGATCGTGTACAACTTCCGATCGATCGCTCTGCTTGTAATACTATATTCAAATTATAAACCTGATCGATCGCTTCCTCAAGCTGATCGATCGTGTACCTTAAATTGGTCGAACCAGTAGATGCGATCGATCGTTCTCTCAACCGATCGATCGCGTCAAGCTATACACAAAATCAAATTTTTCCAGTAGATACGATCGATCGCTAATAGAGTCAGTCAATCGTTTCTAATGGAATTTCGATTTCGGTTTTTAACAGTAGATACGATCGATCACTAATACTGATGATCGATCATTTCTCTACTTGAAAACAACGCTTCCAGTAACTATGATCGATAGCGAACGGCGCCGATTGATCGTTACCAGTCGTCTTCTTCGTTAAACAACCCTTTAGCGATCAATCGCGTCTGGTTAGCTGATCAATCGCCAAATCAAAAAACACAATTTTTATTTCGATTGCTCAGAATTCTCACAGATTTTTGGGAATTCTCACACCATACACGAATCGTGGCTCCGATACCACTGAAGAGTAATCAAGCCATAGCGGAAGCAGATATTGCATCGTGTATGTGTCAAATTCTCCCAAATTTTGTTTTCACGAGGAATAACCTTGCACTCACAAACACAAATATACAAGCAAGTACAAGTATTTTAGCAATATAAACAAACAAAGCAATTTATATCATGATCAATGAAATAAATCCAAGAACGTATACTACTAACCTGCGGCCTTTGTGCCCAAGTTTATACCGTTCTTCGTAGAGAAAAAAATATGTCAGAGATCACCCCTTTTGCAACCGTTCGTGTGTGAATCTGCGACTTGCTATTCTCCACGAGTTAGCAATATCACTTCCTTGCAATTCTCCGAAGCTTTTCTTTAATATGATCTCCAAGATCAAATCTCACATAAAGCAAAAGTTCTTGAAGAGAAGATGGTCAGTAATGTCCCCCTTTATTCCCTCATCACGGATCCCCATAATTGGAGAGTTACAACCCAACACGCAGTTTCCAATTTGGCATTTTCCAAATTAGTTATTTCTAATTTGGGTATTTCCAATTCGGGTGATACTTCCTAAATTATTCCTTTTTCATGACTTCTTCCAAAACAGTTACAAACAGTAAATATGTCTCTTCCATCTTGGTGTGGGCCCCACATGGGCCAACGGAAGCCTAGCCATCTCCTCAAGTTCACACACACAAGGGAGGGCCGACTCCTCTCAAAATATGACAAGTAATATAGGACAAGAACCCATATTTACTTCCAGAAACGGCCGAGGCGAGCAAGGAAAAGACTATTGGCATCCTTCAGCAGGTATGGATCTCATCTAATCTTTTGACATAAAGGCATTACATACATTCCAGCTAGTGACACTTCTATGAGCTTAACTGAATCTGAATATGTTTGATTTGGTGCAATTTTGAATATACGCTTTTTAGACTCGGGAGCATGTGAAGAGCAAGGCACAAGGGGCTGCAGATGCTGTGAAGCTGTAGCGACCGTAAATTTTATATTAATAAAGTGGAATTTTATTGCTCAAAGGGAGTAATTCTGAGTTCTAGAAAACTCATTAAAAATAAATTTAAAAATTTAATTTTTCCATCAGACCGATCGATCGCGTTTATGATAGATTGATCGGGAGACGATCGATCGCGGTTGTAGCGTATCGATCGCCAGACGATTGATCGCGTATACGAACCTGATCGATCGCCGTTAATTTCATAATTTTCGAGGCAAATCCATTGGGGAACCTCTTCGGCTGATTTTGGGGGATCTTTAGAGGACTTGTCTTACCTAATTAGCCCTAATCAATGGATCTAAACCTTGGTTTAGATCCGTTGATTAGGGCTAATTATTATTCCATTGTGGGTTTTCTTGCATCCTACTGGGTATTTCCTATGGAATACTCATGCATCCTTTGATGCAGGGATTAAGATGGAACGGAAGTGATCGGCTATTAGTTTTGGTGATGTTAGGCATTGAAGTCAAAAGACAAGTTACTTTTAATTTATTGTTTATGTTGATGATTGTGGAACTTGCGGCCTGTGTGCCATTTTATTTGTTAATTGTGGAGACTTGTCGAATAATGTAATAATTAAATTAGACTTCATTTTGTTATTCTATCTCATGTACATAGATATGTTTTAAGTCTTATCGATCCAGTATGACCCAAACATGTAAATGGGTATGTGATGATTCGAGTATTCGGTCCGTCCCAGATTCCTACCCTTATTAAGGTTGTAACCTTATAACCTTAATTGGAAATTTGGGGCGTGACAGAAGCACACTCTGGGTGTGGGCGGAGATGACAATAGGAGCACCAATGAGAGGAAGTACTAAGGAAGGAGCTAAATGTTGGAGCTGTACATTAGTTTGATTGCTGATGTTAAGGTTTTGCTTGTTTAGATATAGGTCGTAAATTGTTGTTTGAAGATAAAGAATGGTGTCTTTCTTCCTGATTTTCATGTATGGAATGCAGTGTCTAGAAGGTTATTTCCTGTGGCAGCTCTAAGTTCTCTATGATATATGGTGGCAATGACTCGATAATAGTTTATCAGAGTATATATGGAGTAAACCAGATAGGACTAACATTTGGAACATGTGAACTGAAATCAACTTATTCGAATGTGTATTGATTGACCACGACCATGACCAAACCACCATAACCATACCACATAGGGAACTAGTAGATCCACAAACTAGATGTGCTATACTAGTTCCAACGTAGAACGTAGATATTTACATTTACTTTGTTTAATATCCTATGTACCATGGTCACGGTTGTTGGTCATGGATGACGGTCACAGAAACATTCTTCATTTAAATATGAAGACCCGGTTCACCCTTTTCAACACCACACTTACAAATCCATTCTTTTTAGATGAAAACGTATGCTTAGCGCTAACATGTAAAGCCTTAAGCTGATCCCTAATGAGCACCGATCCTCCAAATACGTAGGTCCAGTCCCTGAGGCTGTATGCATGGTCACATCCACCCTTAAGGAACCTATGTCCTTGGTCCATCAGACTTCATTTCGAATTCTATGAACATGTTCTTAAGTTTTATTAGTGAACAGACTCTACAAGTGAAGTTCTAGCAAATGCGCTGTTATGCCTAATTACGTACCGAGCAAGAATTCAGGTGGATGGACGATTTGATCTTTGTGTAGGTAAACAAGATTACTCTCTTTCAACCTTGACTTAATTATGTCCTGTTAAGTGTAATGCTTAATTATGTATTAAAAAAAGGGGTAATGCTTAATGCTTTTTTGCCTGTGTGATTACAAACCTACAAGGCTACAATTACAGAGAAAGTATTAAGTGGAACGTCTGCCATGTACATGATACATCAGTGGTAGGATTAATGTATACTCAGATCTTTGGCATCTAGCATGCTTTACAACTTGTTAAACTTGACCTCATGGGAAGCCTCTTGTCTTAGCACCTCTTTTTTACATTTTTTTTTTTTTATCCATAAACACAACAAGACTCGAAAAGGAAAAACCTAAACCGCCGGTTCCCCTTGGGTCGGTTCCTCGTATCTCATTCTCCGGTTCTCCCTTCCTCCGGTCCGACTCCCCTATCATCGACCCCCGACACTCCATCTCCCCACCCCCTTGGCACCTCTCATCTCTGCCTCTGAGCTCGCCGGGCGCCAGCGCTTCGGAGCCCAAATCTCCGACCATGGGTAATCCGGGTTCTTGCCCCAGTCTTTATTTGTTTTTTCAATATCGAGCTGTTTCTGTTCTAAGATGCATCCAATTCGGGAAAAGGCACGGATCGTTGGAGCATCAGGTGAAGTTGAGAGTGAAGACGCTGCCAGTGGCGAAGGCTGACTGTAAGAACAAGAGGAGGATCCTGGGAGGTAAAGCTATTATAAGCGCAGCATGCCCGTATGAAGAGCTTTTTTATTACTCCCAAATTTGCTCTTTTTTTCATCCTCCATTGGCAAATCTGCTACTGTCTGTCCCAGTGTCAATATTAGTTCTTCCATTTGTGTGAAGTTTTTTCGTTGCCTGTTTGCTTCCAGAAAGCAAAACCTTCCTCTTTTCCCTCAGTTCTTGTCCAGCCCTTCACAGAACCGCCGCCGCCGCCTCCTCCTCCTCCTCCTAACCGACACCCTCCCGAACGGGTCCGTTGTCGGGGATGAAAATCACCCCGCATCCCCCACTTTTTCCAAAAATTTGATCTTTTTCCGTTACCCGATGGCCGCCCAAGTGAGCTCGCTCGTGCGGATACTCGGCGGCGGGTACGGTGGCAAACAAGAAGACGGGGGCAGGAGGACCGCCGCGCTAATTACCTGCGACCTCCTCGGCGGCTGCTCCAAGCTCAGCCAGCAGAGCTCGACCTCGACATCCATGTCCCTTCTAACCTGCTTTTCGTGGAATCACCATCGAGAAGCGACCAGATCCTGGCGAGGGCTTGGGTCAAGGGCCGGGACGCAACAGGCGACGAGCCAGAGCCCATCTAGACCAGACATCTCCGGGTCCGTTTGATTTTGTTTTCATTATAGTTAAGCGATGTTTACCTTTGTTGTTGCACTATATTTATGTTGACTGAGTGGCTTTATTGATTTGTTCCAGTTATTTTGGAGGACTAGTTACTGGAGGATATGGAATGACCGAATCTGCTTGTGTAATAAGCACCATTGACGGTGATGACATTACATCTAGGCATGTTGGCTAGCCTAATCCTTCTTGTAGTGAGCTATTGGTTCTCTTTACTACTTTTAATACCCTTGATGTATTAATTTTGTTTACCACGTCATTTATGTGTACTTGATCATTCCTCATTTTATAGTTGGGTGTTTAAATTTTCAGAAACAAAGTTTGCTGATGTTCTGGAAATGAATTATACTTCTGATGATCAACCCCATCCTCGTGGAGAAATCTGCATTAGGGGACCTATAGTATTTCAAGGATAGTACAAGGATGAAGTGCAGACGTATTTACTAATCACCATACTGCATTGCATAAATTTCTATCGGAGAGTTCTTTTTTTTGCCTCAATATTTTCATAATTTAAAGATTGTTAAACGAGCTTAGAGTCCAACTCCACTAGGTCAATGGAAATGTAAACTTGACAAAGTGGGAGTCTCCAATCTATTGCTTCTATAGCAGAGACTTTATAAGTGTCGTTTCTGTTGTGTGAGAGATTTTGCTGACCAAGTAAATCATATTGTACAGGAGAGAAGTTATTGATGATGATGGTTGGCTACATACAGGAGATATTGGCTTGTGGCTACCTGGAGGACGCTTGAAGATGATCGATAGGTAGGCTTACATCCTTGATTTACAATAAGTAACAGCCGAAGTAATTGCCTCCCAACTATAAAATGATATTTGAAGATGGTTACTATGATGCAAAATTATGCTTGTGTGTTCCATGTTATCCTATTGCGAAGAAGTCGAGAGCTTTTATGTACTGTTAACTAGAATTACCTGAATAGCACATCAAATGGTCAAATTAAATACATCCTAGGTGGAATGCTTCAGGTGCTAAACACTACCCATGCATGAAGTGTGAGAGAAATTAGGAAAAATAAACACATTGTTCATGCCATAGCTTGCCGAATTTTCAGCTACTGGCCCTTTTTTTTAGATATATGTGGCTGGGATTGGCAATCATAAATTATGACTTTTCTTGTCTAATGCCGGAATCAGGGCCTCTGTCCTGGCAGTCACTTTTTGATATTATTTGAAGACCAGATTAGTGCAGGGTTTTTGTTTTGCCAGAACCTTTTCTTCTGTGCCATGAAAATCACTTTTAATCATGACTGTCTAATAACTCGTTCAGATTACTATGTCCATAAATAACTTTTCTGACAGGTTAGGAAATATGTGGCAAAATAAGCAGCCTTAATGCAAACTTTGAGAATTTTAACTTTTGTTTTTTTTCTTTAGATTAAGAGGCCACAAACAAAGGCGTACTTTTCCAAAGCAATAACTTACATGTATGCGGAGATTTCTAGCTCAGGTGCATCATCATAGGCCTTAGCATATTGTAAGTGAAATATGTTTTCAGTTTGATATTTTTTTGAGGGAGCATGCAAACGGTGTATTGTTAATGCAAGTGATAAAACAATGCTCTACAATGTGCAAAGTCATTTTTCCAAGAGTAAGCCAAATAAGAAATGGCAGTTGTAATTTTAAGCTGGACAATTATTAGTAATCTGATTTTAGCTGACAACTTCAACCACGAGTGTCAAATTTTTGCAAATATGACATGTAATTCTACTCGGCTCCATTTTTTAGCATTCTTAAAAATGCCAAAGCTCCATGTAATTTTTGTCCACCATGAAGAGGCAATGCGTAATATTTCGTTGAGAAAATGGGCTACCAGTCCTTTGACAACTATGCATAATATCATTTTCCTTTGGTTCATGGCAATTTTCTCTTTTTCTTCTTATAAAATCCTGTACATTGAAAATTGACTCCAGGATTGCTGCTTCTACTGCTGGCTTGATCTATAATAAGTGTTTCAATTTTAGAGTAAGGAAAGCTGTTTGGATAAGTGCATTCCATTTTTCATGGTCAGGCCAGCCAGAGCATACTCTATTTTGTACAGGAATAAATGCATTCTATTTTTCAGTTTTCTAGACTATAAAGGCTCTTTAGCTTAAATTGGTAGAGCGGCTGGGTGGATACAATATTGATCTCCCAAGAAGGTGGTGGTTTAAATCCACCAAGAGCCAATGAATTAACAATGTGATTGATTTGTTCCATAATGTAGGGCCCCAGCTTCGTGCGACTTGCCCATAGTGTTCGATGCCGAGCTTGCCTTATCGGGTTGCCATAATCCCATAGTTAGAGAAGATCCCTGTACCAGGTTGGATACACAATTTGCTCTCATTTTGTAAGCCAATCTATTGTTGATTTTACATCAGCATCTTTGGGTTCTTACATTTTGCACAATATGAGAAATTATCTTTTTGCACATTTTATACTTTTTACAAAAATCTTCTGAGAAATTAGTGTGAAGGCTTGTCAAAAAGTAACAGAGAACCGAGTGCAGGGGAAGAATGCTACATGTTTTTGGCCTGGTGCATGGCCGGCTGAAATGCTGGGTTGAATCTAACGCAACCCTGCCTGGCTTTTTAGTCGATGCACTTTCGTAATCACAATGTGGCTTAGTTTAGAACCGCAGCTATAGAATGTATGCATTATTAATCTCATTGTGTTCAAAAATCAAACTGGGATGCACTTTGCGCACAATGAGAAGTAATTTTTTTTTAATGATAGAGAGAAGTAAGTTTTAGTGACCTAGAATTGTTAGGCCTCATTCACACAAAAATGGCGCTCGTTACACAGTAGCTACTCATTACACAAAAATTGGTACTCAAACAACAATTAGAATTTAGCATGTCATGTATGGAGGGAAGTCTTCCATCTCATCATTGTCTTAAGCTGAAATTTGCTTCTAGCAATAAGAAAACTAGCATTCAATGTGGACATAATTTTTGTTTTTAATGAACTTATTTCTTGGGACATTACCTCTTTTGAAAAAACAATTGGCACTTAAAATAACTCACTAAGTTAATAATGCTTTTTATAACTATGTATATGCAGCCATCTCAAATGTCACAGCGTAAATTTCTTTCATAATTTTTTTTACTAAAATTACCATAAAGGCGGGGGAGTTAGGCAGACCTCTACCAGCTTGTAGGTAGTTTCTCTCATTTTTGTGATACACTTAAGCTAGTCCATGAAGACATGCATACTTTTCTCATTTTTATGATACAGCTTTCATTTGGAGACCTAGTCAGACTTCAGCGTTTTTTTCGTGCACGTTGACGTTTACTCATTTGGGATAGTCATGTGGGAGCTTTTGACCAAGGAGGGGTATATGAACATGCGTTCTGAGGAAGTGATAGGTATTTACCGCCTCATAAGTTCAATGTTTGCTGCAACTATTTTCCATCAGAAATCTAATTTATGTGGCTTTCTTCTATGGGTAAAAAGTGTTATTTTGTGCATTTTACCATGGGTTGATGGATTCCTATAATGAAATGTGAAGAACTGAAAGGTGGAACACATTTATTTTCGTGTAAAATGGATAAAATCTAGAAAAGGATAGATGACCCAGAAAAATGCAAACGGATGCAAAAGTTACTCCTGGGTGAGGATGTTAAATTTTATTATAGAACTATACACTTTTTTTCTAATATTATCATGAAACTTGCATCTCCTCATACGCTCGTATTTACAGGATGACCACTGGATCTGGGTTTTTTTTTTTTACAAAGTAAGGTGATGACTGTTTGGGACCATAGATATTTGGCCTACAATTATTGGATCTAGAATCAGATTTTAGTTCGCTGACAGTTTCTTGTTGGACCTTTATTTTCCATGGTATTCTGATTGTGAGTACAACTACTCAGCTTTGTTGGATTGTATGGCTGATGTCTTGTCATTTTTTTATTTTCTTAACTTGAAATGCTATTTACAAGTGTCAGTTGGTTGGAACAAGTTTGTTTTAGTTACAGCAAATACATGCAACCAACAGT
Source organism: Houttuynia cordata (assembly GCA_039654745.1). Classification (NCBI taxonomy): domain Eukaryota; kingdom Viridiplantae; phylum Streptophyta; class Magnoliopsida; order Piperales; family Saururaceae; genus Houttuynia; species Houttuynia cordata. The sequence goes on from CM077502.1 coordinate 68,087,036, forward strand.
TCATTGAGGTTCTTCGTAGGGAAAGAGGAAAGGCTTGAAGACATGTATTTACCTTAGCAGACATCACGAGTGTAAAAGCCCGTTAGTAGTTAGCCACAGAATTTGTGGCCGACCCAAAACATTCAATGAGCTTTGTGAAATTTTGAAGAGTCTAATTTTATATTTGAAAATCAAGATTGAAAAATTGAAATCTGCACCGTGTAATATTTTTCTGTATTCATTCATGGAAGGCAGCATTAATGTTGGAGTTATTGAGATATAAAATTAATTGGGTGAAACTTATAATTTTTATGCACAAATTTGAAAGTCAGCCTATAAGAATGATTTTAACATTATCTATTAATTCTAACGTTGTGCTGTTTCCTAGTACTTTACCTTTTCATTATTCATGTAGTAACCGTACTTTTTGATGTCCTTTTAGGCTTTAGCTGTTGTACTTAAAGGTGGTCTGAGGCCTGAAATCCCAAGTGATCCCCACAATGGAGGTCATTAACGGAGAGATTTTGGTCATCAGATCATAATTTGAGGCCATCCTTCTCAGAGGTTTCCAAGAAGCTGTGGTTAATGCCAGCGGCTGTGAACATCAAATGAGATGATGACGATCACATTGAATAGTCATGGGAAATCTTGATATAACATATATGAAAGAAGAGTGTGAAAGAAACCCGTTGATGTAAATATTTTCGGAAAATGGGTAGAACCATGGTGGCATGTGGTTAATCTGCCATCCAGTGGTGTTTCATTGCCTTGAAGGGTAAGGGGCAGTGTTTTGGACTTACGATGGACTTAGATGGTACTCCATGCAAAAATTTTGGGTAAGAAATTCTTCCCACTGTTGCAAGGAGAATGTGGAGACTAGTTTTGAAAGATGTTTGTTACGTTATACCCCATTTTTGTGATGGGAAATGTGGAGAGTAGTTTTAAATGATGATATCCGTTGGTGTATGAATTCTGAGAATATAAAGTAACTGTACCCATCGTGGTTATTTACCAATTAGTGACCTCTGAACTTGCACTGCATTCTCTAAAATCTTTTGCTGGTATATCCAATGGCTGACTTCAAGATAATGATACCTTACATGTCACCATCTTTGTATTTTGTTTGGACTGGATATACGATCCATAGCACTGCTCTATTTATGTGAGGGCTGGATTTCTTCATTTTAGTACATTGTTCAATAATTAACCTCTATTAAGTTATTTGAATGGGTGTAACCAGAGAAATTTACTTTCCAAAGTTTGATTCTTTCTCTGTATTATCATGATATAGAAGTGTTTTTTCCCAACAATTTGGCATCTTACTCTTCTATTCAAGCCTGTTTTGGGCTACCTCTTTAGTAAGAGATAGTAAAGTTAAATATTTTTTTATTAACTTCATTCAAGTTCTCTTAGGTCTCATTTTCCCTCTTTTAGCATTGTTTACATACATCACTTCTAATATTCTCACAAGGGCATCTATTGGTCTTCTTTGCATATGTCTATACCAACGCAACCTACATTCCCTCAGCTTCTCTTAAAGGAACTACCCCTAAACTCTCACGAATATATTCATTTTTAATCTCATCTCTCCTAGTTATCCTACTCATCCACCTCAACATTCCCATTTCAGCTGCGTTCAACTTATCTATATGACTTCTCTTTGGTGTCCAACACTCCGTTCCATAGAGTATTGCAGGCCTAATGGCTGTCCTATAGAACTTATCTCTAAGCCTTTTTTTAAACACGCCTATCACACAACACTCTCAAGGTTGCCCTCCACTTTACCCACCCCGCATTTATCCTATGCACCACATCACTATTAATATCTCTTTCTTTATGGATAATGGATCCTAAGTAACAGAATTAATCACACCTTGGCACTTCTTGACCATTTATTTCAACTAAAGTTCTACATATAGTTCCACCTTTCTTAAAATTAAATTCCATGCACTCTGTCTTAGTCCTACTTATTTTAAAACTTTTTTATTCTACAGCCTTCCTCCATAATTATAATTTCATATTCAAACCTACTTTACTCTCATTAATTAAAACTACAATATCTGCAAAAAAACATACACCAAGGTACATTATCTTGTAAATGTCTAGTAAGTTCATCCGTAATTAGAGTGAAAAGATAAAAACTTAAGGCTGACCCTTGATGAAAACCTACTATAACCTGAAACTCCTTGGTTACCCGCCTAATAGTTCGTATACTAGTCACAACCCTCTCATACATATCCTTTATGATATTTATGTAACCTCTTATGACACCCTTCTTCAAAACACTTCAAATGAGCTCTCTCGGCACATATAGAGGTCTTGTTTCTATCCATGTACCTCTCTACTAACTGCCATAATAAAAATATAACTTCATTTGTTGACCTCTTCAGCATGAAACCAAATTGATTCTTGGTTACTTTACTTACTTTTCGCAAATGTCCTTCTATTACTTTCTCCCACAACTTTATAGTATATCCCATAATTTTTATACCTCTATAGTTTGTACAACTTAAGATATCCCCTTTATTTTTATACAAGGGTACGAGGATACTTCTTCTCCACTCCTCTGGCATCCTCTTAGACTTCCAAATCTTGTTAAACAAATTAGTCAACCAAGTTAAGCCAACACCTCTTAGTGCCTTCCATACTTCAATAAGAATTCCATCTGGCCCCAGAGCTTTGCCTTTCTTCATCTGGACTCAATTAAGTTATCTCTTTAATCATAATCATAATCAAGTAACGCCTTTTCCAACTATTTGGGGTCGACGAGCTGTTACATCCTCTATGAAGAATCTCCTAAAATAAGTTATCTCTTTAAGAGGACTAGACTCAAAATATATCCTACTACAATAATTTTCATTCAATACACGCTCAAAATATTCACGCCACTTCTCCCTAATTTCCTCATCTTTCACTAAAACCCTTTGATCTTCACTTTTAATACAGCTAACTTGCTCTAAGCCTATACTCATCCTATCTTTTAACTTAGCTATCTTATATATGTCTCTATCCTCTTTCTTCTTCTGTAGCCTGTTATATAAGTCATCAAATGCCTTAAAGTTTGCCTTACTCATTATCTTTTTAGCCTATCTCTTTACCTTAATATATTTTTCCCAATTCTGTTGATTTTTACATTTTTGTCACTCCTTAAAGAAACACTTCTTTTCCTTGATGACTATTTAAACTTCTCACACCACTACCATGTTTCTTTCTTGACATCCCTTCTCCTCCTCACTTCACCAAGTATTTATTTTCTCACTTTTTAATACAATTAGCCATGTTACCCCACAACATTGTTGGTTCTTAATTTAAGTTCTAAATTCCTTCAATCCTCAACCTCTCCACAAAAGTGTTGAGTATCTCACCTTTCAAGTTCTACTACTTGATCCTAGGCTCTATTTTATCCACCTCTTTATGTGAACACCCAAAACAACTAATACATGCTGAACTGTTATAGGTTCTCCGGGTATAACCTTACAATCCTTACATATTGTTCTATCATCACTTCTAACTAAAAAAAAATTTATTTGGCTCTTATGAAGTCCACTCTTGAAAGTCACTAGATATTTTTCCCTCTTCTTGAAATAGGTATTTGCTATGTCTAGATCGTTTGCCATTGCAAACTCAATAATAGCTTCTTCCATTTCATTCCTCTCACCAAAACCATACCCCCCCATGCACAGCACCCTCTCATATCCTATATTCTTCTCCCCTACATGCTCATTTAAGTCGCATCCTATAATAACATTTTCTCCGATAGGTATCCCTTGCATTACTATGTTCATTTCCTCCCAAAATTATTTCTTAAGGTTCTCTCTTAATCCTACTTGAGGCACATAAACACTAATAACATTAACTATAAAATCCTCTAACACTAGCTTCACTAATATAATTCTATCACTAAATCTCTTGACACCTACAAGACTTTGTCTCAAGTCTTTGTCCACCACTATACCCACCCCATTCCTATTTAAAACGTTACCTACATGAACTAGTTTAAAGCCTTCACCCAGTTCCCTAGCCTTCTCTCCTACAAACTTAGTCTCCTGCAAGCAAGCTATGTTAACCCTCATTCTCTTAAGTGTTTCTACTAACTCCAAACCCTTACACTTCAAGGTCCCAATATTCCATGATGCCACTCTAATCCTATGCTTATGGACTAGCTTCTTTACTCACGCCCGTCCAGACCAACGCAAGAACCCTTGCTCATGTTTTATTGCAACAGGGCGTTGTTGCAATGCGTCGCTTCCAAGGAAACTCCCTAGCCAAACCTTGCTTAATTATCATTGTACCCGGGTTTTGGCACAATACGTCGCTTTGAGGGAACGCCCTAGCTCTAGCTAGAATGTGTGATGTAAGATCCATAGAGATTAACGGAGTTTTTACAGCCGGCTGTCAACCTAACGCTAACCCTCCTCCTTTTCCCCAGACTTGGGATCGGGCATTGTGAGACGCAATGGTGGAGTTTCAACCATTGGTTGATCCTATTTAGTTTTTCAATTGAACTAAACTAAATTCATTTTTTTGTACGAGGGAAATAAATACTCATTCATCGGCTGATCCTATTTGGTTTTTCGATTGAACTAAACTAAATTTGTTTTTTCTTTTGGTACAAGGGATTGCGATATTTTGAAAAAGGGAAAAATTTAAATGAAACAGGTCTCATGCAGCTTGCATGAGCTGGAGGAAACTTGAGCCGTTTGAACTTGATGAGATGACACCTGGGATAATTTCTTAGCCGACCACCTCCCTTTTCATCACCAGTAACGATTTCTACCTCCCTCCTCCCACTCAGCCTACCACTCTCATGACTGTCTCCTTTATATTTGCTCCACTTTCCCAACCTCAGCTCCTTCCCAGTCAAGACTCAGTTGGTCTTCTTTTCACCACATATTTTAGCTATATTTTTTGCTTTTTTTCGAGACAGTTAAACGAAGAAGAGCATTGTTGACGAATAAAGTGATTGATCAGTTGCAGAAAAAATTTGATGATCTCATGGCATTTTTATTTTGTGTATTGGTTCTGTTTTATTTTGTTTGTTTTTACTTTCTCAGTATTTTTATTTCTAAAGAGATTTCCCCAAATCCGCAAAACAAAATAGAAAGATGAAATTGAATATCTTCACATTCGAAATGAAACCTAAAATCCTAAATTACACTCAGATTTGTCCATCCATGCCCTAAATCAATACCTTTTTGAAACTCAACTTAACATAATCTATGTAGGACACCGGTTTGCCTCCCAACCAACCAAAGTTGTGGTAGCTTTGCTTTGTAGCCTCACATATTGGCTTGAAGGACACCGACAGAGATGGACCGAAGGTGAGGCCATAAGAATTCCTCCCATGTCGGGCATGTTGAGTGAGAGGAGGAAAACAAGCAGCCGCTGGATGACAGAAGGAGTCTGGCAATGGCAAGCGGGCAAAGGCGGTGGCTGGCAGGAGTCGGTCGCCATCTGTGTGAAGCAGTAGAAGAAGGAATTTGGGAATGCTGGTTTGGTCCATTAAAGGGGCTGTTTGAATGCACCATTTCTCGAGAAGAAAGAGCCTTTTAAAGGGTAGAAATGAACTTTTTGCTAAAAAATGTTTAGAAGTAATTTTTTCTATAAGAAAATTTTTTTCCTATAGAAAGTCTCTTTCTGCTTGTGCTTGTTTATACTCTTTCTTGGAAAAAAAATTTCAAGGTAGAAACGGTATTTTTTTCTCCTTTAATGGCTCATTTTACTTTCTACTACAACTCTCCTCTTGATGAGGCTTATGGTAAAAAAAACTTTTATGATAAAAAAAGATAGTTTAACCTTTTTGAAATCATTCTCATCTACATATTGTAGGTCATTTATGTCATTTCACATAGTAAAAATAGTAACAAATTTTGGTCCTTAAAAGTAGGAAAAAAATAACCAAATACAAAAGACTTCTTATTTCTTTTAACAAAAGGAAAAAGAAGGAAAGAGACTTAATTTAATTTTCAAAGGTGCACCAAAACAACTCCTTAACTAGAAGAAACACAAAGGCTTTTATGTTTAGTTCCTTTTTTTCCTACTTTTAAGACAAAATATTGTTATTATTTTTACTAAATAAAATAACAAAAATAACATTTAACATGTGGATGAGAATGACTTTCAGAAATGTTAAAATGTTTCTTTAAAGAGTATAATTGTTGGCGTCTTGAATTTAGAAACCATAATTGTTTGGACTTTGATAAGTGTTGGATAGATAAATAGGGTTGGTAATTATCTTAAAGTCCTACTTGAATTAGGAATATGATTTAATGACGTAACTAGAACTAATTTCTATTTTTAAACTAGGATTCTCAGTGTCCAACTTGCCACTGGAGTTGTGCCTGGAACTAGGGTCAGGTGCAGAGTTGTGCATGGCGCTAGGGTTAAATAAGAAGATTATAGAATAATAACAATTTTAAGGGAAGATACATTCCAATTGAAATAGGATTAGGCGAAGTGTAACATGATGGGTGATCTACACTTAAAATATACATTTTATTATCTCCTAAACTTATATTTATGCTAGTGTTTGGTTAGAATTAGTGCTACTTTAATATAGTTTTTGGTTTTTGTGAGTAAGACGCAAAAATGAGGTGAAAAGTGAATCAAATGGTTAAATCGTTATAACTTCGTACCTCTGATTTGACTAATTCAAGCTTCATGTTAAAGTTCAAGAAGTCAGCTTTCCAACACCATCGACCTCGCATAATTCGGAGTTCGGAGCAGAAAGTTATAACTATTTGAATGTTATGAACAGTACTTACGATCGATCGGTATTTTATACACGATTGATCGCAAAAGCCGAAAACCAGTGCTATTAACGTAAACGATCGATCGTATCTACTTGAGTTTTTGGATGTGCGCAATACAGTAAACGCGATCGATCGGGAATGCAAATGATCGATCGGCTCACGAGATGAAATGGACGATCGGCGCGACAACGCAGAATTTAACGAAGGGAAATGATCGATCGGAAAGCGATCGATCGGCTATACAGAGCAATCGGTCGGTTTATACGAAAAACCTAAATCAAGCTTATTTTGACTCGGATTTGGAAGGGGACTTCGGGGTCTTCAAACATATAAATAAGCTTTAAGGGAGAACGTATTGGGCATTAGAGAACCTATTTTGGAAGCTAGAGAAGAGTAAAGAAGGAGTCTTGTGAAGGCCAAAGAAGAAGAAGGATTCATGCCAATGGATCTACATAAACAGGGTTTTCTTTTCTCTCTTCCTATGTGTAACTAAATTCTTTGTCAAGGCTAGATGAAGCCATAGATATGCGTATTGCTACTCTTGTTAGTTTCATTTAATAAAGTTGATATGATTTGTACTTAATGTTATTTCATGAGTATTCTCTTGAGTGTTTGACCATCGACTCATTAGATATGAATGAAATTAGATCTTTTTAATCTATGTGTCTAACCAAGAATAGGTTTGTGATTGATTCTATGCCCGACCAAGGATCGGATTTATTACACAGTAGTGGATGAACTTTTGTGTCCGACCAAGAACGTTAGAGAATTCATTAGTGATTCGTGTGTCCGACCAAGAACACGAATTACCATATCATGTCAATCTGCATATAATAATAATCAAGAGTAGTAATTGCATGTCTAATGGTGGATTCATTACCTTGATAATTCTCTATACTGATTCAAATCCTTTAGAAGTAGTTAAAGTTTATTGCTTTCCTTAGAGTAATTAAAAATTGCAACTTTCTCTTGAGTTTGATAAATTGTTTAACCGTCCTTGAGGTTCGACAACCCTTTAATACTCGCTGTAGCACACAATTGCCTTGTGCATTTGAAATGGTTTAAATATTAAATGTAACATCCGGAAAATTAGTAAGTATCTTAAAACTGAAATTTGACCCTCTTAATGATTGATTTGACGGTGTGGTGCTGTGTTTAAATTAAAGTTGGTGAGAAGAGCTTTCCAACGACACCAATTTTGTGTGATTTGGAGTTCGGAGTAAAAAGATATGGGAAATTGAATAAACACGATCGATCGCGCTAAAAACGATCGATCGGCTTATGGAACACGATCGATCGGCTTATGGAACACGATCGATCGGCTACGATCGGTGCCATCGCGGAGTTTGTAAACAGCGCAGGACGATCGATCGCCGTATTGCACGATCGATCGCCAGTTGCGGTTTGGCGAATTCTAACCTAATTTTGTGGCAGATTTGATTGGGAAAGATGTCATATCCTAACTAGAATTGTATTGCACGTTCCTAGGGTGATTTAGGGACTCTCCCATTGGTGGAAAGTGCCCAAGATATGGTAGAATTGATTGGGCAAAGATCTTCTAAAAACTCTATATAAACCCATAGAGACAAGGCTTGTGCTATTGAAATCAAAACCCTAGAACGTCCAGAGGCTTTCCCCTCTCCTTCCCACGTTCATCCCTCTCTTAGAAGACCTCTTCTACTGGGAATTGCTCAAGAGCTTGGATCGGGAAGCTTTGAAGGAAGCGGAGGAGACGAACATCGCGTAGAAAGGCGACGTCTTTTGGTGATAAAGAGTAGGATGGTTTTTCCCTCTCTTCTTATTCTTTTCTCACATTATATGATGAGTGTTCTTACTGATTTCCTTGAAGTATTGCTTTGAATCTTGCGAGATTAATGATTTATGTCTTGTTTTCCATGTGTATTGCGATACATGCATATATGCCTTCATGCTTCATGTCTAGATGGTAAATCAGATCAAAGTTGGATGCTTTATTAATTTTGCAGAAGATAAAAGTTCTGATATTGCTTTGATTATGATGTCTAATGATTGAGTCTTATGCCTTAATGATCGTTTTGTTTAAATCGACTTAATTGAAAGATATTTGGTCTAAGATTGTGTTATATGGGGAGAAACATGATAAAAAGGGAATCTTTTGGTAATTCTAGTTAATTCCAGGATCTGTAATTAATCTAGGAGGGGAGTACTATCATCTATCATGAGTAAATTATCATCTATAAGTGGTTCGGAATAAGAATATTAAAGTTTAATCATGTGTTTCACTTTCGGCCAGAACTATTTCTGCACGGATAGTCGACAGTAAATAATTCATAACTAATTCATATGATATCAGAAAAATATAAAACCGGTGGGGTTAGAAACTAGACCCACAAGGGTATTCTCAGTAAAAATTTCAGAAGATAAGCTCAACTGTACAGTGTCTGGGAGCCGCCGGAAGGGGACTGTTGTGCAAAAGGCAGTGAGCAGAATCTAAGTGAAAATACTAAGTACTTAAGTAAAACCACTCAATAAGATGTGAAGATGGTATGACGTGCTAGTAACTAATACTAGACTATATCCTTATGATTATCACAGTAAGGTTGGGTTATGGTTAATATGATAGATGGGTAATACCTATGTTAAGAAAACCGTAATCGTGTATTTGAAGATAAAGCGTTTGTGTCGGTTTGAGGTTCCATTTGGAATCCAAATCATCTAGGACTCATTAATACCTTGTCTCTGATTTATATATTTCAGTAAGACCTATATGAATTTCCATCTAGGGCTGAGCATGAACGTATGTATGGATTGTGTTATTCTCTTTGTGTGACATTTCTACTTATACTCTGTATGTGAGTCTGTTCCGGTGATTGATACCTTATGTGGTTAGAGCGTTGCGGCCTCTATTTCTTTGAATTATTATTCATCATGATTATTTGATTGATTCCTCCAGTAGAGGTCTTGCGGGATTCTCTCCGGAAGTGGATTCATAGTATGCTCAAATTATGCCATTGCTTGATCTTACGGGGTCACTAATATTTGTGGTACTGCGGTTCCATACTGCCCAAAAAGAGGCAACATACGTACGTTAGATTGTTGACATTACGGAAGGTCTTCAGTCTCCGCCCATCGTGTCCGTAAGCACTGGTGGGGCCAGCATCCTAGACGCATGGCAGGGTTCCAAAAAGAGGACCCCTAGGGTGGTTCTGGTATAGTCACTTGCGGGTGATCGGTTCAGCGAGCAGAAATTGTACTCCTTTCACTTTTAATGTCTGGAGCTTTTTAATATGATTATCATTCTCTCCTTACTCATATGTGTAGTAGGAGCCTTATTATTTTTTTCCCTACTTGCGGGTTGGAATTATTATTGACTAACCTTTCAGGTGTATAAATCCTTGGTTCAGTCCAGATGTTGCGGCATCTTCATAAACCTTTGTTATTCTTATCCTATTCATATTTTTTGTTCTAATTCAGTGGGTTTTTACATCCTACTGAGTGTTTCTATGAAATACTCATGCATCCTCTGATGCAGGCGCAAATGGAAATTGAGATAAGGAAGTTGCAGTAGTGAAGCGGTCGCAGGAGCCGTGAAGATTTAGAGTTTATATTATTTGCTTTGCTTATTTGATGCTTATGACATTTAATGGCAATTGTGTGCCATAGATTTATAGGTTTATTTTATTTGACTTTCTGAATAGGATTAGTATCATTATTAAGTGAATTTCATTTCATAGTATTCATTGATGTCTGTATTTGTATTGCACTGATTATGGGCATGACCGATTACACATCCTTTTGAGATGATCGTAATTGGTGGTGAAATCGACTGTTCGGTCTCGCGCCCGAGATTCTCTACCTCCAAATGTATATCATTGATTGGCTTCCGCACTCCGATCGAGGTGTGGGATTTCGGGGCGTGACATTAAACGATCAAGGATATATGTCTTACTAAGCCTAGTTGACTAACTTAGACCAATTTCCATCAGAATTAAGAGTCTGGTTGACTAAGCCTAGCGCTAGAAGTATGTCTGGCGCTATGGATAAGTGTGTAAAGATAAGATTGTAGAGTCCTACTTGAAGTATAACATCAAGTATTAATCTAGAATAGGACACCTCAGAAAGCTGGGAGTTTGATCAACTAGAGAATAAGTTTGGCGCCAAGATGAGTTGTATAGGAGTGGATTGACTCAATCTCATACATGATATACTTCGAGTTGGAGCAGGATTAGGAAGATGAATCAGATAGATGATAGGAAAAAAAACCCTGCAGGCTAGGACTCTGTTGGGCAACAAGGATTTGTTACGGATAACCTTGTTACTAATAGATAAAGTTGATTGAAGATGATGATTGATACGAATAGGAAAGCTCCTGATTGGTTCATGATAATTAAGATTAACTCAAATAAGAGAAAGAGATTACATTCCAGTTAAAGAAGGAAACCTACTTGGCTAGGACTCCCTCTGGACGTCAGGATTAGTTCGGAGAATCTTTGTAGTTATAAACTTACTAGATACTAATAGAGTTCAAAGGGGATAAGGATCAAGAGTTACCAATTGATGTAGGACTCCAATTGGGGGTGGTTGGAGCATCCTCTATAAATAGAGGGGCCGACTCCCTCTTTTTCTCACAATTCTCTCTCTTTCTCCAAATTGCCAAACCCTTTCTCTTCTCTTTCTCTCTCGACCTCTATTTTTTTACTTCTCTCTCGTCCTTCTCTCTTGTTGGCCGGATTGAAGAGGCAACAAATGAGGTGCATAGGACGTTAGAATTAAGGTGAAGCGAGAAGATATCGACGAACGGGTTGAGGTAGGATGTTTTTATACAATTCTTTCTATGATCCTGTTCTTCTACAATGCTTAGATTTTCTTGCGTTTGAAGTAAGATACTTGCGTATTCCTACTAATGTTCAGTTGAACCTTATTCGTACTTATACTCTTTGTGACGTTGCTTGAATTACATGCATTATTGTCATATTAAAATTATAGTAATTGATTGCGATCGCTTACACGATTCGTATCTCTATTGCATGTATTGTGTTAAGAAAGAACCCTGATTTGTATTTGTCTTTCCTTATTGCTGCCATCATCAAGTGCGACCTTGTTGTACAGTTTTAGAAGTTTTGATTCTTAAAGTTAATACTTATTTAATCAAGGTTATAACATTGCTAAACGTCTAAAGTTTTGCTATGCATTACGGTCAGTCTCGGAATAATTTTTTATTCTCGGCCAGACTGATTTTTGCATTGATACCCTGTACGAGATAATTCATAAGTAATTCCAAAAAAATCAGAAAAACACATCAACCTGTGTTATGTTCCATACTTACAGGGCTATCTCTAGTAATTTTCTCCAGTCCAAAAACTGTTTGTATTGTTTTCGGGAGGCATGTCTTTCCACCCCTTCTGTTCTAGATAGATTCTACATTCTTGATTTCCACTGATCTAGATAATGTTAGTAACCAAGTGTATTGACCGAACACCTATGTACAATCATGTGTCAGCCTATATTTATTTATTATGTGATGAATACTCTAACTATTAGTTGTTTATGCTGAGGTGTTATAAAAGTATGTTACAAAGTTTATAAAAGAAACATATATGTGTTGGTTTACATATTTATAGTCTATTTATTCCAAATACTCTACCAACCCTTTATGAGGCCTTAATCTACTAATATAAATAAGTTCTACCATACTGATGTGGTTTCAATTAATTACATATTGCTTATAATTAGAAATCAGTAGTACTAAAAATCCTATAAGTATTGTTAGCTTTTATAAGAAGCATGACCGATCAATGTGTAAAGTTTTAAATTAGTAACATACACATATACAAGTAACCGAGAAACACTATTATCTATGAAAAATATAATAGATATGAGTCCTCGTATCATGAACCAGTCTTTAGGCTTAGAACTTATTACTTCATCTGCTTTCTGTCTTTTCTATACACCTTGAACCCCAATCCAAGATTCAAGCCTTCTATCTCTCTTAAAATCGCGATGAACAACATTCCTTATGTCTTTTATGGGGTTTCTTGCTTAATACAATTACATAATGCTTATGTGTTTGCTTGAATGCTTTTAATAGTTATATCTGAAAAGTCGAATTCTTTAGGGATTAGCATATCTCTGTAATTTGCATTATGAAATACTGGATTGAAGTCTCCTAAGAGATTGATGTATCTCTATAGTTTGCATTATGAAATACTCGATTGAAGTATCCAAGAGATTATCGTATCTCTAATAAAAATCATAATATGCTCAATAAGCCATGACATAAACATTGATCTTGCAAGGTCTCTGTATTTATATTTGGGATTAGCGTATCCCTGCCTTATCGAGGTACTACATGTACTTTTTAGATTGTTAGGCATCATAGAAGGCCTACACAGTCTCCGCCTATTGTGTCCATGAACACCGATGGGGCCCACGTCCTAGACTCATGGCGGGGTTCTTATCGAGGACCCCTAGTGGCGAATGAGTATGTTGTCTGTTTGCATGCGGCAATGATTTGAGAGCAGAATTCACTCACTCTTAGTATTATCAATCATTATGAAGTCTAATTACTTTGTTCGAATGTTTGAGTTTTCTAACATTAATAATGAATCATCTCTTTCAATTGCCTTGTAAAATATTGCGGATTCATGTTACAACTACTTACGCTGATTGTATTATCCTCGAATCATCTTGTTATATTCTATTGCGGTTTTGTATTTTATTGGGTTTTTCTATAAAATACTTATGCATCCTGCGATGCAGGTTTAGCTTTGATAGCTCGTAGAGGAGAGTTGGACTTAAATGTGGATTCGTAGAAGAAGAGTTCAAAGCTTAGACTTTATAATTATAGTTTATTTATATGATTTTGTAATAATGGCTTTTAGACCATTAGAGAACATAACAAGTTATTATTTAATTATTTATTTTAGATTTTTATTTATAAATACTTTGTCATTTGAGAGTTTATCATTTTATACTTCTCATTATGTTTGTGTGAATGATGACGCAATTACCTGTGACGCCTCAAGTATTCAACATATTTAAAAATTATGCATTCTGATAAGAGCTGAAAATTTAGGGTATGACAAAGACAATGAGAAAAAGCGAGAAAAGTTGCTCTTTCCCTCATTTTCTTTCCTTTTTTTTCATTTGACTTTTTTTTCTTTTCATCTCTAACTAAATAAACTTTAAAAACTTTTCTGCAAGAAAAGGTGCAGAAAGTGCCTTTACATTTAAGCAGAGCATTTCTGCAAAAACCCTAAAGTCCCTTTTTGCAAAAAAAAAAATATGTTAGAAAAATTGCTTTCAAACCATGTTTAAGCAGAACATTTTTTCTTCCCCTTAAAAGTCCTTTCGTGCTTGGGAAATAGTGCATCCAAACCGCACAATCATTTATATACTCTTGATGTCATAATCAACTTTCCATTTGAGGTTCCCGTAGATCAAATTTTAGGGGTCGTTTGGGGCGTGATTATAGGCAAATATCTACGGTAGATTTTCTAGATCCAATGTAGCATCCGTGTTTTTTTCCTATCCAGCGTGAAACACGACCTGAGGTGTTTCAGCTGGATATAGAAAAAACATGGATGCTACAGTGTAGCAAAACATTCACACTTTTAATCACGCCCCAAACCGCCCCAATTAGGCAGCTGGTTAGTGGATTATCCCCAAAAATTTATAACCAGTTGGATTTTTTCAGCTGGATGGAGTTAATTTTTCACGCACTTCAAACACACTGGTTGGTATCATGGAAAATTGTCTCGCCGATATATCGGTATCGGACACAAACCGATACATCGATACCATATAGTTTCGTTTTTTAAAACTTTTCCCAATATCGCCGATATATCGGTTTTGGTATTTTTTGAATTAAAAAATAAAATTTTTTTAAATTTTTTTTTTTGAAAAAAAAACTTTCATGTTTATTTTCTATCCTAATATGCATTTTTATGCATATTTTGAAATGTATTCTTTATTTAAATTAGTATAACTCATTTTAGAAGTTAGATTGTGAAAATATACAGTAAAAACTAATTTTTAATAATCAATATTTTTTTATACAATATCTCCGATATTTTGTCTCTTTTACCGACCGATATTTTACATTTTACCGATATCCGATACGACATTCCATGGCCGGTATGATGCCGAGAAAGAGTCTCCACCATCCAATTACAATCCAACGGCCATCAGCCTTTAGCCTTGGTTAGGGGTTTATAGGGGCAAACAAAAGCCCTGCCTTCACTCCATTGCCTCCGCCCGAGCCTCTCTTCCCACCTCGAGCGCCGGCGAGAAACCGCCGGCAATCCCTTCTGCCGGAGGTCCGTTCCTCCACCATCTAACTGCTACCGAGCATCCTTCATTCCACCCTATCTCTTCTTTGCCTGCAAGAGAGAAATGGGCAGAGCCAAGGCCGACCGACCCATCACTTGCTTCTCTCCTTCCGGCGACTACTTCGCCGCCTTGTCTCCCGAGGGAGTCGTCAAGGTTCATTATTTTTCGATTCTGTTCTTTGCAATTGATTTCCTGGTTTTCTTTGATGTATATTAAGAAAGGTACTGTATTTACTATTAGTATATGATATTTGCTGAATAATATTTGGAGAAAGAGTATGACACTTTCTTGTAATGTAATATGTTGGGACTTTTTTTTAGGTTGGGTTTTTTTCCATTTGTTAGAACTTGATCAATCTTTAGCTAATTCAGTATCTGAAAATGGTGTATTGCTCCTATTTGGTGATCAGTTGATTGCTGGATGAGGTGTAATTTGTAGTTAATTCACCAGACG
Organism: Houttuynia cordata; assembly: GCA_039654745.1. Lineage (NCBI taxonomy): Eukaryota > Viridiplantae > Streptophyta > Magnoliopsida > Piperales > Saururaceae > Houttuynia > Houttuynia cordata. The sequence continues at coordinate 68,102,530 of CM077502.1, forward strand.
AGATTGGTAAATAAAAATCATTATTGCCATCACAGCATCCACATATCATCCTGTTTATAGTTCGAATACTGTCAAGGCTCTGCTTCCTGCATTCTACTCCATCATTCAGCTCCATAGCCTAACCTAAGTCATAACTATATCCAAGTATTCAACATTGTTTAAGGAATTCCTGCTATGCTAGAGTTTGGAGTATTATGACATGCTGTCGATATTATATCCAGAGACCTCTACATATTGTTGCTGGCAAAGTGTTCATGATAGGCTACCAGGTTTTATCAAGGTCATACATCCTCAGTTTGGTGTAAATGATGATTGTGGTGACAAGAATGAATTATGCGATAATACTAGTCTTTAGTTTCTTATTTTTGTCATTGTGGTTGTAGGTATGGAACGCTGATAGTGGAAAGCTGTTGATGGAGTGGAAGGACCCAGACATTAAAGTGGATGGAGGTTACTCTTGTATGGCATGTAGCTTCATTGGAAAAAAGGTACAATGTTTGGCAAATGCGACTGTCTTATACTTTTTAATGTTTTTTATACTAATATGCTACGTTCTGTTTCTTTCAGCGAAAAAAAGATAATGGAACTCTTCTACTTGGTCTTGGTACCAATTCAGGTGACGTTCTGGCTATAGATGTTTTAAGCAGCAAGGGAAAGTGGATCTCTATGAGTCGTCATCCAGGGTAAGACAATTTGTTTCAGTATCTGATTTGCAGATTCATTAATATTTTTATGCATTCTCATTAGTTTTTACTTGAACTTTAATGGACTCATTGGATACTGACAAAATATGGTTTCATTATGCTGAATTCTATTGCATGTTTTAATTAGGGTCTCTTGTAGCTTATTACGTGCATTTTACTTATTATGGGGCCGTTTGGGGCCTGAAAATAGGATGGTGGTTATGGATGTGGATGTTGTGGATTATTTAGGGTGATTAGTAAATGTGATGTTTATCCATGATGATGTTTGGGTCGTGAAAAAAAAAATCATGTGGTTGATGCTGGATGCCCTAAAATAACGTTTGGGGCTTGAAAAAAAATACAAGTAGATTGAAGTGGACGTTTGGGGCATGAATAATAGTCCACATAGACTTTTTATTTTCATAGTTGCATATAATAAACACGATTAATGGTAATCAAAATCTTAACAAGGCAATGCTGCGACTTGTGAGGCGTCATAAATATCTGCAATTAACATTGCACAAATAATTAGAGTAAAATAAAGCAAAAATATGTAGCAAAGACAGAATGTTATAAAAAGGTTATCATTTCCTTCTACGCCGTGGTTGTGGTTGTGGCTGATCAATGGCTCTAGGTGCCCCCCAAAGATCGCCAATTGCATCCCGAATTTCATCTCTTTTGCGGTACATATATACGCAGTGGTCCGCTCTTCTAGAGTTCTCTCCTACGCTATCACTTGGTCTTGAACCTGTGTTGTTCTGACTCATAATCTGGAATAAGCCAGTCCCTCGAGGAGAGAGACAGAGAAAGAGAGTCTTCTCTTCCACTTTCCTCCATATCAATTACCATTCTGAAAAGGCTCCTTTCATTTGGATTAGGGTAAATTTGAGTTGAAAACCGTAATCCAAATTTCACATCGCCGGATTAGGGTAAATTTGAATTTGAGATGGAAAACACAAGACGGAAAGCAGTTTTTCAAATCTCACCTCGCCGGATCTGTGGTCGCCTCTCCTTGGCCGTCAAGAGTCTTCCACCTTTGCCATCGCCCAAGTCTCTGACAACCCCACAAGCCTTTACCTCGTGTCTCTCTGCAACCCTCGAGGATAAGCCCTGTCTATCTCACCTAATCAGATCTGTGTCACCTCACCTCGCCTTGGCCGTCTGGAGCCTTCCACCTTCACCCTGTGTCTCTCTGCAACCCTCAAGGATAAGCCCTGTCTATCTCACCTCGCCGGATCTGTGGTCCCTCGCCTTTACCTCGTCTCTCTCGTTTTTACCTTGTCTCTCTCTGTAACCCTTGAGGATAAGCCCTGTCTATCCACTCCACGAACCCTTTGACCTGGTTAGAAACCACATCCAGCTGAAGGACCCTTCAAGGTGAACCAGATGGTTGTGGATTTTTACTTGGTTTTCCTGAATTTTTTGTACTTGGCACCCATAACCCATCCGGTATCCAACTTTCAGGCTTAGCAAGACCCAAATGCAAATGAGGCCCATCCAGGGTGGATGGACTTGTTTTTCACCCTGGATGGACCTAATTTTCAGGCCCCAACCGGACCCTATATTGCTGTTTGACACTTTGACTGCAATAGGCTGAACTAGTTAGTGAATTCTAGCATCTCGTGATCAAGGAATTCCGTATCGGCAATATATCGATACCGGGTCCCACCCGATAAATCGATACGGACAAATAGTGGTTTTTCAAAAATTTTACAATATCGCCAATATATCGCCATTTTTAAAAACAAAATCGTTTTTGAAAAAATAATTGGGAATTTTTTTTTTAAAAAAACAGTTTTCCCGTTTGTTTCCCATCCTAATATGCATTTTTATGCATATTTTGAAATCTATGCTTTGTCTAAATTAGTATAACTCATTTTAGAAGTTAGATTGTAAAAATAAATGGTAAAAACTATTTTTCGACCACCGATATTTTTTTTACAAATATCTCCGATATATCTCCGATATTTTATCTCTTTGGTCGACCGATATTTTACCGATATCCGATATGGAATTCCTTGCTCGTGATAGCTAACATGAATCTGATTTGCAGATTCATCAATAATTATATGCACTGCTTCAATAATTACTTGATCATTAATGAGCACTTTGGATGCTGAATTAATGATTTGCTTATCCTGAATTCATTTACATGTCTAGATTGGGGTCTCTTATAGCTTATTATGTGTAGTTCATTTGTTATATGCTTCACTAGTTCGCAAATCCTAACATCTCTTGTAAATGGGATAGCCCACTTGGTTGACCCAGTTTTATTCCTCAATGTCTGAGATATCACTGCGTCAGTTTGTTTAATGCAATTTCTTTATGGTAAATGTTTGTTCTAGTAATCTTTATGGTCCTGAAGTCGTCATTTCTCAGTGGAACTACAGCTCTTTTATTTTCAAGTAAAGGACGTAAGCTACATGCTGCCGGTGCTAATGGAATAGTATCCGAGTTTGATGCTGAAACTGGTGAATTGTTATCAGAAATGAAGGCATCAAAAAAACCCATAATTACTTCAGCAATTTCTCCTGGTTAGTATCAGTTATGGTATATATCATAAGTTTCTTACTTATGACCATGTGGTGGTTTGATTTGTTATGTTCTATTTTCTTTCATGTACTTTCTTACTTTTCATTTATCTTTTTTTTGTTATAATAGATGGGAAAGTATTAGCTGTGGTAAGCCGTAAGATACATATCTTCACCCTTGAAAGCAAAGAAGAGCTGCAACATTTCTCTCCCGATGTTAGTTGCTTAATTCATTTTTTATTGAGCTGTTCGAGAGGTGTTTTTTTAACTACTTCATACTGAACATTTAGCTATTTCCTCTAGCAGATTTCTTTGCACCGTATTGCTGTAGCTGATGGTGGTAAGCTCATAGTTTCATCTGGATTAGGTGAAAAGGAACTTCGTATCTGGGACTTGGATCAGAGCAACAGAATTGAGAATATGATAAATATTCTTCCAATGCAAAGTGTGCCAGTCATGCTGGAGTGCTATTCTGGCAAGAAGGAAGAGGTTAACCTTGTCCTCTCTGTTTCAGAAAAAGGTGTTGCTTACTTGTGGAAGTTGATGTCAGAGGAAGATATAAGGCCATCCAAGATTAAGGTTAAATCTGTAAAAGCAGAAACAGGGCAGGAAAAGAATCACAAGAAAGGTCGCTTTCCGGTTATTGCAGCATGTTTACATAGAATTGATGTAGATCAGGTTTCAGTACGCATTGCCTATGGTTCTTCATCCTGTCCACAGTTTAGTCTCCTAGATGTTAATTCTTTTGGGGAAGACATATATGTAACTGCTTCAGATGAAGTATCAACCCTTGTATCAATTAATGAAGGCCTTGAAGAAAATGGGGACTCTAAACCCAGAGGTAGGGTATCACAAATATATTACTTGTTTGTGGTCATGGAGTTAAAGGCTCGCTAACTCTGACAAAGCTCTTTATGACTTTTACCAGGTGATAAAAGCCAGAAGAAAAGAGATGGAAAAAAGCGGCCGGCAACAGAGCTGTCTAATAATAATGTTGACTCTGGTGAGTAAATGGTCAAGATTATTTACATGTAATCACATGTTGATGTTAATAAGTTTCCAACTGGTTGGACTTTATGCAAACCCTCTCCCTGAGGCATGTGAGAGCTCTATGGAGGTGGGACCAGGAGCGATACAAATCTGAACATAGATTAGATGGGGTTCGCACAGAATTTGGTCCACTTCTGATGTATGAGCCTTTTGCATCAAACCTCATGAACGTAAATTAGATATCAACTTTATACAGACCTTATCATCCATGTGGGAGCTCTATGGAGGTGGGACCAAGATTAATAAAAAGCTGAACAGAGGTTAGAGGTAATTGTTCACGCAGAATGTGGTCCAGTTCTGACGTATGATCCCTTTCTATCGGATCCCATGATAGAGCTTCGAGCGCTTATAGGAGATTAAATTCCAATGCTTTTTCTTGGTATAGATTGAGTGATACTTTCTATATCTAGTCATATTGGTTGGATGCAAAGATAATGACTTGTTAAGCAAACAAATGTATAATTTTTGGGGGTGTAATTTTACAAATGAGAGATATTCGTCATATCTCAGGGGTATAGCTTGTTATCGGTTCAGTAGCAATTTCAATTTTAGCTTCTGGATTCACGAGAAATGACTTGTTAATTGGTGACAGCATATAATTTTTACAAGAGAGATTTGTCATATCTCTAACCAAATCATCCGAATCAGGAATATAGTTGAGTAGATTGGTTGAGGGAATTTTAACTTTTTTACTCCGTAAGGGACAAGTTGAGCCTTTAATCCTGGCAAAAGTTTTGGTTGACAATTCATCTATTCTAACTATTTACATGTTGTACATATAAGAGTTGAACATTCAGGTTTTTTTAGTTAGTTATGTTTGGCATTTAAATGTTAAATGGTTACTAACTGGATGGAATGTCATATATTTTCCTATTGCAATCTAGACATTTTGGATGAGCCACCTATTCAGTATGATGCGAATGAACCAACAATGGGTGAGAAGCTTGCAGCGTTAAATTTATTGGAAGAAGATGCAAGAAGAAGTCCTGAAAAGGAGGTCCATTCTTTGGTCCTGAAGCCTCCAAGTGCAGATTCAGTTGAGGTGCTGCTTAAGCAAGCTCTTCATGCTGATGATCATGCACTTCTGTTAGACTGTTTATATACGCAGGATGTAAAGGTTTGCTTCTGCTATTACATGTCTTAGCATTTACTCTCTCCAATTTCATATTGATAGCTCCACATGAGAAAAACTTTGCCCCATATTAATAGCTCCATTTGGTTCAATTTAAGTGGTTGGGTTTGGTGATTAGTAATTGTTTGGTGCCATTCAATAAAAATCACCATTTTCCCAAATGGAGCTATTTATTTGGGATAGACGGTTAGGTCCTCAAAAATGTCCAATCCTTGGTTTAACCACAGGTTGAGGACTTGGCAATATTAGTTATTGAGTGGGTTTTGAATCTTTTTCTGAGAAAGTGAGCATCAGAATCTGTATTCCTGAGATGGTGAGCTCTGATAATTTAAAAAATAGCTAGTCGAAAATAGCTAGGGTTTTTCTCGTGCTCATATTTGGTATCTATTTTAACGGGGCAGTTAGTTTTTTTTTTCTTACTGAAAATTTTAGCTATTTGCGTGTTGGTGCTTAGACATGATTGTGGCTTGCAGGTAATTGATAAATCCACATCATTGTTGAATCCATCCGATGTCCTTAAGCTTTTGAGCTCTCTCGTATCACTTATCCAGTCAAGGTGAAAATTAATACTGCAATTATCTGTATCCTTTTGTATATCTTCATTAAAACTTGTCCTCAAAGGATAGCTCATGTAACACCTCATTTTTTTTTTAAAAAAAAAGAAGCCCTTTCTGCTTAAACTTATTGGCCAATTGTCGTACTGCTTTTACAGGGGTGCCGTATTGGCTTGTGCTATCCCATGGCTAAGAAGTTTACTGCTTCAGCATGCTAGTACTATAATGTCACAGGATTCTTCTCTACTCGCACTCAACTCCGTGTATCAGGTGAAGATTGACTTGCTGATTTCCTTGTAGGCTTTTTTTATTCTATGAAAAGGACCATCGCAGAAAATTTTTTCCTACAATTTATTGGTTTTTGATTAAGCACTTCGCATTTGTTATTGCATTTTTCGCCAAAAAAAAAGAAGAATATGAATTCAAGCTAAGCTGTTTCCCATCAAAATAGAAAGAAAAGAAAAAATTGTTACTATGTTTGTCTTCAATTTGCAGCTCGTGGAATCTAGAACTTTGACATACAAATCAGCTCTCCAGCTCTCCAGCTCCATAGAATACCTTCTTGCTGGGGTGAGTAATTCATTTCCCATATAGCTTGTGTCAGCGGTTCTCAGTTCCCTGCCTGATTATCAATCTCCAGTTCTCTATCTGATTGTTACTATTCATGCCTGTTGTAGGTCTCTCATGATCAGGCTGAGGAGGAGACCACATTTGCTCCCGTCATCTTTGAAGACAACGATGACAGCGATGAGGAACATTCAGTGGATGCATTGGAAATCAATGAAAGCAGCGGAGGAGAAGTTGAGGATCCAGAGAGTGTTCATGAGGATGAATTTGATGAGACGAGTGATGAGGACTAGATTTTTTGCCGCAAATGGCCACCAATTTGACTTAAGCTTACTGTTTGGACTGAGTGCGCAGATTTTGACATGCAATTTTGCCATGTACTATGTATCAATACCTTGAGTTTTTGGGTCCTCAAAGAATGGTATTGAAGGAATGTACATGTAATATATTTATCAAACTCCCACTCCTTTTGCGGCATCTTGGGAATATATCGTGACTTACCCTGTGCCTGTAATGTGTGGGCGTTGCCCATGTTCAAAGGGATCAGCGGTCGGTTGGCTAGCCTTTCTAGTTAGAATGGCCTAGACACCAATTGAAAAACTTTTTAAGGCGGAACTGTTGGGCTTGTTTTTGTAATAAAACATAAAGTGGCTCAATTATCTCAATTGACAGTGTTTTGGGCTTTTAGAACTGTCTGGGTAATGGGTCTGAGTCAGAATACCCATTAAGTTGTGGTTTTGAGTGGCAGATCTGAACCATTTGATGACCTATAAATGGATGGTCAGGATTCTAGGGTTCTTAACAGTGGTGTCCTAGTTTAGTTATAAATACACCATTAGCCATCTTAATACGGTGTCTTAAGTGAGATTGTTCTCAGCCAAGTTCTAAACCAGAAACTCCATTGAAGGTTCTAATGGTTACAGGTATGCCTAAATCCTTAAATCTCTCTTTTGCATTAAGTTCTATCAATTGGTATCAGGAGCCACAGGTTGTGGAATAGCAAGACGGGGGCAACGCGCCGGACAGTCGCCAGACTGCAGGCCGGAGCAGCCGCTGTCAGGCATTGTGCTCTGGCGGCACTGCCGCTGTGCACAGGCCGGTGCAGCTGCACCGGCCACAACCACCGCCGTCAGGCGTTGGGCTCTGCCTGCGCCGGCCCTCGATCTGTTCGCATAGTCCAGCAGCGGTTTTAAAAAAAAGGAAAACAGGCGGCTTTTGGCCGCTGCTGGCATCGCGGGCGGCTCTTTCGGCCGCCATGGCAACCGCGTCGATGGTCGCCGGCGACGGATCAGAATAATAATAATAAAAAAATTACCTGTTAGTGCACGCCGGTTTCGGCTTTTCCCTGCGCGCTGTGGATTCCGACCGTCGCCCCTGTCTCCGATCCTGCCAGGCGCTGGCCAGCGCTGCCTCCTCACCGTGTGCGCGCGCTGGCCGGCACCGCCACTGCGCACAAGTTGCCAATCACTGCTAAGATCCTCTGAATCTGCGATGGCCGCCGTCGGGCGGCGTGTATTTCCCCATTTTCGGACGGAGGCGAGGCCGTTGGTCGCGGTGGCGCTCGACCACTCGCCGCCGCACCATGGCTGCTGTGGCGATCACGATGGGACTGGCAATGGGGAATGTCAGAAGAAAGAAGCGGTCTTTGGCCGCGTAAGGAAGAAGGTGCGGCGGCGGTGGAAGCCATGGCGGCTGCCGCCTGCTGCTGTTATAGAAATTAGGGCATCCTCTCGAAGAGGATGACCCTCTAAACTGGGTCAGCTGCTGACCGGCCCAAACCGGACCCGGTTTGGTTCATTCCGAAAAAAAAAAGAAATTTATATAGTCATGATTGCATGTATGTTATGAATGTGTTTTAATTATCATGATTAAGGCTTTATTAATGATATGGGCCGGCCAGGGGATTATATTGCAATCGTTTGTTTTGTTAATTTTTTAGCGCACCACTTGTGTAATTTTTGAGAGAAAGTGTACATTATACCTATTGTAAGCGACACCAGACTTCAAGGACCACGTCTGGAGGCGGATGCAGTCATGAATAATTAATGTATATTTTTCTATTACAGGGGCTTATAGCTTCCACCTTATACAATTTTTTTTAAAGGACTGTATAAGGACTTTGGACTATATTTTTTCATTGTGGTGTGTAGTGATGAAACCCCTGGCCGAGTCCCAAAAGCCTGATGATAAAATTGACATTAATGCCCTAGTCAATTTTGTATATGGATATGTCATAATTGTCTGATAATTAATTGCATTCATTTTGTTATTTGACAAAGGTGAATAACACAAATTTAGCTCCCACGTCCGTTGAGATGATTTAGTAATGGCCAAAGCATCCTAAGTTATTTGTCAATGTGTGAATCATATAGAATACTACCATGGGGTGCATAGATTCACATACATAAAAATATTGTGCTATCATCAAATTTTGATTATGTGACAAAGACTGTCATTCGGCCCCAAAGGGAGGTAGTAGTTAACGTTACATAATTAGGATAGGGTGGAGGCTTATATATTTTAACATGGGTAAATCCCTATGCCCAAAGGTGTGGGATTTTTCCTATAATATTTTCGGTATAACCCACTAGCCTTATCATGAGACAAATGAACATTTGTTTCTATACGGCTTAGTAAATTTGATGCAGATTGCAACCTTTGCCCAAAGGGAGGTTTTCAATTTTACTACATGATTTTAGCATTGGCTATTTTCATACTTATGTTATTGTTTCTTGCCTTCTTTAATGTTTGCATGTATTCATTCCTTTATTGCAGCTTATCTGTCTTTTATTTCTGACACTAATCAGCACCTTCCGTTATTGTGTGGGGATAATTTTAAGGATTGGAAGGAAAAGTTACTTTTACTATTAGGGTGCATGGACTTGGATTTGGCGTTTCGTATGGATGTACCCACCACTCCTACGAAAAAAAATATGCCAAGTGAGGTAGCATCTTTTGAAAAGTGGGAGCGGTCTAACCGCTTAAGTATGATGCTCATGAGGTCTCACATAAATCAAAGCATTCGGGGATCCATCCCAGAATGTGCTACAGCCCAAGAACTTTTGAAAGCTATTGAAGCTCAATTCAAAAGTTCTGATAAAGCCTTGGCCAGCACCTTAATGTCCAAGTTGTCATCCATGAGGCTAATAGATGACAAAGGGGTAAGAGAGCATATCATGCAAATGCGTGATATTGCTAATCAGTTGAACAACATAAAAATAAAGATTGATGACACTTTTTTGGTCCACTTCATTCTGAACTCCCTGCCTGCACAATATGGGCCATTCAAGATCTCTTATAACACACATAACACTCAGTGGTCAGTTAATGACCTTCTGAGTATGTGTGTACAGGAAGAGGGGAGACTTAAGCAAAAGAAGCTAGAGAGTGCCCATCTAGTTTCTTATAAAGGATAAAAAAGGCAAAGCATGGTACTCCTAAGAAGAAAGCCGGTAAATGTGTGCCAATAAAGTCTACTGGTGTCACTAAGGAAACCAAATATTTTTTCTACAAGAAGAAAAGATACATGAAGAAAGGTTGCCCTAAGTATCAGAAGTGGCTTGCCAAGAAAGGAGGTAATTTCATGTCTTTAGTGTGTTATGAATCTAATTATGTTGATTCTCATCATAATAATACATGGTGGATTGACTCCGGTTCTACAATCCATGTTTCTACTGTCATGCTAGAAAATAGTGGTTGGGAAGGTCATAGTAGCAAAAGCCATTGGAATTTGTATTTTATACATTGGAAGAATCCGTTTTGTTATTAATTAAACTAGGGGAGGGGAAGAATGACTGAAAGAAAAGAAATCAATTAGTTATTCATCAAAGTTTTATTTGATTCAATGACCAGAGTTAGACGAGGATATATAGCTCGGAGGCGTCGAACAAAAATTCGTTTATTTGCATCAACTTTTCGAGGGGCTCATTCAAGACTTACTCGAACTATTACTCAACAGAAAATGAGTTTCTCAATCTAAGGAAACCAAATGATGGGGAGCACAACATCTATTCTGGAAATAAGATGTGTTCGAAGGTTGAAGGTGTGGGGATGTATAGACTTGTTCTCCATACAGGATACACCTTAAATTTAGAAAGAGTTTTCTATCCAAGTTTTTTTAAAAACTTAGTTTATGTATCAAGACTAGTACTTAATGGCTTTAATTTTCAGTTTATGAATTCCTCATTTCTGATTCTTAAAGATTCAGTCACCATTGGTTCTAGTTCTTTGATTGATGGACTATATAGACTCTCTTTGCATGTTTCCTTTGAACAATCTATGATGTCTGTGCAAGGAAGTGTTATTAAAAAGAACTCCTCTATGTTATGGCACAGGCATTTGGGGCATATCTCCATTGACCACTTAAAGCGATTAGTAAAAGAAGGAGTTTTAAAAACTCTTGACTATACTGATCTTGAGACATGTATAGACTGCATAAAGGGGAAGTAAACTAACAAGTCTTCTAAGGGTGCTAAGAGGCATGATGAGAAATTAGGCACTATACACACTGATATCTATGGACCGTTTAGTACTCCCTGTCTGAATGGTCAAAGGTATTTCATTACCTTTATAGATGATCATACATGATACATGTATCGTTATCTCTTAAATGAAAAGTCTGAAGCATTTGATGCTTTCAAGACTTATAAGGCAGAGGTAGAGAAACAATCTGGATTGAGTATCAAAATTGTTCGATCAGACAGAGGAGGGGAATACTATGGCAGGTACACAGAGAGTGGATAAAAACCTGGACCATTTGCGCAATTTCTGAAGGAGCATGATATTGTTGCATAATGCACAATACCAGGCATACCACAACAAAATGGTGTTGTTGAAAGGAGGAATCATACTTTGATGGATATGGTGAGGAGTATGATTAGTAACTCCTCTCTTCCTCTCAAAATGTGGAGTGAAGCCTTAAAGATAGCCGTGTACATTTTAAATCGAGTTCCATCTTAAGCCGTTCCTAAAACACCCTTTGAGCTATGGAATGGATGGAAACCCACTTTAGATCATGTGCACATTTGGGGTTGTCCTGTTGAGGTAAGGGTGTATAATCCACTTGAGAAGAAGCTTGACCCTAAGACTGTCAGTGGTTTTTTCATTGGCTATGCAGAAAGGTCTAAGGGTTATAGGTTTTATTATCCATCTCACACCCCTACAGTAGTCGAAGCACGGAATGCACGTTTTCTTGAGTATGACAACTTCAGTGGGAGTATTTCTCCTCAACACATTGTATTTGAGGAAATACGGGTTCCAATTATTATACCCACTTTTGGTGGAGGATCAGATGCTGTATCATCTATGATGATTCCAGAACAGCCTATCCACCCTCTACTCTCACCTCCGGATCAAGTTGCTGAAGTTCCTATTGCACAGGCCCCACCGCCTGTTGATGAAATAGGACTTCGACGATCCTCAAGAGTAAGGAAACCTACACTCCCTTCTGACTATGTTGTATACCTCCAGGAGTCTGACGAGAATGTTGGACTCATTCAAGATCCTCTTACATATTCACAGGCCATGTCTGGAAATAACTCTAGCAAATGGTATGATGCCATGCAGGACGAGATGAAATCTATGGCTGATAATCAAGTCTAGGATCTAATAGCGTTATCGTAGGGTGCCAGGGTTCTTGGCTGCAAATGGGTCTATAAGACTAAATTAGATCCATCTGGTAACATTAACAGATATAAGGCCCGACCTGTAGCCAAAGGTTTTCTTCAGAAAGATGGTGTTGACTATAATGAAACCTTCTCTCCAGTTTCTATGAAGGATTCATTAAGAGTTATTTTGGCCCTTGTAGCTCATTTTGACTTGGAGTTACATCAAATGGATGTCAAGACGGCATTCTTGAATGGGGATCTTGAGGAGGAGGTATATATGACTCAGCCTGAAGGTTTCACCTCAGATAAAGGTAGTCATCTCGTTTGTAGACTCAAGAAGTCAATATACGGACTGAAACAGGCCTCCCGACATTGGTATTTGAAGTTCAACGATGTTATTACTTCATTTGGTTTTAAGGAGAACATTGTTGATCAGTGCATATACCTTAAGGTTAGTGGGAGCCGTTACATATTTCTGGTGTTGTATGTTGATGACATTCTACTTGCAAGCAGTGACTTAGGGATGTTGCACGAGACTAAGCAGTTTCTTTCTCAGAACTTTGACATGAAAGATTTAGGAGAGGCATCTTGTATCATAGGGATTGAGATCTATCGTGATAGATCCAGAAGGATCCATGGGTTGTCTCAACAGGCCTATATCAATAAAGTTCTGAAACGGTTTAACATGGAAAACTGCTCACCTAGTGCAGCCCCTATTGTGAAGGGTGACAAATTTGGCTTGTTCTAGTGTCTAAAGAATTCTTTGGAATTGGAAAGCATGAAGGAAATTCCTTATACATCGGCAGTTGGTAGTATGATATACTTGGAGGTCTGTACAAGACCTGATATTGCCTTTTGCTATGGGAATGTTGGGTAGATACCAGCAAAATCCAGGGATGGATCATTGGAGAGCTGCAAAGAAGGTTATGAGGTATCTACAAGGAACGAAGGATTACATGCTTACATACCGACATTCTGATCATTTGGAACTGGTTAGATATACAGATGCAGACTTTGCTGGTTGTGTTGACTTGAAAAAGTCGACATCGGGTTATATTTTCCTTTTGGCAGGCGGTGCTGTCTCTTGGAAAAATATTAAGTAAACCCTTACAGCGTCGTTGACTATGGAGGCAGAGTTTGTTGCTTGTTATGAGGGCACGCCACATACTACTTGGCTGATGAATCTTATCAAAGGACTTACTATTATGGATTCCATATGTAGGCTGTTAAAGATGTTCTGTGATAATAGTGCTGCTGTGTTCTTCACGAAGAACAACAAGAGTGGAAGTCGAAGTAAGCACATCAACATCAAGTATCTTATTGTTCGGGATCGTGTTAAAGCAGGGACAGTTATTATTGAGCATATAGGCACTGAGCTTATGGTTGCTGATCCAATGACTAAGGGCTTACCCCCTTCTCTGTTTAAGAGTCATGTGGATCATATGGGTCTTATTAGCTCATCGTGCATTTGATTTTGCTTATGTACTTCTGGACTTTACTCATTTATCATAGCAGTTATAGTTTCTTTTCTCGCAGTGTCTCATTTTTCAGTGCACTTAAAGTATGAGATAATATTTGCAAAATGAGTGGGAGCATGCCTTCACTCATAAATATATTTTGCCACATATAGCACTCAACCAGAATGAATTAGTTGTATTGTGATACATCAAAGGGAATGTTCTCCTCTGAGGACGTAACCGCCTTGATTCATGCGATTATGACATTTTGATTGAGTATAAAATTACCACATACAGTTTGAAGGGTATTTTGAACGGTTATGATTTTTTGTATGCGCATACGAAAGTCATTATTAAAGTTTTTCATTACCCACTTGATTAGTTTAATTGAGCAAAGTGGGAGATTTTCTTCTTTATATGGCTCAATTGAGAAGTTGTGCCAAGTGGGAGAATGTTGGGCTTGTTTTTGTAATAAAACATAAAGTGGCCCAACTATCTCAATTGGCAGTGTTTTGGGCTTTTAGAACTGTCTGGGTAATGGGCCTGAGTCAGAATACCCATTAAGTTGTAGTTTTGAGTGGCAGATCTGAACCATTGGATGACCTATGGATGGACGGTCAGGATTCTAGGGTTCTTAACAGTGGTGTCCTGGTTTAGTTATAAATACACCATTAGCCATCCTAATACGGTGTCTTAAGTGAGATTGCTCTCAGCCAAGTTCTAAACCAGAAACTCCATTGAAGGTTCTAATGGCTGCAGGTATGCCTAAATCTCTCTTTTGCATTATGTTGTGAATGCCAGTAGCCCAACGTCCACAGGCCCATGGGGTGGTGTACGTCAGCAGGCCATCACACATTATTCCAGCCATTAGGATATTTGATTTATTGTAATCAGACCCGTTTAGGCTAATTGTTAGGAAACGGGCTGATAGAGAATAATTAGCGCCAGTTAGTGGCCCATCAGAGTAGCGCCAACTAATGGCCCATCAGATTAGACAGATGGCCCCCTAGTCATATGCGCCATCTGATCCCTTTATATTGAGATCGTCTTCCTCATGAGAAACTTATGCAATAAGAAATACTTTTCTTCCACTATTCTTCTCTTCCTTCTTCCTTGCCGCTAAGGCTTTCTCTTGTGACCCTGCTGGGTCACAACATTGGTATCAGAGCAGTTCTGATCCAGGGGCGATCATGCCTCCCCGCAAGCAGCCAACTATGGGTGCTGGCGCCCAGCCTGAGCCAGACGTGACGCAAGAGGCTACCAGTCCACGGGCGAATGCTGATTCGACACAAGATGTTATGCTTTCTCTACTCAATTCGATTAACATGCGATTGCAGCATGTCAAACTCGCCCAGACACAGATGAAGGCTGAGATCGCAACCCAGGCTACCTTCAAGACCGCTCCACCGCCGTCCGCAGGAGGGCTTGGAGGCCAAGAGCGGCCAGGGGGCTCTCAGACAATGGGCGGATCAATCCTGGGTAATCCTACCGGTCATTCTATTCCTCGAGGTATGCAAATTGGATCTATGCACTTGGACGCTGATGGGGGCCATAACGGCCAGGAGTCACGAGGTCTGGAAGGTGTTCGTATTAATTCCTCAATGAACACACACCCTCGCAATATGCAGTTTGAGATGGAGGATGATATGGAGGAGTTATCTGGGGCTCGCAGGGGCCAGCGAGCCAGCGCTGAGCCGAGACTGGCCCGGTTACAGTTCCCATGGTACAGTGGAGAGGAGGACCCTGTTGAATGGCTTTACAAGGCCGATAAATTCTTCGCTTATCAAGGCACATATTATGATGAAGAACATCTTCGTGTGGCTGCCTTTCACTTGGACGGAGACGCCTCAGTTTGGTTTCGGGCGTACGAGAAGGAGGTGCGCTGCCCCACTTTAATGAGATGCTATCAACCTTGCGCCAAACTACTACGGTACGGGCTTATTACTCTGAATTTATGAAAATTGCTAACCGCTTGCCCGACTGGCCGATGGCGGCCCTGGTGGGCACCTTCAAGCGCGGTTTGAAGCCTGAGATTGCTGACGAAATGAGGCACTTTTCGTGTCACACTATGAGGGATGTTGTGCGCCATGCCCGAATCGAGGAGGAGAAGTTGATTCGTCAACGGAGGGGGGGTCGTGGGGGGGTGATCCCAAGACCATACACTGGCCATACCCCAGCCATGACTCCAGCTACCGGCTCTGGCCCAAGTCGGCCTCTCTTGCCAAGTTCCAATAACCCTCCCATCCGTCGCCTGACACAAGCCCAGATGGAGGAAAGGCGCGCTAAGGGTCTCTATTATAAGTGTGATCCGGACATCACTGCTCTGTTCGCGGTAGTCTACTCATCGAAGAAGCGGACGATGGGGAGATGGCTGAGTATGATGAGGTAACTGGCCTCTACGACCAGGTACAGCCCGAGATATCCATTCATGCCTTCTCGGGCACGTTCACCCCCAGGACCATGCGCGTGCAGAGCCAACTAAAATGCCAAAATGTTGCAGTTCTAATTGACAGTGGGTAGACTGACAAGGTGGCCCAGCGCCTATGGTGTTATGTCTCTGATTCTAAGCCCTTTGACGTATTGATTGGGGACGGCAAGCATCTCCACAGCATGGGGGTTTGTTCGCAGGTAACACTGGTGATCCAAGGGCATTCTTTTATTACTGACTTATTTTTATTACCCACAAAAGGCGCGGACGTAGTGCTCGGCGTCCAATGGCTGCAAGACTTAGGGGATGTGATATGGAACTTTCGAGATTTGACGATGGACTTTGAGGTGTCCGGCCAGCGTATCCGCCTGCATGGATCGCAACCAGGCGCCTTGCACACGGCACAGGAGGTAGGATCCTTATTCCGGTTTACATCTCAAGGCTTCTTTTTACAACAGCGTGCTATGGTCGATGTGCACCAACCGGATCTACCAACGGCCATGATCGATCTTCTTGTTGAGCATGCGGAACTCTTCCGCGAGCCATCGGGTCTTCCGCCACCAAGGGCCCATGACCACTGCATTACTATCATGCCTGGGGCTCCACTAGCCAATGTTCGGCCCTATAGATACCCTTATGTACAAAAGACGGAGATTGAGAAGCTGGTCCAGGAAATGTTACAATCCGGCATTATTCGTCCTAGTACCAGTTCGTACTCGTCCCCGGTACTATTGGTTCGGAAAAAGGATGGATCTTGGCATTTTTGTATGGATTATCGGGCTCTTAATGCAATCACAGTCAAAGATAAGTATCCCATTCCGGTAATCGAGGAGTTATTAGATGAGTTGGCGGGAGCAGCGGTGTTCAGCAAACTTGACCTGCGTTCGGGATATCATCAGATTCGAATGCAGCCTCATGACATTCACAAGACGGCTTTTAGGACGCATGATGGTCATTATGAGTTTCTTGTCATGCCCTTTGGCAGAAAACCAGACGACCGGCAGAACAGAGGACAAGCAATTCGAACGTCACAAATCATACAGCTCTATCTGTTTAAGGAAAAGTTTTAACTCTATTTGTTGCTTCTTATTTCTCCACTTTATTTGGCATCATGGTTATTAATCATTGTTATTCAATGCTTTATTTTTGCACTATGATTGGCTAAATCCTTTGTTAGGGCTGGGGGATTTGTGACTAATCATTTATTGTCTAATTCAAATGAATGTTTCTCATGTCTATATTGATTGAATGTTCATTTTAATAGAGTTATTAGCTTGCAAAATTATTTGATTAATCGTTAACGAGTGGTACAGTTAATTCTTATGATTCCCTGTAGTTAGTATATTAATTATTTATACTTCATAGAACAATTGTCAGTCAATTACACTTATGATACCTCTATTTTGGTTTTACTGTTATATCTTCCGACTAAGTCAGATCATTATTTGACTACCGAAAATTATACTTTGATAAAGTAGTTTATAATTACAAGTAGATCTAGTTTATGTTAAATTAGAATATTTCTACCCTTAATTCCCTCGTTTGATAGTTAGAATTTATGACTAGTAATTTTAGATTGGATTTTTCTCAAACAAATACGCTCTTCATAGTTCGACCTTAGAGTCATCGAATTAACCTTATTACTTAGCTACCTACGTTTGCGTAAACAATATTTAAGTTATAGCACATTCAATAAAAATCTTACTATTTCTCAAAATGTAGTTTTTGTTTGCTACAACCGTCCCATGGGTAGTGACCCACACACACTACTCACTCCCTAACTAGACCCACACACCACACACTCACTCCCCAACTAGGCCCCATATGGGCAATGCCCCTTTTCAAAAGTGTCGGGGTCCAGATTTGAACCCAGGATCTCCTCCATGCCTAATAGAGGCTACTAGCGCTTGTGCTATGCGCTTCGGGTCTCAAAATGTAGTTCAAACTCTTTGATTTCATCCCATCAACGGTTTTTATTTTTTTACGCAAGAATATCAATCAAGTAGACAAAACTTCATTTTGAGGCTAAGTTGAACTATATTTACTGTAATTGTGGTGTCATTCAGCATGCCCCGGCGACCTTTCAAAGCCTCATGAATGATTTATTCCGTCCTTTTCTCCGCCGATTTGTGCTCGTCTTCTTCGACGACATCTTGATATACAGTTCATCGTTAGCAGACCATATCGACCACCTGAGGTCCGTATTCACTATCTTGCGTGCACATTCTTTATTTTTGAAAAGATCGAAGTGTTCCTTTGGCAGCCCATAGGTCGAGTACTTGGGCCATATTATTTCACACGCTGGAGTGGTTACTGATCCATCTAAGGTGGACGCCATGCTCTCTTGGCCGCGACCCACCTGTGTCAAGTCTCTTCGTGGATTCTTGGGCCTGACAAGTTATTACCGGCGGTTTATTGCAAAGTATGGGGTTATTGCTGGCCCACTTACATCCTTACTAAAAAAGGGAGCCTTTATGTGGTCTGACAAGGCCCAGGAGGCGTTCGATCTATTAAAGCAGGCCATGGGCCAGGCCCCTGTTCTGACGCTCCCAGATTTCTCCTTGCCTTTTGTCATTGAGACAGATGCTTCTGATGTGGGTCTCGGGGTTGTCCTTCTACAGAAAGAGCGACCTATTGCCTTCTACAGTAAAGCATTGTCTGGTTGATCTTTGACACTCTCAGCCTATGAAAAGGAAATGCTCGCTATTGTGCACGCTATCTCAAAGTGGAGGCCCTACTTGCTTGGTCGACGATTCCTCATTCGGACTGATCACCAGCCACCGAAATATTTTTTGGACCTCTATTCCCTCTCAGCGGCGTTGGGTCAGCAAATTATTGGGTTATAACTATGAAGTTACCTATAAGAAGGGGGTCGAAAACACGGTCGCTGATGCTTTATCTCGTCGACCTGCCGACGGAACATTGTATGCATTCTCTATTCCTGGCTGTCCTTTTCTTCCTGAGCTCAAACGTGCCTATAGTGATGACGCGGACACCAAGGACTTGATTGGTCGACTGCAGGCTGATCCCCATGTTGAGCCCCCCCCTTTGTATGGCGGGATAATCTTTTGTTCTGGAAGGATCGGTTATGGGTGCCAGCTTCTTCAGATCTCCGACGGCGTGCGATTTCCCACTTTCATGATACTCCAGTTGCAGGGCATGAGGGCATGTTCCGCACTTTCAAATGTGTCAGTCAAAGTTTTTTATGGGCCGGTCTCCGGAAGGACGTGCATAATTATATTGCCGCATGTGATGTCTGCCAACGGGCCAAATCTGCATCATCTTCCCCTGCAGGCCTTCTGCAGCCACTTCCTATCCCGGACAAGGTTTGGGAAGATGTATCCATGGATTTTATTGAGGCCTTGCCCGCCGCCAGTGGAAAGACAGTGATTATGGTGGTGGTTGATCGACTTTCTAAGTACGCCCATTTCTGTGCTTTGAGTCATCCATACTCGGCCTGCACGGTTGCTGAAGCCTATGTGCGAGATGTTGCCAAGCTTCATGACATGCCGCTTCATGACATGCCGCATACTATAGTCTCTGACCGTGATCGGATCTTCATTTCTCAGTTTTGGCAGGAATTCTTTAAGTTACATGGGACCGAATAGCATATGAGTACCGCCTATCATCCGCAGACAGACGGCCAAACTGAAGTTGTGAACCGATGTCTTGAGCAATACTTACGTTGCTTTGTAGGGGATCAGCCCCCGCGCTGGCTGCAATTACTTCCTTGGGCTGAGTGGTCATACAATACGGCCTACCACACACGTGCCGGCTTCACACCATTCGAAATTGTCTATGGCCGTCCTCCCCCCACCATTCTATCTTATGTGCCTCATCGCTCCTCCATTGCAGAGGTGGATTACATGCTCCAGACACTTGACGAAGTCCTCCGGCAGTTGAAAGCCAATCTCGCGTCAGCCCAGAACAGGATGAAACAGATCTATGATAAGCGGCGTTTTGATAGAGAGTTTCAGGTGGGTGATCACGTCTACGTCTCCATTATGCCTCAGCGCCAAACCTCACTATTTCGGGCTGATAAGAAGTTGGCCCCTCGCTTTCATGGGCCATATGTTATTGTGGAGCGGATCGGTTTGGTTGCTTATCGTCTCTCTCTGCCCACCGGGTCCCTGGTTCACCTGGTGTTCCACGTATCGCGTCTCTGCCGTTTTGTGGACGACCCTCAGCTGGTAGTTACTGTTCCCCCCGTTGCCCCTCATGGGTTCCACCGATACTGGCGATCGAGTGCCAGCTTCTCTCTTTGATAAACGTCGCGTGCGTCGTGCTGGACGTATTGTGACAGAAGTATTAGTCGCTTGGCAGGGCCGGCCGTTAGAGGACGCGGAGTGGGTCCTTGAGGATGAGTTTCTGATTCGTTTTCCGTCTTGGTCGCATTGAGAACAATGCGGTAGCGGAGCGTGGTGGAGTGTTGTGAATGCCAGTAGCCCAACGTCCACAGGCCCATGGGGTGGTGTACGTCAGCAGGCCATCGTCAGCAGGCCATCACGCGTTATTCCAGCAATTAGGATATTTGATTTATTGTAATCAGACCCGTTTAGGCTAATTGTTAAGAAACGGGCTGATAGAGAATAATTAGCGCCAGTTAGTGGCCCATCAGAGTAGCGCCAACTAATGGCCCATCAGATTAGACAGATGGCGCCCTAGTCATATGCGCCATCTGATCCCTTTATATTGAGATCGTCTTCCTCATGAGAAACTTATGCAATAAGAAATACTTTTCTTCCACTATTCTTCTCTTCCTTCTTCCTTGCCTATTTCTAAAATTGGTATTTTCCTCGAATTGTTGTTTTTTTAAAATTGAATCTTCAACTACTTGACTATTAGGGTTCTAGTTATTGCTATCTAGGATCGATGTTTGTTAGTTGTTGCTATCTAGGATCGATGTTTGTTACTTTTTGCTATCTAAGATCGATGTTTGTTAGCTGTTGCTATCTAGGATCAATATTTGTTAGTTGTTGCTATCTAGGATCGATGTTTGTTAGTTGTGGATATTAGTATTGTTACAGATGTTTGTTATAATTTTCTTTATTATGCTTATTATGTATTTTGACACTAGGACCAACCTAAAATAAAAATATAAAAATTATTATATTTAAACATGTCCGTCGTCTTCTTTTGGCATTAAATTGTGTATAGTTTACAATATATCATACTTGCGTTCTTTTAGACTCTCCAAAAGCCCGAAGCCCGACCCTAGCCCGACTAGGGTTAGGGTCGGGCTGAATTTTAGAGGTCAGCTTAGGGCTAGGGTTGGGCTAGGGCCAAGGTTAAGTTTGTTAGGGCTAGGGCCAGGGCCAACCTCTGGCCCGCAAAAGCCCAACCCGTTGATAGCCCTAATTTTGAGTGCCCAAATGGAGTACCAAAATAACTTTTGACTACTCGATTGGAGATGCTCCAAGGCCCAGATCTGTTGCCAGGCCCGAGTCAATCCCCGGTCGGTCCAATCTACTTATGTGGGCCCAGCCCACATGATGCCAGGCCCACAATGTTCCGCCGGCTTACAGAGGTACTTAAGTAACTTCCTCATTCTCCGCTTACCAGCCCGAGTTACGACCGCCGGCTCCTCACAAAGCCAACAAGTCCCCAGCAGCAGCAGACATCGGAAGAACAGCATTACTCCACGTCACCTGCCAGCTCAGCACCCACGCTCTCCTATAAATGCCCCCACCGTCATGCGGCTTGGCGACCATTCTTGAAGCTGCTCTCGGCGTCGGAGCCCTAACTCTGAGGCGCCGCCGCCTGCTCGGCCTTCTTCCGCCGCTCCGATCTCGCCGGCGCCGCGTCTCGGTAAATCCGTCTCGTCGCGATCTCTTCCTATCTCCTTTCCTCCGATTCTTTCGGGAGGGGAAGGGGGAAATTTCTGAATTCTTGGATTTAATTTGTTTTGAGTGAATTTGAATACCATGTCCAAATAGCTGTTGAGCATTTCTTTTTTGCTGTTTCTGCTTCTTTTTGTTGTTGTTGTTGTACTCTGTATTTAGTCGCTTTGTGCAATAAAGCTTGTCTCCATCACAAAAATGAGTGAAATTTATTGGATTCTAAGGGCCGTGTTAAAGAAAAACGGAGTTTTGGGTCTTGAGGGAGCAAGCCCAGCCATGGGATGTTGGACCCATCTTTTTTCGAATCTGCACTTGTTGGTACTTGTTAACATTAGGATATGTGTTGTCTGGTTTATAGCGGTGTCTTTTGGGCAATTGAAACAATTTGATGAGCGCTTTTGATTTCTGGGGTTGTGCTGGGTGGATGGAAGTGGTAGGTTGACGTAGGGAATAGGGTTTGGGTAATTTTCTGCCCCATATTAATTACCTGGATTGGAAAGAAAAAATGGGTGATTCTGGATTTCCAATCCAGACAATCATTATGGGACGGAGGGAGTGGGAGTATTATGGTGTTGGGGAGTGATTTTCATTCATTTATTTTTTTTTCTTGGGGGAGTTTCTTCTATGTCTCAGTAATAGAATTTGAGGGTTATGCTGCGCAAGATTTGTTAGGAAGCTTTATATCTGCAAAGAATTTGGCCACTTTTTCTGTTTTCAATTTTTCTTTGATTGGGCTTGTGGTTGTTATATTCATTTTTTTCCTTTAAATCGTTGTTATTTGTTTGTCGTATTTTTATCTTGGTCTTCTTGATTGTCTCAGGTATAGATTCGTCAAAAGGAGATTTTGTGAAGTTACATTTTGTTTAGGTTTTTTGTCTACTTGCCACTTTCCATGTGGTGGCGTCTTGGAAGAAAGGAAAATCTACCATTAAAGTGGGAAATTTTTAAGGACAAGTTTGAATGTTTTTTTGATCCGTTTCAGGATTTGAGCGACAGCATAGTAGTAAAATACATTAGGAAGTCGGTATTATGCCAAAGGATAGAAGAGAGCGTTCCTGGTCGTATGACAGAAGCAGGGTTTCTCCTTTCCCATTCAGTAGCTCCAGCAGGAGCGGCAATAGACAGTCTGCATCTGTAATTTTCTCGAAGTCTGAGGAAGATACAAAAGAATGGGAAGAGGCTAGATGTCCTGTGTGCATGGAACACCCACATAATGCAGTTCTTCTCTTGTGTAGTTCCCATGAAAAGGGATGCCGTTCTTACATGTGTGACACTAGCTATCGCCATTCAAATTGTCTTGACCAATTTTGCAAGGCATTTGGGACTGGAAAGTCTTCAGTCTCAACTTCACCAATGTCTATTCATAGCACAGGCCCCAGTACAGAAGCCTCGATCATTAATCTTGGTGAGCAAGACAGTGGTCAAGCACAAGTAGAAGGAAACCTGCAGTCTTCACTAGCATTTGTTCAATGCAATAGTCAGGTGCAGGAGAAGCTATCTTGTCCCTTGTGTAGGGGCCACATAAAGGGGTGGTTTGTGGTGGAAGCAGCTCGGCAGTTCATGAATGCCAAGACAAGGTGCTGTTCAAGTGAATCGTGCCCTTTCAGTGGAAACTATGCGGACCTCAGAAAGCATGCGAGGAGGGAGCACCCTCTTGTGCGTCCATCAGAAGTGGATGAGGAAAGACAACGAGACTGGAGGAGGTTGGAAAGGCAGCGGGATCTTGGGGATGTTCTCAGCACCCTTCGATCATCTTTTGGAGAGGCTAGAGCTGGGTTTGATGATGAGAGTCATATTCTTGAGGATGGTAGAGGCTTTCTTACCGTCTATTTTCTCGTAAGAATCTTTAGGCAGTCCAATACTGGTCCTAGGGGAACATCGAGACGGAGGATGTCCCTGTGGGGAGAGACTCTTGTGGATGGTGAATCTGATCCAACTAGAGAAGATGATGATGTTGATGTGGATGATGCAGAAGGGTCATCAGGCTCTTGGCGCCAATTATGAGTTGAGTTGTCGGTTAACAAGTGGGGGGCTATTTTCACAGCTTGTGATTGCTTAGTGTACTGTTGAGGATGTGATTTGGTTCTTAAGTTGAAGTTCTATATGCCTTAATGCTTGCGAATGTTCAAATTCGCAGGTGCAAAACCTTCTTTGAGCTGTTCTCAGTCTTTGACTGAGGATAATGAGAGCAGAAATTTGTATTGTACGGAGAGCGGCATAATATATTGTCTGAATGGGTGAAGGGCACTGCAACTGATTTATTATTCTCGCTTATGGCTGAAAAGAATGAGAAAGCAATAATAGCACAAATGGTATTACTTGTCCTTAATGTGTCCAATATGCAAGTAATATTTTAGGTTTGAAGGATGAGGGAGGTGCCATATTGTGCTTATCGTATGGAATTTAGGGTTGTAATTGGTCAATACAATTGTTTGCTAAGGGGAGGAAACTGGGATGTTGCAAGTCCATGTTTTCTTTTGCTTTTCAATCATACGAATGCGTACATTTGACATTCGATGCAGGTAGTGTTTGACACTATAATTTTGGATTTCCAATAACGCTGGAGTGAATTGTGATCCTAATTGCCAACATAAATCAACATGGAGACCTCATGAAATTCTGTGGGAGGCGGATATTGCTTTGCCGCGTGGCTAGAGCGAACAAACTTATGCAGTAGTACTAAAAGCGTAAACAGCTTCCGACCACCCAGCGGAGGCTTCCTTAGAGGGAGTCGGGGCAGGAATTTACATTATTAATGAGGAAGTACACAGTGCTTCCTGCCAAATTAGTGAAACTTGTGTGAGCCTACGATACACACTGAGATTTAGAGGGAGTCGGGGGCGGAATATGAATTACTAACGAGGAAGTACATGGTGCCTCCTAAAAAATTAATGAAACTTGCGAGACCCTACTATACACACCGAGATTGAAAGGAAAAACATAGCGGCAACACTGCATATGGCTAATCCCGTAACACGATTCTGAAACTGCATATGGCCAAAACCTAGAACTGGTAATCTCACACTTGTAATTCATGAATGAAATTTTAACGTTGCTAAATTTATGAGATTAGTACAAAAATTTCACTAAAGCACTGCAGTAAAGTCATTTAAAAGTCAACTTGATCAGAAATGTAAACTTGATTAAAATGTCATTGTTCATTGAGTAGATTGGTGCGCAAGTTGAATACAGGATCGGGACTAGACACCAAAAAGCTTGACATGGGATCCCGCTTTATATTGTCCATGTTGCTAGGAGTTGGAGTGCAGGAGAGACAATATAAATACAACCCATCGCCCCAGGACGGCCTTCAATAGTTCATACCTCCGGTGGAAGTGGATGCCTTTCAACGCAGAAGGGGCTGAAGAGGAAGCTTGTGGAAGATAGTGAATTATATGTTGGAATATTTTATCATAACTGATCGATCGTCATGATTTTTAATTATTTCGCTTTTGAGCCCGTGGGTTATAGGCCCGCCAACAGGCACTGCTTTTAAGCCCAAATCAATTGGACTTTATGACCAGATTTGCTCCGATGTCTCTCTAACCCAATATTTGTGATGTAATACTTGTGCTTTATAAGCTTTTTATGTGTTTGCTTTGAGAGTCAATTTCCACCATAGCTAGCTTCAAAGAGTAAGGTAGTTTCCTCCATTGTTAGGAACTTATTACCAGAAGGCTTGAGATTCTTAGGAGAAAATTGGCATTCACATACCTCTTAGCAAATTACCGGTTGGCCAATAGAGGGTCAATAATCCTTAAGGAAAGCTCGGCGACCCAAGCATCTACAAGAAGTTCTTCTACACTTTCTTCATCTTTCTTCTTTTGATGGAACAATTGCTCTAACAATCTTAAGGATTAATTAAAGCTCATTACCAATTTCAATTGCATCGATGATGGAGACTGAAATGGCTTTACTTAAGATCATGAATCAAGATCTTGTGAAGCTAGATCAGTTTGATGAAGCAAATTACATTAGGTGGGCAGACAAGATGAGATTCCTCCTTACCACCCTCCGAATCTTCTACATCTTGGATCGCAACCTCAAAGCCATTACATCGTTGTTCGAGGAAGAAGATGAAAAGATAACTTTGGAGCGCAAGAAGAGGGAGGAGGATGAGCTACTTTGTCGAGGGCATATTCTCAACACACTCTCCGATCGGCTTTTTGACACTTACACCAAGACAAAGACTGCCAAGGAGATTTGGAGCGCGTTGGAATTCAAGTACAAAATCGATGAATTAGGTATGAACAAACACCTAATTTGTAAATATTTTGAATATTCAGTGGTTGATAACAAGCTAGTTTTTTTTATCAATACTACGATCTTGAACAAATCATCAATAAATTGAGTGCTTTTGATATAAAATTGTCAGAGTTGTTCTAAATGGGTGCTATTATAGCAAAATCTCTACCCTCATGGAAGGACTTCCGAAAGGAACTCCTCCATAAGAGTGAGAATTTTACTTTGGAGCAAATCCAAAGAACTCTAAGGGCTGGAAGAGGCAAGACTTAGAAAAAAAAAGACAAAAAGCATAGTTGATCCATTGGCCAATAATGTGGAGGCCAAGAATATTCATCCCAACAACAACAAGAGGCAATTCCAAGGAGGGAATTTCAATAATTCCAACAAGAACAGCAAAAGAAGTCAGTTTATATGCTATGTGTGTGGTGGCATAGGTCATTATGCACGTGAGTAATGATTGAAAGGGCTAAAACACTAATGCGGCAAGTGTAGTAGAAGAAGTTGAATATGATTTTGTAGCCATAGTCACGAAGGTGAATATGCAGACACCGAAGGTAGTTAATGGCTTGATTCTGGTGCAACGGTTTATATTTGGAAGGAGAAGTCCTTATTCAAGGACTATGTTGAGGAGAAAAGTGGCCAAGAGGTTATGATGGGTAATCAAGACCGGGCATAAGTCATTGGCAAGGGGATGACACAAATCAACTTATCTTATGGCAAGAGGCTCACTATAACTAATGTTCTTCACATCTTGGACATGAGGAAGAACTTAGTTTTCGCAAGCACGCTTTGTAGCAAATGCCTCAAAATTGTACTTGAGGGAGACAATTGTATATTGTCTAAGAATGAAATATTTGTTGGGAAGGGTTACTTTTTTAATGGGATGTTTAAACTATATACTCTTGAGAATTAAGTGGATGTTGTCTTATCTTTTAAATAGTAGTATGGAATAAATAAACATTTCACTTTGATATGAAAGTAATTTGCATATATTACTACTATTTAGACTTGTTTCTATATGAGTTTATAGATTGAAGATTTTATGAGTTTATTTTGGCATAGATGTTAGATAATGAGATTTCTAAGTATTTCATGCAATATGTTTAATCATTACATGATAGAATGATTATATGATTTTCTTTTATAATCTTCAAATAGATTTGTTAATAATATTTAATTAACATGAAATAAAGTTCATTGTGAGATTAATTTTGATTTAAACTTATGCTATGTTGAACACAACTATTTTTCTACAAGATATAGTGGGGGTAATACTTATATATGTTGAACATAGTGGGGGCAAATACTCTAATTAGTTTTATTGTTCTTTGCACAACTAGTGAAAATGTGAAATGTGAATTATGCTCTATTCCAATGTTATTTTAATTCATAGTGGAATTAAGATTGTAGTGGCAACCCAAAAGAAATGTGACAATATGTTAGATATGTGCATATAAAATATTGTTTAAGATGTAAGAAGACATCATGATATAAAAAGGTATCAATATTGTTGTAAGAGATTTTGCCAACTTCTTACAAAAGAGAGAATACAATGAGGTGGAGCTTAAACCCTCAAGAAAAATTATGAAGTGATGAGAACCCAAACAAGTTCTAGTAACCTACAAGTCATCACTTAGTCAATTACTAGCAGAAGAGATTTGAGAATGCTAGAAATTAAGAGTCACTTGTCGAGGTTGAGTACTATACTCTTAATGAAATTCAAGTGCATTCTACGTGTCAGACATTGGAAATTTCACTACTATCAAATACCAATCGATACCATTATTGCAAGAGTCTACAAACTTTCTTTTATGTAGATTCTCTATTCCTTTCTATGTGGTACGAAAAAAAAAGAAGGGAAAGAGCGGACAACGAAAGAAAATCTCACTGCTGATCCATTTGTGATGGAATTGAACTCTAATTTTCAAAGTAAACGTCATCTTCTTCTAAATCTTATTGTTCATTTCAAATTTTATCAGAAGTGGAGGTTCGATGAAATATTCTTTCTTCTTAACTACTTTTTTCAGGTATAATAAAGGTAGATCCTTGAGGATCTTCTGCGCATTAAGATGGGGATAAAGGAGTGGACTGCTCCTAAGGTTAAGGCAAGGGTTTACTTCCTATAGTGAGTGTCTCTGAAACCGGGATAATATATGGCCAAAATAGTGCAAGCATGAGAAATGATCACTATCAACGTAGCAAGATAGATTCCTATGTAAGGAATTACCAGCTAGTGTATAAGATAAGTGGTTCAATACCACTTAATTTTGTATACCATGAATTGATAAGTAGTGTACACCACAAATTTGGCTTTAATTCTAAGAACACTTTTTATAGTCACGATTTATCAGTGGAAAGTTGGCTATTTTATCGGTTTTATTTATTAATGATAAAAAGTGGGGGATTGTTAGAATATTTTATCATAAAAAATAATATGGTGAGCCAATCGATCACCATGATTTTTGGTTTCTTCGTTTTTTCCCAAGAGCTATGCGATCGATTGCCCATGAGGAGCAATCAATCGTCCATGCGTTACAGGCCCGCCAAGGGGCCTCTAACGACTGAGACTGCTTTTCAGCCCAAATCAATTAGGCTTTATGACGAGATGTATCCCAACGTCTCTTTAACCCATTTTTATATATTTGTGATGTATTTCTTGTGTCTTATTAGCTTTCATGTGTTTGCTTTGAGAGCTAATTTCTACTATAGCTACAAAGAGTGATCAAGGTAGTTTCTTCCATTGCTAGAAACTACTACCAAAAGGTTTGAGAATCTTGGAAAAAAATTGGCATTAAGATACCTCTTAGGAAATTAGCAATGTGCCAATATAGGGCCAATAATCCTTAAGGAAAGCTCGGCGACCAAGCCCCTACAAGAAATTCTTCTACACTTTTTTCATCCATCTTCTTTTGATTCTTTTAAGGGAACAATTGTTCAAACATTGTGAGCTGAGAGGCGAAGCACTAGCCGTGGGACCAGCACACATGATGTTTTTGTGCATGGAGCCATCTACCATAGGCTTGGCTACTAGTAGTTCTAAACCAAGCTGGTCGAATTTTGTTGCCAAAAAAAAAAACTGGCCCAACTTCTAGCGTACTGGATCCGAGCATAACCGTAGATGGGCTTTGTATTTAGGGGCAAGAAAAGATGGGCTTCGCACCTAGAAATATCTCGTGGGCCCAAAACTTTTTGGTTTTTCATTCGTGATGATCGGTATCACTTGGTTGGCATGCCTCAGGCTGACTAGAACCTCGGACCTCATGTGACAATCGGGAGAGGCCCAACCACCGAACCATTTTATGTATGTGAACGAAAAATTGATCTTCATGCCCCTGACCTTGACAGCGATCTTGACTCCTTGTTATACTTTGGGCTTCCATCTTTTTTTTTGTACCGTCTATATCACTGTATCCTTCTGAGAAAACGTGCTATGATTATAATACATCACTCCATCCTATATTTACTATATGAATTAGAATACCAAATGAAATAAAATTAGTTCATTCTGGTTTTAATCCAACCGACGGCGGGGAACACAAGCTTGTAAACAAAATAAATTTAAAGAAACTTTTATCTTCACAAAACTTTTAATAAAAACCGAGTCATTGTAAATTAAAAAAATCTTTACAACTCTACAATATGAATTTCCAGGTCGTTGCATACTGTTATTTTTATATAAGGAACCATTGCATGGTTAAGACATGAAAATAGATAGTGTGCGGGTGCGGTGCTGAGTAACTTCCCCTCTTGACAATTGCACATTGGAAACTTTTTAACTACACAAGTACGGGTACGAGAAAAAAATCTAACGTCTCCCAACAGTTTAATCTCTTTTACTCTCTCCGTCCCAAATTATGTGTCTCATTTGGTTCCTGATGAACAGTTCATTTTGAAAATGATCAATAGAACACTTAATATGGGATGAACAGAGTATATTAGTAGCATCTCTTGATCATGTCTTGAGCTCAGGTGACATTGCCTTTTCTTAGTGTAGTCTTTTTTTTCTTGGATCGGTTAGTTAGTGTAGTCTTATTCAAATTTCATAACGATTTAGATAAAGGAAACTTAATAAAACATGCATGACAACTTTAGGAAATAGCTCACATAAAATAAAACCCAAAACTTTTAAGTATAGGAGGGGCCGCGACCATGAAGGTGCCAAATACTCTCAGCAAGGATATTTGCCACAGACAGCACAGTCAATTGCGGGAAGTAGTTCTTTTCTGATACAGGAATTGTGTTTGTAACTATGACTTCCTGAAAGAGCCCACTGGACAGCCTCTCGATTGCAGGTGGACTGCAAACAAAAAATCCATTAAAAGAAGACACAGAGAAGAGAACAGCATGTGTGCAACAGCATGTAGTCTAGTTAACAAGTACTGATGACATATTTGCAGATACGATACCTGAAAATAGCATGTGTGCAACATGCATAAACTGACCGTGCACCCTCTTTGTGTAGTAATTCAGCAGCACTTGTGATAGTTCCTAAAACAAATTATCTTGGTAAGAACAAGAGGACATAAATCAGAAAATTAAAATGTTGAAAATCTCACCAGCAGTGTCGATAATATCATCCACCATAACGGCCACCTTCCCATTTACATCACCAATTAAATTCATTACCTACATAAAACGGCAATGGAAAAAGATGAGCATTCAACACCATAGACATTGATCATAATGACAATTTGAACAAAAACATCATGAAGCATAATTGCAAGAAAGGAAAAATAAGAACAATGACTTGATATCTGTGGAGGTGATACCCTTGATCCCCACAGGCCCTAGATCAGGGTCCCTGCTTCAGTGAAACAGGAAACAAAATGCCTGCCTAATTGGTCAGTAAGAGAAGATGATTTGGCTAAGGTGGTGTAACATTTTTACTTGCTTCAATTAGTAATTAATACAACACAGCCTTTGGCCTCCTTGTTGAGAAGTTCCAGGCTGGGGCAGACTTGTTTTCCATCCTCAGTGTTCTCTCCAGCATGGTGATCTCCCTTTCCACTCTGTAGCTAAAAATAAGGTAATACTAATACAGGTATTTATAATTTTTAAAAATAAGCTTCTTATTAATCAAAACCAATACATATCATAAATAGCCAAATATAGTAAATTAAAACTTATTAGATTTTAATTATCGCAAAGTAAGACAAGTAAATGTTCATAATTTAACAAAATAAAAAACTACCTCTGAAGTATTATGTCCAGGGAGCCTCTTATCCACAATTGCTAAGGGTGCATCAGATAAATCTTTTGCAAATTGGCGTGCCCGAGCTACTCCTCCGACATCAGGAGAAACAACAACTAAATCATTTGCCGGGATCATTTTACTCGCTAAGTAATCCTGGATTACAATCTGCAGAAACAAAGATGAAAGAAAAAATCTAATTGGTTCAAATAAAAAGCCTGCTTTGAGAAAGAAACTATAGATACTAAATATTGCACATATAAGACCAAGTGCGTCATTTAGAACTACCTGGCCTCTCACAGAATCAACAGGTATATCGAAGTAACCCTGTGCTTGACCTGAATGAAGATCACAGACAAGAACACGGTGGGCTCCAGCTTTTGTGAGCATGTTTGCAACAAGTTTGGCAGCAATTGATTCTCGCTTTTGAGTCTAAAACCAAAAAATGAATTCACAGGTCCAAATGAGGAAGGTATTCTGCTAAAATTCGTCAGTTAATTTTCATAAGGGCATCTTATTGTCTTTAGGCAAGATAAAGGGCTGTAAGAATTTCAGAGCACACCAACATTGTTCTTCAGAGAAAAATCCAAAGCAATAATTCATAAATTGATACCTTCCGATCTGCTCTCGCATATCCAAAATATGGTACAACAGCTGTAATAGTTCTGGCAGATGCTCTCTTGCAGGCATCTATCATTACTAACAGCTCTATAAGATTTTCATTAGCCGGAGGGCAAGTAGGTTGAACCAGGAAGACGTCACAGCCTCGTACACTCTCTTGTAGTTTAATGTAGATCTCACCATCAGCAAATCGCTTTATGTTGATCATCCCGAGATCCAATCCCATGTACCCTGCAATTTCCTATAGAAAAAGAAACAGTTAATACAAAATATAGTTTTCAAAATGAGAAACAAAATATCTGCATTTAGGACAATTAACTCGTAACATCGCCTGGGCTTATTGAACTGAAAGGTTACTGCATACAGTGTAAAGTCATCAAAACCTGTGAAAGTAAAGGATTCGCGGTGCCTGAAAATATGCGAAGTTTCTTCCCTTGCTTCGTACTCCTTGAAATCGAATGTTGCAAAGCTGGATGATCATGTAAATCCTGACCCTTATATATTTGATGGTTCAATCTTCCATTAGGCATCTGCAATGAATTTGCTGAGAAGCATTGCTAGGAAAAAGGGGAAAAAAGGCAAAAAATCATGTAAGATATCAACCAAATTGGTGTGAAATACATTACTAAATATACCAACTCGTTCCCCCCTAACATTGTCTCCCAATATTCTATGAACATTATGAACTTTTGCAACCTAATGAGCTGTGATCTTAACTACGACCAGCTCCATAGTTAAAACTTGTAGAAGCTCTATATACCAGCTAGATTACATAGACAAGGACTACAAACAAATGAGAAGCTTTTTAAAATGCTTGATTTTTGTGGGAGAGAGACATCGATTGCCTAAACCAAAACTTGAAAGAAAGTAAAAAGAAAAAGAAAATAAAAGGGAGGGCAATGCCACTAGATGTACACACTAAAATTAACTACTGAAAAGCAATCTCTATATATGAAGGACATGGCAACCTCATACTTCACTTATTAAACTACCACAGATGGCACTCGTACTAGTTTACATCAACTTAACACTACTTATGCAGGCAACAATACAACAAACCGAAATGCATTCTTTAAGAGACAGCAACAACATTTAAATTCGTTCTGCTCACTTCATAATTCATATACACATTTTCGGTCATGGAAAACAACTTTTCATAGTATACTTTCTCTTGACAGCCCCCCAATTTAAGGAATTTAATTTAACGATATACTAACATGAAAAAAAACAGACGTAAAGTTAATAAAAATTGAAACTTTTTGCATGAAGCAACATCAGAAACATCTTCAACAAGTTCATAGTAAAAAGAACACAATTCACCCCCCACGTTCTCAATCCACAACCTGTTTCATCCAGTAATTTCAATAAACCATCATCTTTTTCAAGAAAACACATCCTAGAATGTGAATACGCGTTGACAAAACATACAAACATCAAACACACATCAATGCAACGCCCAACATGCACACCCTTCCCAGTTTCCCCCAGGGAGAGAGAGCTCCAGAAAATCATCAAAAGATTCAATCTTTTACAAAGAAAAAAACCAAAAAAGATATGAAGCTTACTATATTCGCATAGCGACAAGATTTTGAACGTATCCTCCAAGTACCGATCCGATCGTTCAAGTTCCCGCCCAAAGAAGAAGCACGCAGCTCTGACCCGGACGACGGAGACAAGAGCTTCGCCGCCATGAAAATGTAAGAACCGGGACCGAGGTTCAATGCGGAGAAGAGCGACGGCGAGGAGTGCGGCGAAGATGGCGCCGGAGGCGGTGGTGGTGGCGGAGGGAGGAGGGCGGCGCAGTGCGTGTCAGTGGATGTTCATGTTGCCAAATTTAAGGCCGTTTCTACGGTTGATGTTGGCTTATTTTCGGAAATGCCACTGAGAATTTGTTGGACGAAAATGCACCCGGAAACCTCTCTGATGTCTTGCCCTAATTTGTAGCCATACGCTTACGCGTATGTATGGCTCCTTGTTTTCCTTCAAAGACTGCCACGTTATTAACTTATTAACCGATGTCTCGTTTATGTGCGCCATAGCTCACGTGAATCACCGTCCGTGGAGGGCATGGACTTCGTATGCCTCCTCTGTTGAGGCGTGCCATCGGATTTTGAACGGATGGCTTGTGTTGCCTTGGGGCTTGCCAACGCGCATGAGCTGGTGCGCATGTCAACTTTTTCCCAACAGAAGAGATCTTCCAATTTCCTAGCTGAACAATGTCAAGTTATTAGCCAATAATTCTGTGGTTACCAAAAACAAATATCGAATAATTCAGTCGGTAAGCAAAATTTAACAGAAGAGACCTTCCAATCTGTATAAGAATCAACTAAAGAATAGATTTTCCAATTTATGGGTTCATTTATTCATCTTCAAGAATTAATTCAGAGATCAAATAAATCACATGATAAAATATTACACCCTCAATCCTGTGGCCCATATGGAAAAGAAGATAATCCTATTTTAGAAATTCCATATGGCAAATTTAAGTGGATTTAAAACCTCTTCTTTGATCTTTCCACCATTCATTGGAGCTTCCACCATCCAATAAATACCAACAGTTTTTCAGATGGAGCATCTAGAACAGGACAAAGGGAGTATAAGATAAGTGAGTTATCTACCATATTTTTTAAACTTTGGATAATGATATTCCTACAATGGATCTCTACAGCACTGACATACATAGCCAGGCTGGCTCCATTCATTATATGACACATCAGCCGCTTTATCTCAGTATTGCAAGGCGTC
This sequence comes from Houttuynia cordata, assembly GCA_039654745.1. Classification (NCBI taxonomy): domain Eukaryota; kingdom Viridiplantae; phylum Streptophyta; class Magnoliopsida; order Piperales; family Saururaceae; genus Houttuynia; species Houttuynia cordata. The sequence continues at coordinate 68,137,180 of CM077502.1, forward strand.
ATCATTTCGTGGAAACCCAACCCGACTCCCCAATCGGCCTATCTCTCCCCATCCCCAACCCAACCCACTTGTAAAATATGTGACGGGCAATTGAAATTTTTGCCCACTGCCATCTCGTCCCTCCCTTTCCTCTCTCTCTCTCTCTCTCTCTCTCTCGTCCCGCTTTTTCCCTTCCTCTCCACACGACCCCTCCTTGGCTTCGCCTCCCTCGTTGGTTGCTACGATATCCTCCATGAGCTCTCCTTTAAGGTGATGCCTTGATGCTGGATATCCTCAGTTCTAGGCAAATGTGAATCGGTTGATGTCTTGAATCTGATAAACAAAATTATTCCAGTTGGGGCTTCCTTCTCATTCTAATGCCTATACGAGGTGAGCCATTTCTCTATTTCTTCTGTATTTTTTCTTCTCCCTGCTGCCATCATTTTTTATTCGATTTCAACGAACAAAATTGCTGTTTTGAAGTTCACAAATTTAAAATTGGAATGGAATTTAGACTAAAACAAAGAGGGCTTTGGGTCAAAACGAAAAATTGAAGTTGATATAATGGCATGCTTCTTTTGGAGGGACCTCTAGATAGCAATGTCTGGATTTGAGGTTTTTGGCTCATTTTGTTTAATTTGAGATGTTTGTATGCTTGGGAGTACAGATAATATATCTCTACATCAAAGATAATTTTTTCAAGTGACTCTTTTGCTTTCCTAGGCACATAAAGTATATGTGCTGCTGAACTTTACTAAAATTCCATTAGTGTTTTCAATTTTTATCTCCAGCTGGCTAGGAATAACTTTTTGTTATTTTTTTTTTGCAGGGATGATTTAGGAAGAGATACCTTGTATGAGTTAGTTTGTTTATTATTTTTTGGGATGTACACTAAGAATTACATATGTTAAGTTGTCAGATATTGATATTGCCGAATGAAACGTTGTTTCAGTGAAACATCCCATCTTTAGGTAATTTGATTAAATCAGAAACATAGTTTGCTGGATCGGGAGATATATTGTTGAAGTAAGAGAGGCGAACCATAGTCCTTTTAAAAAGTATACATCCCAAAAATTTTGTGCACCATAGTCTCAACCAAAAAGGTAGATTATGACAGTGATGAGGAATATTCTAACACAAATGAATTGAAACACAACATCTTGTTAGCTTTCCAGGTAAGTCTTTCAAATGAACATTTCACTTTACTCTTCTAATTCATTAATTATTTGTCAGTTTGTTGCACACCTTGGTTGCCATCATATTATCATTGTGCAACCTGAAAATAATTATCAACTTGTTAGATATGCAGTCAAGAATATAATAGAAGTTTCAAAGGATGCTTATGGAAGTCTTCCTTCCCACATCAAAGGTCTAGCATCGTGGGAGGTTTGAATTTTTCTCATGGGCTAAAGGAATGGATGGCTTTAGCATTTGGGCGGAAAGAAGAAGAAATAATTCTTTGTGGCTAATTGTCATTATATTCCCAGCAAGGTCTATCATATCATGCCCTGTCAAATCTAGTATGGTCCTTAACTAAATTTTCTTCCAAAGGAAACTAGCTATGAATTTATACTGATAATGTGATTATTTTCATGGGTGCAAGAACCAAGGGAAAGGCATATATGTTGTAGTTGTTGCGACTCAATTGGATGGTGGTAGAAAAAGGTGGTAGTTCCACTACTTATCGAGTTGTCGATGACACACCACTCTGAGAATATTGCCCCAAGATATTCCACGTCTCCGGTGAAAATTTTGTATCAAAATACGAAGTAGTCAACTTTTGTTCTACAAACATTGCAGCTTACTTTTCATTTTGTAGTCAAGTAATTGCAGACCATTATATATTTGTAAACTAGAACAAACTAGCTATAAAGTTCCAGTATCTTATTTGTACGAAACTTGTAACCTTTTTTTAATATAAAGTTGTTCATGTGTACAATGCTTGCACTTTGTAAAGTTGTTAATGATCAGTGTAGGGATCATCAAAGGTACAGGGAAAGAGAAACATATTTGGAACATGATAGGCAGAGGGATAGAGATGGAGGACAAGATGACAATTTAGCTCTTAAGGCACTTAAAACAGCTGTGCAGAGAAATGGAGCCCTTAATAATGTATGTATTGTAAGTCATTCACTGGGGGTAGGATGTACATGTAAAGTGAAGTATGAAACAATGTTGTTGAGAATGTGGAAAGCTTCAAAAGCCTTATGTATATTGATCTTAAACAATAACAACTCTGTATTTTTCTTTAAGATTAATGTTTTGACATTATCCTAAATTTGCAATATTCGTTCAACCATTCTAGTGTGGTCTTCTGTCCAGTTCAGGATTCATTCTATCAGTGACTATGTATATTGATCTTACTCAATGTTAGTTTAGCCATTCAACTATTCAACCATTCTTTGCTCTTTTTTAATGTGTAGGAGTTTAGGAGGTCCTCTGCTATGGAGATCTGAAAGTAGGTTTGAGTAAACTGCTTTCAAGGAATCTTCCAAATGCATGAGTTATAATTAAATATACACTTTCTTGAAGGCACCAAAACTGTCCTTGACATTATAGAAGACTGACATAATTTTTCCCTTATAGTTGTGAAAACCCCCTATTTAGTATTATTTCAATTGTGGTAAGACTGGTAATAGCAATACCTCACAATAGGTATAACAGAAACTATGGTCCCCTAATTATTACATTGTATGCTATGTATATTGCTGCTCACTCTTACATAATTTAAATCTCCAATTCCAAATATCTTGACAATCACTCGAAAGTAAGAGAAATAAACATTAATGTGTAAACCATTACCAATATGCAGCTTCATGCATTTTTACATCCTTCGTTTCTTGATCCACAACATAATAGTAACAGTAAATAATATAGTTTCCATTTCCAAATGAGTGTTTTGGAGATTGAATAACAAAAATTGTGACAGACAAAGAAAAATGGAATCAGTCACTTCCTGGATGCACATCTGATGTTTCTTCAATGACCGATTCAATCCTCTGGTTTAAAAAAGTGTAAAGATATCAATAAATATCCAAGAGCCCTATTCAAGAGTAGTCCAATACATTTCATCACAAACACAAAGGAACCTACCCACACAAATCGGTTGACTTCATCCACTTTAGGCAGCAGCAAATCACTGGGAATTGTATATCTGGGATATGTGGGGATATATCGAGGTGAAGCAACTACCTGTGAAGCAAAAAAGAAACATAAGTTTCAACAATCAAGAGAATGAAGAATCAGTTGAAACATATTGAACACTTCTTTGCTAATTAATGATTTTGTTTGTAAAGTGATTACTTTTGAAGGGGATCTTGAGAAAGAAGAAGCTTCAGCAAGAGAACTAATTGCTTTTTTAGGTGTACTTTCCCCTTCAATGCCATAGATTGTAGGCCTCCAACTTCTTCCCATCTATATGCTCTTGCAGGTTTTCCGCTATGATGACCTGTGCACCAATCACATACATTATTTCTTCTCTCTTCAACTTTAAAAAGAAAAACAAAATTGTACTATATATTTACCATTAAAACTAATTTGTTTAGATCAAATAGGCACAAGAGCAAAGAATTCTATAAAGAACAGTTTTTTTTATTTTTTTTGTTTTTGCAACTCTACAAACAATTGACTTTGTACATTAGGCAATGCAAACCAAACAAAAATATTGAGTATGTTTGTTATGGTGTTTCCTAATCCCATCAAGTGAGCAAAATCAAAATGAACATGCAACATACCTTTTTCAGTAGTGCAGGTTTTGTAATTCCTTGAACTTGGAGCACATCCACAGGAGCAGTTTTTCCATAGGAGACATATTCAACCTTGAATGTGTGAATTCCATACCCAGAAAAACACCCTAAAATTTTAAAATATGCAACCTTGTTATATTACCCATTGATGATATAGCCTAAGAAAACTGATGCAATTGCTAAATAAAATTGAACTTACATTAATGACAATTTTTTTCAACATTTCCAGCAATGTAGCTTTAATTCACAAACTGAAAAGGCAAAGAAATTAATCTTTCATTTGTGATGGTTCAATGATGATGTCAATCACCAAAGACAATCAATCTCAATAGTATCTATTGCAAATATATGACTTACAAATAATAGGAATTTGAAGACCAACATCAAGTACATATAATATTTATTTAATCATAATTAACTATGTAAAGACCACGACTTGGCATGACAAAAAATATGCTGAAATTTATTTGTCATAGCAATCAAAACACATATAATCACGATTGACCAATTTCTTCAAGCTTCCTAACTACTTGACTGATATCTGGTCTTAAAGAAGGAGATGGAGAACAACAGCTCATTGCTAGCTGAAAGTACATGAGCATGGCTTCCTCCTTGACAAGATTATGAGGCTATTTTTCACCACTAGTTTTCCTAAGAAGCTTGGGGTTCAATATGTCCATCACCTTCTGCTCTAAAACCGCATTTCTCAATGATGTCGGTAGATAAAGATTCATAGCAAAGGAGGGATCCTTTCCACCTAGCATTTCCAGGAAGATGACCCCCAAGCTGTAAATGTTAGATCCTATGCTTACTTCTTTTATCTTTATTAGTTCTAGGGCCTTGTACCCTTGATCAGCAGAAACTTCCAGCATTTCTTGAGCTACAGTTGGCCTCAAAATGAGATGCAACCCAAAAAATGATAAATTAAATTGGTAACTTGAATCAAGTAGAATGTTTATGGACTTGAGATTCCCATGGACAACGACATTTTGCAACCCTGTATGAAGGTGGCCATCACAAAAGGATGTGTAATCGGTCATCCCAACCCTCAATGTAATACAGTAATCAACATCATTAAAATATATGAAATGAACCTACTTAGACTTTATTACATCCATATAAATTTAACATGTCAATAAAATCAAATCTCAAGTTTTATGGCACACAACGGCCAATACTATCATAAAGTGTCAAATCAATCAACTGAATAAAAGAAAGTAATTTCTAATCTCTTCGCGATGTCATCAACACCTTTCTTCTAATTCAAACATCCTGTCTCAATTGTCTTTCGCACCTGCATAAGAGGATGCGTGAGTATTTCATAGAAATATTCAGTAGGACGTAAAAACCCACTGAAAATGAATTAAGTAGTACAAAGAGAAATATAACAAATGAATAATAGATATTCAGTGACATCTAGACTAAACCTAAGGTCTGGTTACCTGAAAAAAAGGTCAGTCAACAATAGTTCCCGACTCTCAAGTATAAGAATAGAGTAATAAGTCATAAAACTCCGAACAATCACACATGTAAGGAGAGAATACTAATTTTACCAAGACTCCAAGCATCTATAGTGCAATGAGTTACAATTTTTGCTAGTTGAACTTATCACTCGCAAGTAGCGAAATAATATACAAAAACCATCCCAGAGGTTCTTCCTTCGGAACCCAGCCATGCGTCTAGGATGCTGGCCCCACCAGTGCTTACTAACACGATGGGCGGAGACTGAGGACCTTCTGTAATGTCAAAAGTCTAAACGTATGTATATTGCCTACCTTCGGGTATAAGTAATCGAAGATCTCGCAAGACCTGGCAATGGCTAGTGAGCATACTATGGGTCCACGTAAGCGAGATCCTTGCAAGGTCTCTAGTGGAGGAAATAATCATATAACAATCAGAGCAATATTTCATGGAAAAGAGGTCGCAACACTCAGAAATTTTAAGGTATCTTTTTACTTGAATAAACTTTCTTTGGAGTAATAGAATATCAAAGTCTCTCATCAAAATGAGACTCACTTCGGGGGTAACATGGATATTCACATTATCTCAATCAACCGAAAACTCACAATAGAGGTATAAACCAACATACCAGTATCTTAAAATACGTACTTTCATGCATAGCCCTAGATAGGAACCTCCCAGAAGAATATGATTTATAATATACTGATCCAAAGACAAGAATAAGGATAAGTTCTAGATGATTTGATTTCCAAGTGGAACTTCAAACTGACACACACACTTTATCTGAAAACAGAGATTATGGTTCACTTGTCATTTAGGATTATCCCATATAATTAATATTTTTAACTGATTATCATTGCTGTGATAATCCATATTCAGGTGTATAATGAATAATAAAGACATTTTAACTCTTTTCGTAAGGTATCACATGATATTAATTAAGTATTAATGTTTTCACTATGAATACAGCACACTACCCATGCATATCACTCCCATTCCGACTACTCCCATAATCTGTACAGTAAAACTTAGACTCTGAAATTTTTATTTATAATAGCCTTATGAGTCTAGTTTCTAATCCTACTGATTTTATATTTTTTAGATTTTTTTTAAATTAGTTACGATTTAATTAGTACTGACTATGGCACAGAAACAGTTCTGTCTGAGATTAAATTTTTTAATTAAACTTAAGTATTTTATATAACTACACCTTATTAGTGATACTAGAGTATTAACAGACTCAATTACTTCCCTCCTAGGGTAATTGCAGACCCTAGAGCATTATGGAATCTCACAATTATACCCTTTTATCAGGTTTCTTATTATATAATAGTCTTTGATAACTAACCCTTTATAAATAGGACTTTTAATACAAAACAACAATGGTGACCACTAGAACCAACGTGATTAAAGAATACCAGAGCCAGATCAGAACTTTTGACATCAGTATGCTTAATAAGCAATAACTTGAACATTATTCTCATCTAGAGACTAGCATAAAAGTATAAAAAGAGCATATCGTAATATGAATAACATCTAGAATCATGAATCATCAAACTCAAATTGATCAAAGCTATATATATATATATATATATATATATATATATATATATATATATATATAGCTTTGATCAATTTGAGTTTGATGATTCATGATTCTAGATGTTATTCATATTACGATAATATGAAAAAGAGCATATCGTAATATGAATAACATCTAGAATCATGAATCATCAAACTCAAATTGATCAAAGCTATATATATAAGACTGATTGAGAGCACTTATATATATCATATAAAGAAAAGAAAGAGAAGGGAAAAATCATCCTACTCTTTGTTTCACAAAAGTCTCACCCTTTTACGCGTTGTTCGCTTCCTTTGCTTCACAACAATGTTCCCGCTCCACGCTCTTGAAGAAAACTTCCACTAAGAAGAGGCTTGAGAGAAGGGTGAACATGGGAAGGATAAGAGAAAAGTACAAGACGTTCTAGAGCTAGGGTTTTGACATGAGTAGCACAAATTATCCACTCACATGTGTTTATATAGAGTTTAGGGTTTGCAAATCCTTCCTTATCATGGTCACTTCCTGAAATAGGAATTCTCCAAAATCCTCCTATGGACGTGCACTCTAAGTTTATTTAGGATTTGATATCATTTTCCCATGAAGATCCTAACAAAATTCGCAACAAAATCACAACTTCCGTTTTGGAGTCTATACGGTGTGATCGCCCACGATCGATTGCTGCATCCCTTTCACGCGATCACAGTACTTATGATCGATCGCACACACCAAAGTCATAAATCACAGTAGATACGATCGATCATCACCCGTGTGATCGATCACGTCTGCCTTGATTTCTTTTCTAAAACTAGTTCGATCGATCGCGTCCGAAAATTCAATCAATCATATCTTTTTGCTCCGAGCTCCAATTTGTGCATAGTTGGCGGCATTAGAAAGCTATCTTTGCGTACTTTAACACCTAATTGCAAAACAAAACAAAAACAAACATCAAAATTTCTTATTTCAGTTGAAGTAAATATACCGATTGTTCGGGTGTTATAGAATCCAATGAGAAAACAGGGGAAGAAATTATACAGGCCAAAACAACAATTAGAAAATGAGATTCCATTCCATATGTATAAATCGGAAAAGTGCAGAGGAGAAGGACAAACAAGGCATGAACGTATATGCTCAATGGAAGTAAATCATTTTCATCCAGTAGAAAAAGAGGTCAGACATGTGTTGCAATCTTCAAGTTAGACAACAAGAAACACAACCAGAAAAGAAGAAAAAAACCAAATAAGAAAAAGATCCAGGGACAAAAGAAGCGAGCAGAGTACATACCGACTTGGTGTGCAGAGCGACGAAAAGCCCATCACAGAGCGAGGAAGATCCAAGGGCAGAGTGACCAGGGGAATGGTGACAGAGGTGGGAGCAACGGTGGAGTTAGGGGCTAAGGCATCCCGACCTGGTGAAGTGACGTATAGCCAACGACGAAGCAGCGAGCAACAAGACGATGGAGCAAGGATCCCATACCAGAGGGAGGGCGGCATCTGATAACCGGGTTGGGTATTTTTTGGGTTGGGAAAGAGTTGCCACATTACTATATGCCATGTAGGCTGTGTGTGTCAATGCTGTAGAGATCGACTGGTGGAATATCATTATCCTAAACTTATAACAATTAGAACAGAAAAATTTAAATAAAACTTGTCTCATGCTGCTTGCATGAGACCAAATAATCTTGAGTCGTAAGATATTGATATGACAGTGGCCAAGGGCAGGTGGAGGTTCAGTCTCATCTACCAACTGATTTGACACCAGCTGTCGGGTCAAAATCTAATGGCTCGAGATGTCTCCTGTCTCATGTAAAAAATTTCTTTTCAAAAATATTTTGTGATATATTTGTTATTATAAGATGAATGTCACTTGATAGTAATAAGTACTAGTGTAATAAGTATACTTCTTGAACAAGATTGCCAATTCACATTGATTTAGAACAATTAAGTTTTTTTTTATAAAGTTGGAACAATTTAAGTTGATTTTTGTTTTAGATTATAATTAAATTTCTTTTTTTGCTATAAAATTACAAAATTTTGCACAAAAATATACTCCCTCCGTTCCAAAATACTGTGTACATTTGAGAAATTTCTCATTTTTATTGGACCATAAAGGCCACATGGAAGTCACATGACTCCTTCCTGTCCAACTCGTATGTTTGTTCACGAACTAAGTTCAAGTCAATCCTTCCAAGTCTCCAATTTCGCATGATTTGGCAAAATATATATAGTATTTTGAAACAATGAATATTTTCAAATATACATAGTATTTTAGGACGGAGGGAGTATACGAAGAATCGACTCAATCAGCATTAAGTTTGAGTTCAATTGGCAAATTTAATGGATTCAATTGGATTTGTGGCAAATGATATTCTTTGACTAGGGGTGTTAATAACCCAAGTTGAGCTGAACTTTAGGCTGATTCAACTTGAGCTGAAAGTTTTAATTATGACTTTGAGCTGAGCTTTAGTGAAATCGAGTCAAGTCACTTTAGCTTGCAAGCTAGCTTGGTTTAATTGATTGATTTACATATCCACGTTCCTATGAATACTGGCAGGAGAGACAATTATATATGTGTTTCTAATTAGTTTTAATCCATAGATGTTAAAAATAATCTTATTTCTTACTATACATATTACCAATCTCCTTCAAACATGAAGACGAGGTAATTGTATGTGAAAAAAAATAAAAAATGACATAAGATATTATAAAACTTGAAAATTGATTGACATGAAATCCATATATAGTGTTATATATGCATACACATATGAGAAAAATAACATACAAATGGTGATTTTTAGTTTTTTAGAGCTTCAAGTCGAGCCAAGCCAAACAAAGGTATGACCGAGGTTGGCTTGACCAATTTTAAGCTCCAGTGAAACACGAGTAGAGTCAAGCTTTTGAGTTGGCTTTAACACCCTTAGCTTTGACCTTTCAATCACTGGGTGCTCTCATCCACATTAAAATTAACGTACCAGATACTACTGTTCTACTCTTTTCCCATTTGCATTCAATCTAATTGCAATAGCTAACAAGAACTGCTGTTACTTGTCAATATATTAGAAATATAACAGGCTAGCTAATGCCATCCATATATTCCCTGATGGCTTGAAACGAGCACTTGTATAAATATACTTACGAAAGAACAATCTGATCACTTACTAACAAACACAAAATTGAGGTCCACTTTTATCACCACTTTTCTTTTAGACAACGTGGTTGAGCAAGACCTACAACAGCAAATAAAGAGGAAGCCAACAACGATTTCTAGAAAATCAAAACAAATGTTAACAGAGAGAATGAGAAAACAACTTCCTCTTTCTACACAAATATTGAATACTCAGAGACTCATCATCAAACCATGCCCATCAAATATAAGATCTCACTAAATTACCAATAGAAGAAACTTCTAGTGCTGGCACATCATCTCAACCGCAGCCACAATCTGAGCTGGCTGAACCACAGTCCATTCCTCCAGTGTCCCAGCATAAGGAGTCGGCACATCTTGAGAAGACAAACATTTAGGTTGTTCATCCAAATAATCCCAGAAGTTGTCGATTATGGCGGTCATCAAACTGGAACCTATTCCACCAGTCCTCATGCATTCTTCCACAATCAACACTTTGTGGGTCTTCTTCACGGAGTTTCCTATCGTGTAAAGATCAAATGGCTTCAACGACCTGATGTCTATGACCTCAGGATCATAGCCTTTGGCTATCAGAGTTTTTGCAGCTTGCATCACATGGTATCGCATGCGAGAATATGTAAGAATTGTTATCTGCTCCCCGGGCCGCACCATCTCAGCCTCTTCCAGACTGAGCACATACTCCTCATCAGGTATTCTTTCCTTGAGATTATACAGGAGCACATGCTCAAAGAGAATGACTGGGTTGTCACTCCGAATGGCTGCTTTCATTAGCCCCTTTGCGTTGTAAGGAGTTGAACAAGCAACCATCTGAAGGCCTGGAACAGACTGGAAATAGGATTCTAACCTCTGAGAGTGCTCTGCACCAAGCTGCCGGCCAACACCCCCAGGCCCACGAATGACAATAGGAATCTTGAATTGGCCGCCAGATGTATAGTGGAGCATTCCACAGTTGTTTGAGATCTGATTATAAGCTAACAGGAGGAAACCCATGTTCATGCCTTCTACAATAGGCCTTAGTCCGGTCATAGCTGCTCCAACACCCATTCCTGTAAAGGAGTTTTCAGCAATGGGAGTGTCAAGAACCCTCAAATCTCCATACTTTTCGGCCATGCCCTTGGTTACCTTATATGAACCTCCATAGTGGCCCACATCTTCACCCATGACACAAACTCGAGGATCTCTTGCCATCTCTTCATCCAAGCCTTCTCGAAGGGCCTCAAACAGGAGCAGTTCATGGCTAAAATGGTCCGTAAAATAGATAAAAAATCACTAGTTAGTGAGAATTCCAGTGCAATAATACATTTTAAAAAAACTAAATGGGACGAGTATTGCGCAAACAATGAATCCAATAAAGCAGTACACACATTGTCAAAGCTCACTCACTGAAAAATTTGTAGTAGTAAACCGTGAAAATGACTAGCTAAATCTGCCGATGAAACCGAAAATAAATTCATGTTTTGCCCTAATAAACTACCATATTATCAGCAAAGCATGAAAAAGACCAGACAGAAGGCTGTGTGCTACCTATTTGTTTGGTATACAGTCAAAATAATGACAAGATCATTACTCGTTTCCCACGCTGATAATGATGTAAGGTGGTGATTACAATTTATGAGTGATCAATCATTCTACAGATACCCCAAAACGTTTAAACAAGGGACAACCCTTATTTACTGTACTAAAGTAAATGCATTATTATGAATGAGTAACTACTAAATCATTCAATTTTCTGGAAATATTAATACTTTCAGTCAGGACCAAAACATTAAAAATTTTACTTACCTACATCTCTTGTAAAACAGCTAGAAAAGCTGGAGTATAGATAGGAATGAAGACCCATTCACATCCAAATCCTTAACAGCTGTCGACAACATTTCCTTCTGTTTTACCTCATCCTTTCATATTACTCAGTAGCCACATAAAAAATACGGTTTCAATATGGGGATCCATTTAATGGATGTAAAGGACAATGAGAATAAAGATTACAAAAGACAAAGATAACAAAAGAGAGGCACAATAAGCAGCATCTCAATGATGTTAAGCCATCATTAGCCCGATGGTTGATATTAGATTGAAGTTTATAAGTCGCAAAATTTGATTGCATTTACTATCACATCGCTCTGCAGTACTTTCTCATATAGATAAAGCCAAAATAACAAACCAAATAAAAAAATTGAAAGACTTTCTTTAAAAGAAGTGCAACAAACATGGAAATACAAGCAAAGCTGTCAGATCATATAACAAAAATAATGTTGGCAGATAGCCTACCCAGGTTTGGAAGGGGCTGAACTTGTGGCAGGATCCGCCTTCGTCTACAATGCACAAAAATACAATGTCAATCATAAGTAGCTATAATGCAGCTCAATTCCTCAACTAAACAAATGTTCATTTAATTGATCCTTAAATTTCTCATCCAACCTCCAATTTGCATTTTCCAATTTCAAAGGGCTAAAACATAATACATCCAAACCATAATTCAACTAAAAAAGAACCAATAAAGCAAAAGAGACTAACTGCAACAGCTTTGGCAACCAAACTCCGAGACACCCCGTCGCGACACGATCTCTTGCTCGAAGCGCCAGAGAACATCCCCCCAGAACTTGATCTCACCACCACCACCCTCCCACTGCTCTCTGCACACCCATCCAAAAAGACCATAAAAACCCAGTCTTTTTCTCCTTAAAACAAAACAGATCAAGAGGAGATCAAACCTGGGACGGAAGATCGGAAAGAACCGAGCTGAAGCCTCCGGCATGCGATGGGCGGGTCGGAAACGGCGGCGCCGGCGGCGAACCCCTGAAGAAGCGTGGCCATGGTCGTCGTCGCCGGGGAAGGCACAGTTCGGAATCGGATCAGAATGGAAAAGCAAAGGAATGGCCGAATGGGGGAGGAGAGGGGGGCAGTTAGGGTTTATAAGGACCGGCGGAGAAACCGAAGAGGGAGCAGCTGGCCTTGCTCTCTCTGGTTTTGCCGATGCCAAAGGGGAGGCTCTCCATCGCCCCGTTTCCGTACGTGCGGTCGGAGACGACGAAGCTGGGCCTCCTCACGTCGTACGTGCGAGGTTTTGGTTGGGCCAAGCCCACCAGTTTTTGCTGGCGTCTTAAAGGTGGAACTTATGACAGGGAAAGTAGGTTAGGATGTATGGGCTGGGAAATAAATAGTACTGAGCATTTTTGTGGACTGGGCCATGAATTTGGAAGTTTGTATGCTCATTCGATGGGCAAATGGATTTGGGTTGAATATATTCAACAGAAGAGCTCTGTTTTATTTTTTGCGACAATTTGAATTTTAATACCTCTTTTCCCTTCCCTCCCTACAGTACAATGGTCTCAACTCTTAACGAAACTTTAATGGTTTGAATCCGCTTTCCCTTCATCAAATGTCTCATCACGCTTCTCTTGCAGTCATTTTCTGCTTTTTGCCTAACTGGTGTCCTGAGGAGACTCTGGCAAAAGCAGCTGCAAGAGGCATGCAAGATGTCACATGCTTCTCATGGAAAGTTATTTTCGCATGGAAAGCCACTTTGGGGTATAGATACACAGAAGATGCAAAATGCGCCTTAAAAGTAGGCTTATTTTCTTCGGGTAATGATATTACTACTCCGTTTTCCTACTCCTTAATGCTGGCACAAGTTGATTGGCGCGTCAACCCATGAACCCACTCCTCATCATATGGGTCCATGTTGTGGTTTGGTGCCACATAAGCAGAGTAGGAAAATGGAGCAGAGAAGTTGAGTTGTAATATCATTACCCATTTTCTTCCCATACATATCAAAAGCCAAAATTGAGGAATTATACTATTATTCATTGATTTTTTTTATTTTGGCTCTTTCCTTTGCGTGTGATGTACTGCTTTCGGGTTCTTAAATAGAGACAAGTGAGCTCAGATAGTGACCTACAATCAGAAATCGATAGCTTGCCTTTTGTTTGAGAATTCTTCATCCAAGGCAGCTTCTACAAGCTCTCCATGTTTTGAGCTGGAAACAAAGAGTAGATGAGTTGAATGGTTCTAATAATAACCCACCATAGTTTCAATTTGATAGGAGCAATTTAATGTGATTCAATCCGTTGGCCATTCACCTTGGATTATATCTCAATTTAATTTTTAGTTAGGTCCCATGGATTCGGACACCCCTTGTTATAAAAAAGAAAAAAATCAACCTGATTTACATGAATCAAGGGCTGGTGATAATTGTGAGATTAAATTTCTACATAGAGGTGCAAGTCTACAAGGACATAGGAGAACAAGGGAGGAGAGAACATATGGATTTTCGACCATTTTCATTCGAAAATGATATTTCTACATTATTTTCCTACAGCACTGACATACACAGCCACATGGCTTGCAGTGAATGAAGCCAATGTAAATGATGATATTCTTACATTAGTTTTCCGTTCACTATAAGCTATGTGGTTGTGTATGTCAGTGCTATAGAAAAACTGATGTAGGAATGTCACTGTCTTTTTCATTTGGGCCTCTTCTCTTATCTTTAGGTTTTTAGGACATTTGCCACCTTTATGAGATATTCTAGGCTAGGGTGGATTCTCAGGCATTAGGTCCCCCATCCAATGTTCTATGTAGTATGATAATTCCCTTTCAAAGCATTTCCAAATGGTCCTAATTTTCCTTCTAATGTTTCAAAAGAGGAATGAGGGAATCCAGATCCGCTGGTGAACCCATCACGTAATCCAAACCACGAGTCACATGAACCGACGTGACTCTCATGTGATTTGCATTACGTGGTGGGCTGTGCGGATCTGGACTCGGAATAATCTTGCTAAGTCATTGCATCCGTGACGTGTCCGGCATTGTCATAATGTTAGTTCAGAGATGGTCCTGGTCCAGAGGACAAAAGAATATGCACTCTCCTTTCTCCTTTTCTACCCGGCAAGAAGTGAATTTTTCTGTTGTCAACCTAACTAAGGATAGATGCCCTCATTCACCTCCCCCATTGTTCATGATCAGTTGATTTTTAAATAATAAGTTAGGATCAAAGACTAGCGCTAGTACATATATGCTGGGTTCTAATTCTCTGAAATTTCTTGGTGGTGAAAATTCCAAGCATGGGCTATTGTGTCTAAAAATGTCCTCCCCTCTCATCGAAAGAGAAATGGGAATCAGTTTGACCCCAAATGGTGTGTATGTCCTCTCATCTAAGTTCTTAAAGCATCACCATTATTAGGCCACTAAACCCCACAAGGGGATATGTTCTCTTTCCGAGGAGTGAGGAGGGGCAAGATAAAAAAGGAAGAGATAGTAGGATACGTCTGTGTATGTACGTAGCTTGTCAACTCACCATCAGTCTTACGTTGGAGAATCTGACTTGAGTGGATAATTTTCAGTTTGTACAATGAGAAATGCTTTTTCTCCCACTTTATTTTCTAACCATATTATGTGACCAAGAAGCATGACCAAGGGACATGTGGCAGGGGGACCCAGGAATCTTGTTAAAATTGTAATTTTTCCTTCTATTAAGCCCGTTCTTCCCCTCCCCTCTGTTGATGTGGCAAAATCTGTGTGATGGTAATTTGATTTTGGTGACCAATTTGGCCAGACTAGACAGGTCCTCATGGAAATGCTACGGGCCCCATATTTCATTTCCTTTCACAACACTAGCACCTGAGGTTGGCCGTGATACTTTTAAATGGTACTAATCTGCTTAGGGATTAGAAACAAAAAAGAAGTGTTAAATACAAAGGGAAGACAAATCTCAAGTGGTCTTTTTTTTTTGAACAATCGAATTGGGCTAAGGTAGGTTGAGTTGTATATTTAGGAATTAAGTTGCTACCTAATTGTTAAATTTATATTTGTGATACTTCTATAATATTGTAGAGTTGATTGTATGATGATTCTACTACCCAAATACTTTTTTTCTTGTATCTTCTACTTTATTGCTATGATTTACAAACTCTCTACCTGATCTAAAGCCTCCCTTTTGTTGCGTTACATCGTCTCCTGAACAAGAAGGAATCATTAAGGGTTATGAAAGATAGTGAGCAAAGACACTGGGGCACCATACTTAGGCTTATTTTTTTAGCTCTGAGCGCAAAATATTGTTCAACATAAAAGAGTGTGATTTTATTTTTAAGCTCAAGCTGATTTTTTAGGGTAATGATATTACAGCTCAACTTTTGTACTTCACTTTCTATTGTGACCCGGTAGGATCACAAGGTATCGGATTGACAAAAGAGAAGCAAAGAGAGAGATGAAGAGAAGAAGGAATAACTTTCAATTGCATACCTCAAAAGGAGGAAGGCCTCCTTATAACAATAGTGGGCGTGTCTCCCTAGGAGACGAGCCAGCTAATGGCATGCTGATGGGCCACGATTTGCGCCCATCAGCCCATTACAATATTCGGTTTCTCAATCAAACCTTATTATAAATCATTAACTGATACGAAAAAAAGAAACTAATCCTAATGAGCTAATCCTGCCTAATTTATGTTATGCTCTAGAGTTGTGCTGACGTACACAACACTCCACCACGCTCTGTTGTTGCCTTGTCTTCAAGGCGACCAAGAAGGACAACGTGTCAGGAAGTCATCTTCCAATATCCATGTGGCATCATCCAAAGGTTTACCCTGCCAAGCCACCAGCACTTCTGTAACAATTCTCCCAGAGCGACGCACCTGTTGCTTATCAATAATAGAGGCAGGCCCCATGAGTGGTGGAGGTGCACTGGCAGTAACCAATGTCGAATCCCCGACGAATCGACGAAGATGGGAAACGTAAAATACAGAGTGCACCAACGACCATGGCGGTAATGCTAGCCGATAAGTCACCTGGCCAACTCGCTCCACCATAGCATAGGGACCATGATAGCGGGCCGCAAGTTTGGTCTGCTCCGTCCGAAATAAAGTGGCCTGACGCTGAGGAATAATGGACACATACACCAAATCCCTTTCCTAGAACTCATGATCAGTGCGCTTCTTGTCATAAACCTATTTCATATGGTTCTGCGCAGAAGCTAGGTTGGTCTTGAGCTGTCGAAGAACCTCATCCCGAGTCTGAAGCATGTAGTCAACTTCCACAATAGAGGAACGGTGAGGCACATAGGAGAGCACAGAAGGACGGTGACAATTATAGACGACCTCAAATGGAGTGAAGCCAGCTTGTGTGCCCATGGTAGAAGCTGAAGCCATTGACAGGCTGATCCCCAACAAAACAGAGTAAATACTATTCCAAACACCTATTAACCATCTCTGTCTGACCGTTCGACTGGGGGTGATACACAGTGCTCATATGAAGCTCTGTACCTTGCAGGGCAAAGAACTCACGCCAAAACTGAGAGAGGAAAACCAGATCCCTGTCTGACACAATAGTACGGGGCATGGAGCTTGGCGATTTCCTTCACATATAGCTCAACGATGGTTCGGGCGGTGAAAGGGTGGCTTAAAGCACATAAATGGGCATACTTGGACAAACAGTCCACCACCACCAAAATAACAGATTTTCCCTGGACCACCGGTAATGTTTCCATGAAATCCATTGATATATCTTCCCAAATTTTGTCAAGAATGGGAAGAGGTTGAAGTAAACCTGCTGGTGAAGTGGTCACCGATTTTGCCCTATGACAGGTATCACACGCCGCAACATAGTCTTGAACGGCCCTCCGGAGTCCTTGCCATAAAAAACTCTGACTCACCCGTTTATATGTCCAAAATGAACCTTTATGACTAGCAAACGGGGTATCATGGAAGTGAGACAAGATACAACGATGCAAGTCGCCAGTATCGGGCACCCATAACCGCCTTCTCCAAAATAAGAGATCATCATGACATATGAAAGACGATTCAGCCGTTGGGTCCCCCTAAAGGCGAGCGATCAATTCCTTGGTATAGGGGTTCTCCAAATATACGCGTCTCAGATCCGGAAGGAATGGACAACTAGGCATAGACAACGCCATACATGCACCCTCCGTGGACCTGTGCGAAAGTGCATCCGTCACAGTGTTCTCTGAGGCCTTCTTGTAGACAACCTCGTAATCATAGCCCAAAAGCTTGTTGACCCATCGCTGCTGAGAAGGGGTAGACACACGCTGCTCCAGGAAGTATTTCAGAGGCTGGTGATCAATGTGTATGAGGAAACAACGGCCCAATAGATAAGGCCGCCACTTAGTAACTGCATGCACTATGGCGAGCATTTCCTTCTCATAAGCAAATAATGCCAAGTGCCCCGAGAGTGACTTATTGAAAAACGCAATTGGCCATTCCTTTTGTAGTAGAACAACCCCAATACCGGTGTCAGAAGCGTTCATCTCAACAACAAATGGGAGGTTAAAATCAAGCAGAACCAGGACGAGCGCAGTGGCCATGGTTTGTTTCAACCGTTCAAAAGCTGCCTGAGCCTCCTCTGTCTAGGTGAACGCCCCCTTTTTAAGCAGGGCCGTGAGTGGGCTAGCAATCAATTTGTACTGGCTAACGAAACGTCGGTAATATCCTGTAAGACCCAAAAATCTGCAATGAGCCTTTATGCACGTCAGGGTTGGCTAGGACAGCATGGCCGTCACTTTTGACGGATTAGTGGCCACCCCATCACTAGAAATAATGTGACCCAGATATTCTACCTGTGTACTGCCAAAAGAACATTTCGAACACTTCAGAAATAATGAATGTGCTCTCAAGACAGAGAAAACCGACCTGAGTGCCAAATGTGCCTCCCAAGAAGTGTTGTAGATTGATATATCATCAAAGAAGACTAGGACGAATTACCGGAGGAACGGTCGGAATAAATCGTTCATAAGGCTCTAGAATGTTGATGGTGCATTAGTAAGACCAAATGGCATGACGATGAACTCAAAGTGGCTGTCGTGGGTGCGAAAAGCTATCTTAGGTCATTGTGGGTTGCATCTGGATTTGGTGATAACCAGAGCACAAGTCGAGCTTGCTGAAAATAGTAGTCCCGACCAACTCATCGAGCAGTTCCTCAATCACCGGAATTGGGTACTTATCCTTAACTGTGATGGCGTTCAGAGCACGGTAATCCACGCAGAACCTCCATGATTCATCCTTCTTGCGAACTAATAGTACTGGGTAAGAAAAAGAACTGGTGCTTGGTTGGATAATAGCTGTTCGTAGCATGTCCCCCACCAGTCTTTTGATCTCCGCCTTTTGGATATGCGGGTAGCGATATGGATAGAATTTAGCAGGCGAGGCACTTGGAATAATTAGAATTTGATGATCATGTCGCCTCGGGGGTGGAAGTTCTGTTGGTTCCGAAAAGATGTTCACGTGCTCCTCCAAGAGAAGATGCATATCTTCTGGCGAGTCAACCTATTCCGCATCCATCATAGCCCATTGTTGAAGGAATAAACCTTGAGGTGCGAACCGGAAAAAAGACCCAACCGCCTGAGTGACCCCAACTACGACCCTTGAATGCGCACATGTTGACTATGCACCTCAAATTCCATAAGTAGCTCTCAAAAAGTCCATACCACTGACACATGAAATATGCAATTTATCATTTCCTAAGCTTATGTTTATATTAGTGTTTGATTAGAATTAGTGCTACTTTAATGTAGTTTTTGCTTTTTGTAGGAAACAAGAGTAAGATACAGAAATGAGATGAAAACTGACTTCACTGGTTAAATCTTCATAACTTTTTGTGAATATCTCTGATTAGACTGATCTAAGTTTCATGTTAAAATTCAAGAAGTCAGCCTTCCAACGCTACTGACTGCGCACAATTCGGAGTTCGGAGCAAAAAGTTATGACCATTTAAAAATTATGAATAGTAACTACGATCGATCGATATTTCATACATGATCGATAGCCAGGGCCCAGAAACAGTGTTATCGAAAGAAACGATCAATCACTTAAAACGATCGATTGTATCTATTGAAGTTTTTGGTTGTGGAAATATAGTAAACACGATCGATCGGGAATAAAAATGATCGATCGGCAGTCGAGATGAAACGGACGATCAGCACGACAACGCAGAAATTAACGAATAGAAATGTTTGATAGGCAAGTGATCGATCGGCTATACGGAGCGATCGATCGGTTTGTGCGGCAAAACCTAAATCAAGCCTATTTCGACTCGGATTTAGAATGGGACTTCGGAGTTTCTCTTCAAACATATAAATAAGCCTTAAGGGAGAACGTTTTTGGGATCTTGAGCAGAATTGGAGGCTAGAGCAAATGAGAGAAGAAGAAGAAGATGATGAAGAGCACAATGATGAAGAAGCTAAACTCCTTTCAAAGGCATAGATGAAGCCCAATAGACTGATTGTATAGTTTCTTTTCTCTCATATTATGTTACTCTAGTTGGTGTATGACTCCTTATTATACAATTAAAGTTAATTCATTGAAGTTTGTTCTTTGTATTCGAGAGAGACAAGAGTGAATTAATTGGATTTCAATCTGAAAGAGCACTTGCGTATCCGAGCGGAACGTGAGTAATCTGAAGTGTTATATACTAATAAAGTTTCATTGGTTTATACTCGAGAGAGATAGATTACAGTTCCATGTGCTTAATTAATTTATGTGTTACATCCGAGAGGAGAGCACTATATTTTGAATTGACAAGTGTATGTCCGAGAGGAATATGCTAGCCAATTGAAAATCTTTATTCAAAAGAGAGAGAAAGACGATCCACTAGTTTATTGTGGTGGATTTGAAGCCTTGATCTTCTCCATATTGATTAAATCTAAGTTAGATTAGCTAAAGTTCATTACTTTCTTTAGATTAATTAAAAATTGCAACTTTATCTTGAATTTGGTAAATTGTTTAACCATCCATAAAGTTCGACAACCCTTCAATACTCGCTGTAGTACAAAATTGCCTTATGCACTTGCAAGGTTTTAATTTTAAACGATCAACCACATCGCCCAACTCCTGTAGCAATTGGACCCCGAGCACGACGTCAGCACCCTTTGTGGGCAAAAGGAATAAATCAGTGGTGAATGTGTCCTTGGATAGTCGGCGAAGCTTGGGCGCACATCCCCACACTCCGAAGATGCTTACCGTCCCCAATCAGCACATCGAACAGCTTGGAGTCTGTCGCATAACATCCCAACCTTTGCACCACCTTATCATTAATGAAATTATGGGTGGAGCCACTATCGATTAGGACGACCACCTGTTGTCGCTTAAGGTACCCTGGGACATGCATGGTCCTTGGTGTAAATGCTCCAGAGAAGGCTTGCACCGAAATCTCAGGGTGCACGTTGTCATAGTGTGTGAGCGTCTCATCTGTCTGGGGTAACTCCTCTTCCTCGGCCTTCTCGACGAGTAAGCTACCACGGATGGAACAACGGTGACCGGGGATAAACTTCTCATCTCACTTAAAGCATAGGCCCTTAGCGCATCTCTCGTCCATCTGAGCCAGTGTCATACGACGGATGCGTTGACCAGCAGGGCCGATGGAGTTAGGCCGACTGGAATTGAGGCCTGGCGTTGGCATAGGGGCCAGCACTGAACTGATGCGTGGCCATAATGAAGATCCCATTCGGCCTCCCGGCATTGTCTTGCCAGCTTTTCCTCCTCAATTTGTGCATGGCGCACGGCCTCCCTCATTGAATTGCATGGAAAATGATGCATTTCATCAAAAATCTCAAGCTATAGTCCCAGCTTGATGGTGCCAACTAAGGCCGCCATCGGCTAGTCTAGAAGACAATTTGCGATTTTCATAAACTCCGTGTAATAGGCACGCACTGTAGTGGTCTGACGCAGAGTGGAGAGCATCTCATTGAAATCTTGAAATTCATTGGGGCCGAACTGGACGCATAATTCATTGGCGAAAGAAGCCCAAGTTGGGAAGCGGACCTCTTTATCGAAACTCTGAAAACACACTTAGGCATCGCCATCAAGGTGGAAAGCCGCAACATGCAGTCTTTCCACTTCATAGTACGTCCCTTGGTAGGCGAAAAACTTCTCTGCCTTATACAGCCACTCCATCGGATCTTCATCACCGTTCTAACATGGGAATTGTAGACAAGCCAACCGAGGCTCAGCCCCACCCTGGGATCCTCCACGATGTTCCTGGTACTCCTCCTAGTCATCCTCAAACTCATGCAGCAGAGTTCGGGGTTGTGTGGCCATTGAGGCATTTGCTCGAACACCTAGTGCTCTGTGTGCACCATAGCCTGGGCGGCCCCCTTCTGCGGTCTGGTTGAATGACCCGAAGTGAACTCCATAAGGGTGGGACTATGCTGTTGTTGCGCACATCGCTTGGCCTCCAAAAATGTGCGATCCCACGGGTTGGGACGGCTCGCCCACTCATCAACCTGGTGCTCTGTGTGCACCATAGCCTGGGCGGCCCCCTTCTACGGTCTAGTTGAATGACCCGAAGTGAACTCCATAAGGGTGGGGCTGTGCTGCTGTCGCGAACGTCGCTTGGCCTCCAAAAATGTGCGATCCCACGGGTTGGGACGGCTCGCCCACCTCTGCCGAAGTAGGTGGCGGCGTGGGTAGGATGCCCGGTTGATGAGTGGCCGTCATCTTAGCTTGTCCAATAAGGAGTTGTTGGATCTGATTGTTCATCGTAACAATCATGGATTGCATATCCGCAGTAGACATGACTCCGGTGGCCATTGGACTGGTGGCCATGGTTGCGGCCTCCGGCTCTGGCTACGCCTCAGCGGCCGCGGCTGGTTGTTTGCGAGGTGGCATATCCGTTCCAGATCGTGATGGCTATGATACCAATGTTGTGACCCGGTAAGATCTATCGGATTGACAAAAGAGAAGCAAAGAGAGAGACGAGGAGATTCAATTGCATACCTCAAAAGAAGGAGGAAGACCCCTTATAACAATAGTGGGCGTGTCTCCCTAGGAGACGAGCCAGTTAATGGCCTGCTGATGGGCCACGATTTGTGCCCATCAGCCCATTACAATATTCGGTTTCTCAATCAAACCTTATTACAAATCATTAGCTGATACGAAAAAAGAAACAAATCCTGCCTAATTTATGTTATGCTCTAGCGTTGTGTTGATGTACACAACACTTTCCTACTCGGCGTTGTTGGCACCCAACCACAATGTGGACCTATCTGGTGAGGAGTGGGTTCATGGTTGACATGCCAATAAACTTGTGCCAACAAAGTAGAATAGGAAAATGGAGTATAGTATTATCATTACCCTTTTTTTATGAGGAGCTCAAATTTTCCTTTACTTACTAAGCAATACTCCCTCGTCCAAAAATATCTGTCCTCAATAAATAACCAAAATGAACTAAAATCAGTTCATATTGGTTTTCTAATGAGGACAAATATTTTTGGACATGGGGGTGAGTTCTTGAATAAGTGTCCAACTAAACATTTCAATTACACCATTTTCACGTCGATATAAATGCACAACATAACTAAGTAGAAAACCTGTTGTGAGTAATATATTAATAATCCTATATTACTAATTTCCTTATATAAATTCATTTTTTCTTTTTGTAATCAACCAGATCTTCAAAGTAATTTTTGTAAATGTTGGAGAACCCGTTTAGAATTGCCTCTTTCTTGATGTACATTTATATAATAATCAAGGAACAAGATATACAAGGAGTGATTGCCTTTCATGGTGAAAATTATCAAATTAATTTTGTGAAATGTGAAATCTGTTTTGTAACTTAACATAAATCACACTCATTTGTGTTTGGAAATGAATACTTGAAGCAGGCGGCTATCATGTAATCGATTACATGATAAGATTGGAATCGTGTAATCAATTACACGATAGTTGTTTAATGGGACAAACTTCAACGATGCATTTCTTGTTAATTTCTGATCCGTTTTTGCCCATTATTTTTATTATTCTTCATTTTTAGTGTTCTTTCTTATAACGATGATATCATAAAGATGTTGAGCCACATTGTACTATTTATCATGGATTTTTTGTTTTTTTATAGGATATCAAGGTCATTAGGATATCATGATGATTAGAAAGAGCTTAAAAATAAGCAAGAAAAAAAAGGGTTGAAAATGGACTAAAAATGAGCAAGATATGAACCGTTGATGTTTGTCCCATTTTAATGGGTGATTACGTATGGTTTGTCCATTTTTTTTGATAGGATATTAAGGTCATTCAGATATCATGATGATCAGAAAGGGCATCAAAAATAAGAAAAAATAAAAAAAAAGACTGAAAATGAACTAAAAATGAGAGAGATATGATTCAGAAAAGAAGGGAAAATGAGCTGGCTTTTTTCATTGAAGAGGAGCGACGACTGATTCGTCAGCCTGATTATGTGAGAATCAGGTTTTCAGGGGTGAAAGATGAACATTTTCACTTATCATTGTCACCGACCACTATCAGTATTTTTACTAACCAAACACTTTTCAGGCCTGATAGAATTTTTTAAGGCCTAAAAGATTATTTTTTTCAACTTCCAAACGCACTCAAGATTTTAGGGCTAAATAATGTAGTACAGAGATATATGTGGAAAGTTAGAGGATATATAGAATCAATAAGTTACTCCCTCCATCCGGAATTATCATCACCCTAAGGATTTTCTAAATTAGTTCATTTGGAAAATCCTTATGGCTAAAATAATTTCAGACGGACGGAGTATACGATTTCAACTTCAAGATAGTGGCGGAGAAGAGCTGGCAACATAAGCTTATCAGTCTTCAGCTATATAGAGCTGATTACCTGTACTAACTAGGTCTTGATTTTGAAATGTTTCACATAATAGATGGGTGTCATTGGTTATTTATATCCAATCTCTTTAGGGTTTCCCATGAGACTTACACAGTTACACCTGCATGCCCAGAACCCAGGTTGTCTCTAATTAATCAACATGACTCAATTTTGTAAGTTACTCACAGCTGATGCTGATTACCTGAAAGCCGACTGATTCTATTCCGCATGTCTGATTCTCCTAAGTTCAAATCA
Source organism: Houttuynia cordata (assembly GCA_039654745.1). Lineage (NCBI taxonomy): Eukaryota > Viridiplantae > Streptophyta > Magnoliopsida > Piperales > Saururaceae > Houttuynia > Houttuynia cordata. The sequence continues at coordinate 68,161,892 of CM077502.1, forward strand.
CATGCAGAAAACGAGATGGGCTGCTCGGACTTGGGCTTTGTTTCATGGGTGCCTTTGTCTTCAGGTGGTCCTTCCAAATCTCAAAGAGAAACTTGATCCTTGGCCATGGTGAAGAAGATATGCAGGCATTCACACTATAGAAAAAAGAAGGCCTTTATCTGGTTAAACATCCACCTCAAGACATTCTAAAAGACCCACTTGCCTCCCCAAGGAGTCAAACAATGTTGTTCACAAGAACCTTGTTGATGCAACAGTGCTTAATTTAATTAGGACACTAAACACTCGGCAGTTTTTAGCCGCATAGCAAGATGTCGTCATTAGGGTCGATTAACATAATCAACTATCAATACAATAGATTATACAAATAATCAACTCATCCAAGGAGGATCTTGGCTTTCTTTAAGCTTGTTGAAGAGACAATGTCTATGAACATATGAGCATCGTTTTAGCCGCATATCAAAATGCTGCCATGGCAGATATTTATTCGATCAAAATTAGAGATGGGTTTGAACGGTTAATTATCAGAATCCATCTGTACCTGGCTTATCGATATGATTAATTTAGAAAAGATGATTTTGGCTCATCTTAATTGGATGTTATTAGCCAATGCATAATTTTTATTACTCCTATAAGCCTATGACAAGACATGCAGATACGTGCAAGTGAAAGACATAAGTTTTCATTTAATGAAAGTATGATCATCTTTTTGTAATCACCAATAAGTTTATATCTATAAAAAACAACTATAACAGATGAATCAAATACTCATGTTCTCTTGCTGAATGACTTTGTTGTTTAGATGCATGTAATCTTTTTGAGTCTTTACATACGGGTCAAATATGCTTTTATGTCCAAAAAGATGATCCATGTCCTGCACATTTAAAAATAGACTACATGGGCCTAATCCTACCATTTGATTCTATTAATTGTGATGTTTTGGCAATGTACCTATGTAATCATCATTATCCAAATTTACCTTACTAAACCATAAGAGTTGGACAACTTTTGTGGGTCAACATATATACTTATAGGAAAAATTAGGAACTGATGAGGGGCAAACTAATTACATAAATAAAAGTACTAATATATTAAATTAATGGGAATGGGAAGGTCAGCTGGGGCAATTGCCCCAGCTTGCCCCTCGGCTCCGCCAGTGGAGATACCCATATTAAAAATTCCATAGTTGTGATTTGCGATTGAGAAATCCGCCAGAACATATCTTTTTAGTAGTATTTGAATACCTTTAAGCTTTGGTTGTCTCACCAAGTCACGCTGTTCATCCCTATCCTTCTTAAGGAATATGTATAAAGCATTAATGGAATTATACATTTGCATCCACTTAGGAGTCTTGTGTAGGAAGTCTTGAAGAATCTTGGGAGGGAGACTGTTTTAGGGAATAAAACCTTTGATTGCCTTTTTATCATTCCTTTATGCTGCACGAGTGATTTCCGCGTCTTCTCTTGCATCAAATACCAGCACACTCTTGTGTTTGCGGTCTCTGTTCTCAGTGTTCTAATGCGTTTATCCTAAACATGGATTTAGTTTAGAATCAAATTAGGAATGTCCTTCATATACATTAATTTACCTTCAGAGCTAATCTGAGATTACTAACATGTGTTTTACCCTGCTGCAGGGAAATCTGAGAAGAGGTCTTCCATGAGTGACATGCCACAGCTTGACTTGAAAACGTAAACTTTCTATTTCCGTCCATCATCATTCTTTTGTGGTTCAGATTGTGAATTCTTGGCAGAGATTCTTGTTAGTAACTTAATTTTTTTTTCTAGTGGCGTGCAAATCACGGAGGCACTGAGGCTGCAGTTAGATGTCCAGAGGCGTCTACACGAGCAGTTAGAGGTATGCATCTCTCAAACATGTTTTGCTGTGATAGAAATACATCTGATGACAGTGAATTACCTCTTACTAAACAATAAAAATACGTAATTACAGTGAACTTGTGATTATACCAAAATGTGTTCAAATTTCGTCACTGCGCATCAGACTTGAGCTTTTCTTTTCCTTTTGTTGTTTGGGCCAGGTTCAACGCAAGTTACAGATGCAAATTGAAGAACAAAGGAAGCAACTTCAGAAGATGTTTGATGAGCAACTCAAAACAAAAAAGAACCTCCTAGAGAACCAAAATCTTGATATCCTGCTTTGAAACTGTTCCAGTTCCAGTTCCAGTTCCAGCAATAAAAGACAAAGAGACCCCCCATTTCCATTCCAAAATCAGTTAGTTCTGGGAAGCACATGAAACCCTGCCTATCAAGCAGGCAAGAAATGCAATTCGAATCACTCATAATCATCCAAGCTAACTTGTAAAAAATAGGTATCATTTCTAGTAAAACTTGAGGATCTACTGGTGGCTCCACTCTCAGAAAGAATGAAAACCTTGTGGTGTATGATTATAAAGATCATCGAAAGATAGATCGATATCCAGATCCATAATCAAGGATCCCGCAAATGACGTTTAGAAATTTAATGGGTGAAATTTCATTGACGTGCAGCTAGTTGAGGCCTGTATAGAAGATAAACAGTTCTTACTAGAAAGCTAATTCATTTTGTACATATACATGTATATGCATATTCGAGGTTCAAAACGGGGGTTCAGAATCGGATCAGAATGGGAGAACGGAGGAATGGCCGAATGGGTGAGGAGAGGGGGGCAGTTAGGGTTTATAAGGACGGGCGGAGAAACCGAAGAGGGAGGGAGGGAGCAGCTGGCCTTGCTCTCTCTGGTTTTGCCGATGCTGGTTGCCAAAGGGGAGGCTCTCCTCGTCTCCATCAAGGAATTCAGTATCGGATATAGGTAAAATATCAGAGATATATCCCTCTAAAAAAATATGGGTGGTCCAAAACTAGTTTTTACTATATATTTTCACAATTTTACTTTTAAAATTAGTTATAATAATCTAAACAAAGTATAGATTTTAAAATATATATAAAAATAGATATTAGGATGGAAAATAAATAGTAAAGTTGTTTTTATTTATTTATAAAAAAATTTACCATTTTTTTTAAAATATTTTTTCTAAAAAAATAGTGATATATGGCCGATATATCGACGAATTTTTGAAAATTTTGAAAAAATGATATTGATCCGCATCGTTATATCGGGTAGGCACCAGTACCGATATATCGCCGATCACAATATCAGGTGGGCATCGTTATATCAAGTGAGCATCGTTATATCTGCAGAAGGAGAACATAAATCATTAACCACTATTGGATATATACAATGATACCGAGTCATCGATTAAGCGATAGGCAAGACAACCACGTAATTGAATACACGATAGAGGATCCTACCACGTAATTGACTACACGATATCCATAACAATCGAGTAATCGATTACACGGCATCGAGTAATTGCTTACAAGGTAGAGATGCATATGGTCCCATATCGTGATACACAAGCATCGAGTAATCGATTACACGGTAGAGATGCATATCGAGTAATCGAGGGGATGATATCCACTACCATCAAGTACTCGATTTAACGATATCTACTTGAATCGAGTAATCAATTACACTATAAGCTGAATATAAGGACTCACAATACATACGCGGCTCCTGCCAGAGTCCCGCCAGTACTCATCTCTCCGGAAGATCTAGAGTGCAAACATCTAGATGAATGTGATATTTTCGAGATAAGCATTTTATGGATGGCGCACGACCAATTATACTTGGACAGTTGGGAGAGGTCGTCCAGATAGTCGCATAGACGATTGTGTGAAAAGCATGGTTGAAAATATGTGGAGGACGATAATACGAACCATGTCATCATCTGAAAGATCTGCTACCCCCCGCAGACATTTATCAAGTAGTTCTTCAATGGATTGCCTATCCGGTCTCCGTGTGGAGAAGAACTTACGGTAGAATGAGCCTTCTGGGGCCAGAAGTTTACCGTCAGAGGATTTCCAATTAACAATCTCACCAAAGGCCCGCAACCTAGTGATGAGGGCAACATCCTACTCAGTGAAGGATAACCTTCTACCCTTGATGTTGAACACCATCAGACGCTCATCCCAACAGTCCAACAAAACATCAAGCAAATTTCTAGCCACAACTACATGACGGCCTTCGAATAACAAATGAAAAGCCATCTCTTTCAATAGGTCCATGCAGTGTGGGTAACGCTCTGCAACTTGTAGAGACTTAGTGAGAGCGCTGGGTGTACACTGGGTTTGAAGGCTTGGCCTCGCGTTATACTTCCTCGGGGTATGGGAAGATCTCTTCTCTTGGGTGGGAATTGGTGGTGGATTCATCTAGTCTGCAACGCATTGAGTAGGATTTGAAATAAGGTTACGATATTAACAGCATCGGGATCCAGTGACACGATATGCTAGCGCAATCGTGCAATCGGACACACGAAATCAAACGATATAACAAAAATGTCACGCCCCGAAATCCCATACCTCAATCAGAGTGCGGAAGCCAATCAATGAGATACAATTCGAGATAGAGATCCCAGGCACGCGACCGAACAGTCGATTTACCAACCAATTACAATCATCTCAAAAGGACGTGTAACCGATTATGCCCGCAATCAGTGTAATACAATAATAGACATCAATGAATACTATGAAATGAATTTACTTAATAATAATAATCCATTTAAGAAAGTCAATAAAATAAACCTATAAGTCTATGGCACACATTTGCCAATGATGTCATAAGCATCAATAAAAGCAAAAACAAATGACTAAATAATTTTTAAACTCTTCTCGGTGCCTTCAATCCGCCATTCCACTACTGCACTTCCTGATCTCACTTTTCGTTTGCACCTGCATCAGAGGATGCATGAGTATTTCATAGAAACACTCAGTAGGATGTAAAAACCCACCGAATGAAAACAAGCAGTAAGAAGAGAATAAGAATAACAAAGGTCATAGATATTCCACAACGTCTGAACTTAACCGAGGTCTATCCACCTGCAAGGTTAGTCAACAACAATTCCAACTCGCAAGTATAGGAAAAACATCAATAAGGCTCCTACTACACATATGAGTAAGGAGAGGATAATAATCATACCAAAGGCTCCAGACATCTAAAGTGAAAGGAGTTACAATTTCTGCTCGCTAACCTGGTCGCTCGCAAGTGACTAAAATAATATACCAGAACCACCCTAGGGATTCTCTCTTTGGAACCCTGCCATGCGTCTAGGATGTTGGCCTCACCAGTGCTTACGGACACGATGGGCGGAGACTGAGGACCTTCCGTAATGTCCACAATCTAACGTACGTATAGTGCCTCCCTTCGGGCAGTATGGAATCGCAATTTCATATATATAAGTGACCTCACAAGATCTAGCAATGGCTTAATTGAGCATACTATGAAACCACCATAGGGAGAGTCTCCCAAGGTCTCCAGTGGAAGAAACAATCATGTAATCAATATGAGCAATATCTCAAAGGAATAGAGGTCACAACACTCTAAGATCATAAGGTATCTCTTACCAGAATAGACTCTCTCAAGGAGTATGGATAGAAGCATCAAAGTCTTTGGTCAACACATAACTCACTCATTGGAGTAGCATAGAATAACAAGACAACTCACACAAGGAGTAACATATAATCAATACATACCTTTCATGCTCAACTCTGGATAGGAATTCCTCATCCGCATTAGAGTTTATAATACCAATATCAGAGATAAGAAATCAGAGAATCTTAGATGATTTGAATTCCAAGTAGAATATCAAACCGACATCAACGCTTTTTAAAATAGATAGTTATGAATCACTTGTTCAAAGGACTATCCCTCATAAATGAATTACATCTAACCCAATTCTTACTGTGATATACCATAAGTATATAGTCCAATTACTGTTATTAACATATTAATCGTTATCATATCATATTACATGATATTATTTGTTTACTTAGTATTTTCTCTCAAATTCTGCTCACTGTCTCATGCACAATAGTCCTCTTCCGACGGATACTGTACTCTGTACAGTAAGACTTAACCTCTGAAATTTTACTGATAATACCCTCGTGAGTCTAGTTTCTAACTCCACTAATTTTATATTTTTTTGATTTTATTTGAATTAGTTATGAATTATTTACTACGGACTGTCAGCACAGAAACAGTTCTGGCCGAGATTAAGACTCTTCATTAAACTTGATTATCTTACTTAATGATACATTATAAATAATAATACATCAATAACAGACCATATACTCCCCTCCTAGACCAATTACAGATCCAAGAATTATCTGGAATTACTAAAGTTCACTCCTTTCTTGTGTTCTTATATATATAACATAATTTGTAAACATTAATACACCCTAAACAAGACAATTAATGTAAGACACACCTTAAAGGCACAAACTCAACATGAATCATCATTAACCAAACAATGTCAGAACTTCTACTCTCTCTGGAAAATTAATAAAGCATTAGACTTTAGATGCGAATTCCCATCTAGAAGTGACACATGAATGCACATATGATTTGTGATGCGCTACGCATAGAATTAAAGACATAACTCATTCATCTCGCAAGAATCCAAACAATGACTAAGGTGTTGAATAAAAACACTTGTCAAAAGCAGATATAATCAAAAGAGAGAAGAGGGAAAAACCATTCTACTTAATCCTCCAAAGATCTCGCCTTTCTACGCGTTACTCGTCTCTTCCGCCCCTTCCAAAACTCCCGCTCCAAGCTCTCGCAAACTCCCACAAGAACAAGCCTCTAAGGAGATGGGTGAACATGGGAAGGAGAAGGGAAAAGTCTCTGGACGTTCTAGGGTTAGCACAAGCCAATTCTCTAGTGTTTATATAGAGTTGGAGGAGAATCCATTCTCAAACTAATCTTCCAAATCATGGACACTTTCAACCAATGGGAAGGCTTCACAATCCTCCTAGAGACGAGCAAGAACACCCACGTCATTCATGGCAACACTTTGTTCGAGAGCGTTGTGTTCAATTCAGACCTACAGAGTATGCTGACTTTAACGAGCTTCTCAGCTCCCTACGGCAGACTTCCACCGTGCGAGTGTACCAGATGGAGTTTATGCGAATAGCCAATCGTCTTCCGTATTGGCCCCAGGAAGCACTAGTGGGTAAGTTCATGCATGGACTGAAGCTGGAGATTTCCGATGCCATCTGGCACTACCCGCGAACATCCATGTCTGAGGTCATTAAGCACGCTCGGATTGCGGAGGAGCGGCTTAACAGGCAACGGAGGCCTTGGCGGCCCCCTTCTCGGTCGCCCATATCTCTGGCCAACTAGGCCCTTTCGAGTGATTCTCATGCTCCTCGTGCATCTCAGCCACTTATCTGACGGTTGACCCAAGCCCAGATGGAAGAGCGTCGCTCTAAAGGTCTTTGCTTTAATTGTGACGAACGGTTTGTTCCCGGCCACCACTGTAATACCCGCGCCCTCCTGGCTTTGGAGGGTCTTTGGGGCGAGGACTCTGAGGACGATGTCGGGGCTGACTTTGCAACAGACCCACCACTTGCTGAGCAGCCCGAGATTTCCTTTCATGCCTTCTCGGGCGCGTACATGCCTCAAACTATGCATGTCCAAGGAGCTATAAAGAAACAGAAGGTATCCGTTTTTATCGATTCTGGCAGTACTCATAATTTTATTAACGATAAGGTGGCTGTGCGACTGGTATATAATTAGAGTCTAATTAGTTACGGGAGGTAGACCGAAATGATCTCCAATAGCATCCCTAATTGAATCACTCACAATAGTCATACTTGCTTCATCATGTATAATGTTTAGACCTACATTCTCATCTTCCTGTAAAGGTGACACAAAATCATCATTCTCCCATTTAGCAAACAACGCATCCTTAAGGTCTGGATCATTACACCATCTTTGTTGTTCCTTAATGTAGTTATGAAGTGCCATGGATACAATCACTATCTTACATTGCTTTTTAAAACTATACGGTGGAAACTTAGTCAAAATAAGCCATCGCTTCTTCCACACACCAAAGGTCCTCTCTATTATGTTCCTTAGTGAAGAATGATTCGAGATGAACATCTCCTTCCTTCCTTGGGGCCCTGTTGTCTGAATTCTGGAACATAGTTAGACTCTAATTATATATAACTTCCTTCCTTGTCACACATATTATGACATATTTCGTTAGAGTGTGTTAGCATATCACAAACTATTTGTTTACCCATATCACGATGCATGTGAACAATGTTCCTTGGTGGATAAGCAAGACTCAGATATTGTAGGACAACCTCTTCCTTGACAGGGTAAAAAATAAGGTCCTCCCAAATAAAGGCCATAACACAAATATGAAATAAAGATATATGCAAATACACTCATTAAACATGATCATCAATCAAAGTTTAGCAACATATGATCTATTTGAAAAAAAATAATAGTTAAATAATATACCAATAACACACATGACAATAACTGAAGAGAAAATTTAACGGAATAACACAAGTAAAACAAAAACATTGTCACCATATTCCTCTAAATCACAAAATGTCAAGGCTGAAATAGACTTCAGTTGGTTCATCATTAAATAGACATAAGCAAATCACTAACATATATTGTAGTATGCAAAAGCACACAAAATTTTCATCCATTGTAGGTTCATTTTGGGTCATTGTTCCCATGATAGTGTCGCAACCACTTCTCTCTCACAAGAGAATCATCACCTAATGCTAACCACAAATGCCTGAACTCAGTGTTCAACATAAAAAGGATATGCCACTCAAATAGACCGGGTTGAAAATGTCAAAGTTTGGGAGGGCTTTGACCATGTCAATAGCTCTCTTGTATTCATCCACTTCATATTCAGCCTTGGATGCAAAACTAGATCCACAAGCAATTTCATTTCTCTCTGACATGACATTGGCAATTGATTCACCAATGGAAGATCCAGCAACCCTAAACTTCCTCTTCTTAGTGCTTTTTGTGGTTAATGTAGGCATGCACTGAGATAGGTGGAGAAGGATTATTCATTGGAACTCGAGAGCTAAAATGTTGTTGGCTACAACTCACAGGAGTAAATTCCTGCTAGACGCCACTCATAGGGGAATTTTGTTGTTGTCGAGCATTGGCAGGGGCGCGGCTGACTAGAACTCCTACATGGCTGTTTGCAAGATGTTTGAGTGAATGGTTGCTGACTGATAGTCTCATATTCTAGAGGATTGGTCTCTTCCTCAATTTTGACTCCTCCAAAAGAACCCTCTCTTGTTGGGCGGTAGAATGGAGATTTGTTCCCTAAACCCCCATAAAAACTCTCATACCCCCATTGATTAAGCCGCTTGCATTGTTTAAATTTCTGCACGAATAAAACAATATTCACCCAATCAATCCCAAATATTAGTATTGAAAATTAAAGGAATATAAATTATCAATGCAAACTAGAACTACCTTAAAGAAGTTCTCCCATGATTCTTCGAAAAGTATGAATGTGTGGCTATGGTTGTTAAAACCATGGCTAGTCATAGCTCTTAGCTCAGTCCATGCTTGATAAAACCACCTTGTTAAGTCATATTGATTCTTCAATATATCCTTGTATATAAAGTGTGGTTTGGTTTTCAATCTAAAAAAGATTAATCACTAATTCCCACCCTTGTTTGTCCAGTCCACTCCCTTTCCTGTGTCCCTTGGGCATTACATAAGCCATGTGGCTGAGGAAGGCATAATGCAAGTCTTTATCCCAATTTGTTCTTTTAACAGCTTTGCTTACAACATTTTCTCCATCAATGTTACCATTACCAAGCACAAATCCACGGTGAATATCCATAACACCAGCCTACCAAAAACCTTCTCGCCTACAGTTCTACGATGAATGACATATACAATTTTTAAATATAAATTGGAAGAAAATTGTAAAAGTAAATATTACTGCATACTTATTAAATTTCAATTCACTATAACCACTAAATCCCTAATTTGTATCTTCGAGACTACAAGAGACAGTAACAGTAACAGAACAGCAAAAAAACAAAGAGACATCTCATTCTAGTAAGACATCCAATCTTATTGAAACCAAACCCGGCCTCCATAGTCAGTCATTAAACAAGAACATATTTTATGCTACTCTTACAATTAGACAGAAAAGACGTAACCATTTACATTAGAAAGCCAAAATCATAGAAAATGCGCATGACAATTAAAAAAACACCACTTTTATGACCATTCACAGCACCTACTAAGTGTAAAAAAACTCAAACCTGTTAGAATGAGAGCCTCAACAATTAACAACAACCTTTTCCACGTCCAGCAATAGGACAACGAAATTAGATGATCATCAACAAACTCTGTTACAAACTCTGTCCCTCTACACACAACATAAAAAACCAACAAGGCAACAACAATCAGCATTACATACAACTCACCCACAAAAAAAACCAATCCCCTCTTAGACAATTCCCAAACAAAACCATAGAATCTTGGCATAAATAAGCCTTACACACAAGTGTTCTGATATTTTGTTATTAGATCCCAGTCAATTTCACCCCCAGTAGATATTTCTAACATATAAAAGCCGCTTTTTTAGAAAATATCCTCATGAGGAGATTTTCTAAAACGCGGCTTTAGCACCCGTTTCCTAGTAAAAGCCGCTTTTGTCGGCTTAAAATCGTTTTTTTCAGAAAGTAGCATTCCATACGGGATTTTCCCCAAAAGTGCCTAAAAAGCGGTTTTTGCATCCTAAAATCTGCCTCCCAAATGCACCCTAAGTCATTGCATCCGTGACGTATCCAGTGTTGTCATAATGTTAGTTCAGAGATGGTCTTGGTCTAGAGGACAAAAGAATATGCACTCTCCTTTCTCCTTTTCTTCCAGGCAAGAAGTGAATTTTTTAGTTGTCAACCTAACTAAGGATAGATGCCCGCATTCACCTCCCCCATTGTTCATGATCAGTTGATCTTTTAATAATAAGTTAGGATCAATGACTAGCGCTAGCACATATATATATGCTGGATTCTAATTCTCTGAAATTACTTGGTGGTGAAAATTCCAAGCATGGGTATTGTCTCTAAAAATATCCTCCCCTCTCATCGAAAGAGAAATGGGAATCAGTTTGACCCCAAATGGTGTGCATGCCCTCTCATCTAAGTTCTTAAAGCATCACCATTATTAGCCCACTAAACCCCACAAGGGGATATGTTCTCTTTCCGAGGAGTGAGGATGGACAAGTAGGATACGTCTGTGTATGTACGTAGCTTGTCAACTCACCATCAGTCTTATGTTGGAGCATCGACTTGAGTGGACAATTTCTAGTTTGTACAATGAAAAATACTTCTTCTCCCACTTTATTTTCGCGGCCACATGCCCCTCGTAGAAATGCTATGGGCCCATATTTCATTTCCTTTCACCACACTAGCACGTGAGGTTGTCCGTGATACTTTTAAATGGTAGTAATCTGCTTGGGGATTAGAAACAAAAGCAAAGTGTTAAAGCTGAGGCTACAAAGGGAAGACAAAGCTAAAGTGGTCTTTTTTTTCTAACAATCGAATTGGGCTCAGGTAGGTTGAGTTGAATCAAGTGGCTACCTAATTAGTAAATTTGTATTTGTGATATTTCTATAATAATGTAGAGTTGATTGCATGATGATTCTACTACCCAAATACATTTTTACTTGTATCTTCTACTTTATAGCTATGATTTACAAACTCTCTACCTGATCTAAAGCCACCCTTTTGTTGCGTTACATCGTCTCCTGAAAAAGAAGGAATCATTAAGGGTTATGAAAGATAGTCGGTAAAGACAGTGGGGCACCATATTTGGGCTTATTTTTTAGCTCTGAGCACAAAATATTGTTCCACATAAAAGAGTGTGATTTTATTTTTAAGCTCAAGTTGATTTCTTTAGGGTAATGATATTACTGCTCAACTTTTCTACCTCACTTTCCTACTCGGCCTTGTTGGCACCCAACCACAATGTGGACCTATCTGGTGATGAGTGGGTTCAGGGTTGACATGCCAATCAACTTGTGCCAACAAAGTAGAATAGGAAAATGGAGTATAGTATTATCATTACCCTTTTTTTTTATGAGAAGCCCAAATTTTCCTTTAGTTACTAAGCAATACTCCCTTGTCCAAAAATATCTGTCCTCAATAAATAACCAAAAGGAACTAAAATCAGTTCATATTGGTTGTCTAATGAGGACAAATATTTTTAGAAACGGGGGGTGAGTGCTTGAATAAGTGTCCAACTAAACATTTTAATTACACCATTTTCACGTGATTATAAATGTACAACATAACTAAGCAGAAAACCTGTTGTGAGTAATATAGTAATAAAAATCCTATATTACTAATTTCCTTATATAAATTCATTTTTTTCTTTTTGTAATCAATCAGATCTTCAAAGTAATTTTTGTAAAAGTTGGAGAACACGTTTAGAATTGCCTCATTCTTGATGTACATTTATATAATAATCATGGAACAAGATATAGAAGATTTTGGGGCTAAATTGAAGCAGCCAGTTGCAATGTAGTACAGAGATATATATATGGAAAGTTAGAGGATATATAGAATCAATAAGTTACTCCCTCCATCTGGAATTATCATCACCCTAAGGATTTTCCATATTAGTTCATTTGGAAAATCCTTATGGTTAAAATAATTTCAGACGGACGGAGTATATGATTTCAACTTCAAGATAGTGGCCGAGAAGAGCTGGCAACATAAGCTTATCAGTCTTCAGTAATACAGAGCTGATTACCTGTACTTAACTAGGTCTTGATTTTGAAATGTTTCACATAATAGATGGGTGTCATTGGTTATTTATATCCAATTTCTTTGGGGTTTCCCATGAGACTTACACAGTTACACCTGCATGACCAGAATCCAGGTTATCTCTAATTAATCAACATGACTCAATTTGGTAAGTTACTCACAGCTGATGCTGATTACCCGAAAGCCGATTGATTCTATTTTGCATGTCTGATTCTCCTAAGTTCAAATCACATGCAGAAAACGAGAGATAGGCTGTTCGGACTTGGGCTTTGTTTCATGGGTGCCTTTGTCCTCAGGTGGTCCTTCCAAATCTCGAAGAGACACTTGATCCTTGGCCATGGTGAAGAAGATATGCAGGCATTCACACTATATAAAAAATAAGACTTTTGTCTGATTAAACATCCACCTCAAGACATTCTAAAAGACCCACTTGCCTCCCCAAGGAGTCAAACAATGTTGTTCACAAGAACCTTGTTGATGCAACAGTGCTTAATTTAATTAGGACATTAAACACTCTCGGTAGTATTTAGCCGCATAGCACGATGTCGTCATTAGGGCCGATTAACATAATCATTTATCAATAAAATAGATTATACAAATAATCAACTCATCCAAGGAGGATCTTGGCTTTCTTTATGCTTGTTGAAGAGACAATGTCCATGAACATATGCGCATCGTTTTAGCCCCATATCAAAATGCTGCCATGGCAGATATTTATTCGATCAAAATTAGAGATGGGTTTGAACGGTTTATTATCAGAATCCATCTGTACCTGGCTTATCGATATGATTAATGTAAAACAGATGAGTTTGGCTCATCTTAATTGGATGTTAATAGCAAATGCATAATTTTTATTACTCCTATAAGCCTATGACAAGGCATGCAGATACGTACAAGTGAAAGACGTAAGTTTTCATTTAATGGAAGTATGATAATCTTTTTGTAATTACCAATAAGTTTATTTCTATAAAAAGCAACTATAACAGATGAATCAAATACTCATGTTCTCTTGCTGAATGACTTTGTGGTTTAGATGCATGTAATCTTTTTGAGTCTGTACATAAGGGTCAAATATACTTTTATGTCCAAAAAGATGATCCATGTCCTGCACATTTAAAAATAGACTACATGTGCCTAATCCTACCATTTGATTATATTAATTGTGATGTTTTGGCAATGTACCTATCTAATCATCATTGTTAAAAGCCATTAATTCACTCACTAATCATATCATGGTACTTAGAAATAACAGATATATACGTCTTAAATCAACTTAGGTACATTTTTTTTTAATTTGTCAACTTAGTCACCTATGAAACAAGACCCTATGAAATTTGATAATGAAATTTGGGAAGCATTTTGACACATCACTCATGCATCACTCTAGTTGTGCAACTAAAACCAACTTGGGGGGGGGGGGGGGGGGGGGGAAGCGGAGGTCCTTACTTCGAACCCCCACTCCGTTGGCCACCCACCCGAAATTTTATCTCAATTTACCAGGTGCATATTACATGCACCCAAGGAGATTGGCGGCGGAGATACGATGCTCTAAGAAGTCGGTTGCCCTTCCCCTACTAGTCGGGTTCTAAGGACTTGGACACCCCTCTTTACCAAAAAAAATTATGCAACTAAAATGGGTCATGCCCTCCGGGATTAGGGTTTTAAGGGGCCGTTTGGGGGCTGATTAAAAGCAAAACATCCAGATGGGATGTTTTGCTACACTGTAGCATCTGGATATTTTATATATCCAGCTGAAACTCCTCCTGAGGTGTTTCAGCTGGATGTAAAAATCCACATGGATGCTACAGTATATATCTAATATCCAGTCTGGATATTTTTGCAATAATCACGCCCCAAACGGCCCCTTAAGATAAAAAGCTGGATGCCCCATTGTTAGTGCAGTGGGTAAAGGAAGGAACAAAAAAGTATGAATACATGATATGGACTCCAGGTGATTAACTTCCCTCCACCACCAAAGGTAGGTAAATATATTATACGAGTTACTGAGGTTTTGTATGTTGTATAAAAGATTCTTTTTTTTTTCTGTTTAACTTTTTCATATATTCAGTTTCTCTATTATCTATGTTATTGAACTATAAAAATAATATTTGGTGCAGAAAAAATGTTAATCCAAAAATATATGAATGGTACTTTATACTCCTCTGTTCTCGTCTCTTATAGGGTGCTTGGTTGCTACTAATTTTCCATAGCAACTTTTTCTACAAATCAGCTTGGAAACCCATTGTAGCTTCTCGGTATTTTTTAAACGTACGTATTGGAGTATTACAATGGCGACCTGTCCCTTCTGTTTTGTCATTCTCAGATACCCATATTAAAAATTCCATAGTTGTGATTTGCGATTGAGAAATCCGCCAAAACATATATTTTAGTAGTATTTGAATACCTTTAAGCTTTGGTTGTCTTACCAAGTCAGTCTGTCCATCCCTATCCTTCTTAAGGAATATGCATAAAGCATTAATAGGATTATACATTTACATCCACTTAGGAGTCTTGTGTAGGAAGTCTTGAAGAATCTTGGGAGGGGGACTGTTTTAGGGAATCAAACCTTTGATTGCCTTTTTATCACTCCTTTCTGCTTCACGAGTGATTTCCGTGTCTTCTCTTGCATCAAATACCAGCACACTCTTGTGTTTGCAGTCTCTGTTCTCAGTGTTCTAATCCAACAGATAAGAATACTTCATTTACTGATTCCAGAGAAGTAATTGGCCTGTCTTTTCCTCTGTTATTGGCTTTGCCAGCCTGAATTGTTTGTAAATGAGCATCCACAAGGTGGAAGAGAGGGCCAATTCCTTAAACAATTCTTCCTTTGATCTAACTGAAAAATCCCTACAAAATCTCAACTACAAACAATTTTGTGACATGGGTGCTTGTGTTCAGTCTCCATCAATTGAAGAAACTGGTTATCAGAATGCTTCTTACCAACCCGTTTCATGGTGTCAAGATTCATTTGCATGCTTGGAGGGAGGCTCTCCCCAAACACCCCTTACACCTTTGAACTTTTCTTCCCGATCATCGAATCGCTTCCAGTTACAGTCTCCTGCTTGTTATCTCACAGATTCTAATATGGATCTTCATCCTCATGTATACCATATTGGTAGACATCCCTTGGAATACTCATCCTGTGCTTCCTATGGTGCTCGCTCATCGTCCAATTGGCCAACTGAAAATGAAATGAATCTCCAGAATTTCAGTCCATGGAACTCAAATGTAAGGTCTCCTTCATGCAACAGTCACAGTTTATTGAATTTCAGTAACTCTGGTAGATACGAAGACCGTACCTCTGAAGAACAGTTCTCTTCACTTGCACAAATTAAGAGAACAAGAGATGAAGCCTTCTCAGGTGGAAGGCTTTCTGACTCCAATGTAAGCCTTATGATCCTTTGCCTGGATGCAGAATTTTGCACAACTGGATGTTTTGATTTATTTAGATCTTTTCATGTTCTACAGGTAAATTCTAATATCCTCAAATCTTCAGTTGCACAGACGAGCTTACTGTTTACCCCGGAGAAACCTCTACCATTTGGTTTGTTGACAACTTCCAGCAATGTTTCATCTGGAGTTGGTGTCTCCAACAAGACACGAATCAGATGGACACAAGATCTCCATGAAAAATTTGTTGAATCAGTAAATCAGCTAGGAGGGGCTGAAAGTAAGTGTGAATTGATGATGATAACGAAACATTTCTCTCTGTTTCATTCTGCCCTCTTTTTTTTTTCCTGTAAGTTTATGCGACCCCTATTGAATTATTGTTTTTTTTGTTCAATCAGAAGCAACTCCAAAAGGGATCTTGAAGTCGATGGATTATGAGGGATTGACCATCTTTCACGTGAAAAGTCACCTGCAGGTCTGATATTTCTATGTGCTTTTCTGTGGCAGTAAGATATTTATTGAAGTAATGCATATGAAATAATAATGTAACACACATGCATTTATTTTTACTTGTAGAAATATCGAATTGCTAAGTACGTCCCTGAGTCAACTAAAGGTAATAGATCTCTCTTATTTAGTTAATTTTTTCAGTGCTTGTTATTCTTATTTGACGGTTTGTGTTTTAATATTAGTTTTATTGAATAGTGGTCTAAGTAATTAGCATGAGCTTTTCAGTTGTCTATAAATGAATATTTATTTCACTTTATAGTCTTTAGTTTATGACAGATATAGATCGCTCACAGGTGCAAAAATTAGTATCTATAGTAGTAACTTTGTGGTAAAAATGTTGAATTATTTTCTTCATAGTTCTACTTGCATAACAGTTGCTTAACAGCGAAGTTCCATTCTGAAGTTACCTGTGTATAACTATAGTTTCGGATGGTAAGTCAATTAGCAGCTTCAAATTATGATTTTTAGATTCTTGAGGTTTCTTCTTCTCTGTTTTCAAGTATAATTAGCCATTCAGGTAACTAAAAATGAGATGTAGGCTACCTGGAATTAGTGAAAGAATTATTTAGTTTAATCTGAGTTTCTTTTAAGGTAAGATGAGAACTTGATATAAACACAAACTTATATACAAGATCCCTGTTAATTCAGTGGCCAAACTGAGTACACTTGAATAGTTTCTTCTTTAGTCTGAACAATAGTATAAGTAGAACATCATGTACTTTGCCATTTATCCTAAACATGGATTTAGTTGTAGAATCAAATTAGGAATGTCTTTCAACCGGTATCTCCATATACATTATTTTATCTTCAGGGCTAATCTGAGATTACTAACAACATGTGTTTTACCCTGCTTCAGGGAAACCTGAGAAGAGGTCTTCCATGAGTGACATGCCACAGCTTGACTTGAAAACGTAAACTTTCTATTTCCGTCCATCATCATTCTTTTGTGGTTCAGATTGTGAATTCTTGGCAGAGATACTTGTCAGTAACTTAATTTTTTTTTCTAGTGGCGTGCAAATCACGGAGGCACTGAGGCTGCAGTTAGATGTCCAGAGGCGTCTACACGAGCAGTTAGAGGTATGCATCTCTAAAACATGTTTTGCTGTGCTAGAAATACCTCTGATGACAGTGAAGTACCTCTTACTACACAATAAAAATACATGTGATTACAGTGAACTTGTGATTTTACCAAAATGTGTTCAAATTTCGTCACTACGCATAAGACTTGAGCATTTCTTTTCCTTTTGTTGTTTGGGTCAGGTTCAACGCAAGTTACAGATGCAAATTGAAGAACAAGGGAAGCAACTTCAGAAGATGTTTGATGAGCAACTCAAAACAAAAAAGAACCTCCTAGAGAACCAAAATCTTGATATCATGTTTTCTGAGGAGCAGTCAGTAAGCTTTGAAACTGTTCCAGTTCCAGTTCCAGCAATAGAAGACAAAGAGACTTCCCATTTCCATTCCAAGATCAGTTAGTTCTGGGAAGCACATGAAACCCTGCCTATCAAGCAGGCAAGAAATGCAATTCGAATAGCTCATAATCATCCAAGCTAACTTGTAAAAAATAGGTATCATTTCTAGTAAAGCTTGAGGATCTACTGGTGGCTACAGTCAGAAAGAATGAAAACCTTGAGGTATATGATTATAAAGATCATCGAAAGATAGATCGATATCCAGATCCATAAACAAGGATCCCGCAAATGAGGTTTAAAAATTTAATGGCTGAAATAATTCATTGATGTGCAGCTAGTTGAGGTCTATATAGAAGATAAACAGCTCTTACTTGAAAGCTATTTCATTTTGTACATATACATGTATATGCACATTCGAAGTTCAAAACGGGGGTGTTTTCATTAAAAAAAAACCGGTGATTTCATTGACATAGAAAATGAGACGCTGCTTACATTTTCACTAATAATTGTCTTAATTTCTCATAGTCATAACTTGAGCTACATGAATCCAGTTGGCACTTTCTATGTGTTGGTTTTGTTTCAAAAACTCTACGCATACTAAAATTGTATCAATAAATCATTTTTTAGAGGCACTTCTTCCATCATTGAATCCTGGTTTTTAAATAGACTACGACTTTTGCCCGTGCAAAAAACACGAGCTAGTCTATTATAAAACAATACCTGCAGATGTAGGTACACTACAACAAAATCGGGCATTAACGACGGTTTTATTTCAGTCGTTAAAAGAACCGTGGATAAAGGTACATTTTTACGACAGAAAATAAACCGTGGATAAAAGTGTAGCATTTGCGACGGCTATTTACGACAGAAAACAAACGGTCGATACTGGTGGCTATTCTCCACGGTTGTTTTATCCGTGGTTAAAAAAACTGTGGATAATATATATTATCCACAGTTTTTATCCGTGGTTAAAATAAACCGCGGTTTCGTCAAGTTTGCTTCGTAAGGGTCATCTCCTTTGTGGGGATGACCTAATCCTTTTGTGGCAGCAGCCATGGGCCATGGCGGTGGAGCCACCGCCGCCGCCGGCTTCCTCCTTCAGCGGCCAAAGGCCCTTCATCGGAAGGGCCGCCCTCCTTTCGTTCGCTATCCTCACTGGTGGGGCGACATCATGGACAGCCGGAACTCGCAGGTTCCAACGCCATTGCGACCAACAGCCTCGTCTACTTCCTCGCCTCCCCTTTGACCTGCAAGAAGGTATGGCGCGGGTTTCTTGTGGCCAGGGTTTTGTTGATTTGTGTGGGTTGTTTGATTTGGGTGTGTAGGCTGATTTGGGGGCGTGGATCCGTTGAATTTTGGTGCGATTTTGTGGTTTGGGTCGAAAAGGCTCAATCTTTGGGCTTATTTGTCTGCTGGCGATGCATCCCTTCATAAGTCGTGGCCACAACTCCTCCATCCGTTGTTAGGCGTTGGACTTGCTTCTTCACATTGTTTCCTTGATGGGTACATCTGTAGTAGCTCCTCCTGCAATTATTTTGTGAAGAATATTAGGTACATATACAACTATACATGGAGGTAACACCTTCAGAGGCTATTTTCATAGTAATTTAGTCATGGTAATCATGCTAAGATTATATTAGAGAATGTCATGAAAACAGCCAAGTTTTGCAGCAAATAGGACTTTATAGTTCACTTGTGCATAAATAAGTTGATTCACTATTTCTAGCTGCTGCTTGGTTTGTTTTAGGTAGAATATTTGTTGTTGTGATGGTTAAGGAAAGTGTTGGCCCAATATATTGTTGTGCTAATTTTGCAGGGAAGTGAATGCGATCATAATGCATAGCACCAGTGTTTCTCTTGTCATGTATGGTTGTGGACGGCGAATTTTTCCCTTGAAGTGCCTGATTTTCCTGTTGAAACTCAGGTTGCTATATAACAAAGATACTGTCAATAAGATAACTGTTTTAGTGACAATGGTACATAAGTATGGTGGATAATTAGATAATAATATTCCATGATGCTACAAAAGGTATTCTGGACATAGCTTCGATTTATCTCTGGATAATGACAACACTATCGATATTGTCCTTCTGTGAACTCGTTACGCAATATAACTTTTGATATACAATATAATGTTATATTGTTCTGCAGTGCTCAAAGAATGTATAATCTGGACAATGAGTCAAAGCTGCTTCCTCGCTCAAAGAATGTTATAATGTTAATTTGTTGTCTCATATAGGTTACCACATATCATATACACTGTAGAACTGGTCACAGTGTCTGCCTGTTGATTTTGTTTAGGCATAGCCCAGATTTCTTTGGAATGGTTACATGCTGGAGGTGCTCATAGAAAACAAGGTATTTTTGTTTTTGTGTTCAAATGGAATTGATCTAGTGCAGTGATGACTAACAATCTAACGTGCCTTTTTTACATTGTGTGCAGCTTGATACATATTTACTTCCTGTAATCCAAGGCAATATCCTAATAGTTTACTTACTCATGACATCTATTATAGTTTGACATCCCCTCATCTTCTACAAGATATATAGCTGTGAATGGAATGTGCCTGCTTGCAGTTTCAATCATTCCTCAGGTGGTTTTCTTTTAGCTCTTACTTAATGGTAGTGATATATCTATGACAATAATTAGATGAGAGGGATGGGGATTTCATCCCTATTGATTACATTGTCGCTTAGTTAGTGGCATAGTATATCTCTATGTTCATTCTTATTGTTCGGCTATCTTGAAACATTGTTGCCCTCTATGCGTTCACAAGTTGAAAGTTTACTAAGTGATGATATTGGATAATTGGATACTTTTTATTTTTCATGCTGTCTACCTCCTGCAAATGGGTCTGGATCTTATAAACAATTGTGCACATAGTCTTTGTTTTGATAAAATCTATCTATTTGACAACTAGTGAAGCACTTTTCATATAATTTTTTTCTTTCATGAGCTATTCATAAAAATGTACTTCATATTTGATCAATGATCTTAGTTCCAGATAGTTCATGGCTGAATCTCTCAGTAAAGCTTAGCTGCAATGACATAGTTGGAGTAAAATTGTCAAGTCATGGATTTTAAAAGTATTATGGCTAATGTTGATGTACAGTTGGAAAAATAAAAGTTGGCTCTTGATAATTAAATGACCAATTATTCTCTTGCTGGTGGTGCTGGGTAAACTACTAGCATATGTGTGTCATAGCATAAATAGAGTATGATTAAATCTGGCTGAAGCTAATGCATATGAGTCAGATGAACAAATTTCCAATTGAATAACATGAAGATGGATATTGTCTTTTTGCGACTTTGGACAATATATGTTGGAATCTACTTTCTGATGACTTGTTGAGGAATGTTTACCTAATCACATGAGTTCTTGTTTCTGCAGGATCTGGCATTTCCACAGATCAGCAAACTAGTTATGCTGCATGCATCATGGTTATATCTGTGCTTCCATTCCTAATTGTTCAAATGCCAAGAATATTGAAATTATCCTTTGGAAGCCATAAGAAGCAAAAGAGCACTTCTCTAACTTTTTCAGAGGTTTGTTTCTCTGACATTGTGTCCCAGTGAACCTATTGAAGGTTGTGATGTTATATAAAGTGTACTTCTTATTGCTGTGTACTTTTAAGTTGTCTATAGCTGTTATTACTCCTTATATTAAATTAAAATATGTACATGCATATAGGTGTAGATGCCATTTGTGATGAAGAAGATTGGCGGGCTCAATATGGTCAAGTCACGAAATCTGGGGATTTTGATGTACTTCCCTTTCCTATAAAAATTTGTGGGATTGGCACATGGATGTGCAAACTATTGGGAGAAAGAGGAAATACCAGGAGGCTAGGCTGGTTGGTAAAAAACCCTCTAAGCTTTATCCTTCCATTCCTTCTGGGGGCGCTCTTTTCACAATTCCTCCCATATGTGAAACACGTCTTGATGTGGTACGAGCTGGACCAGGTCTGCTTCCATGTTCACCAACATATATGTAAAATGATGTTTGTCTTATTTTCAAAAACTAAGAATGTTGTATATGGTGGGGTATTATATGTATTTTATATCATATGCCAATAAGATATCTTCTCAATGGCCATTTTCGCTTCTGGCATAAATTTGTGAAAGCATTTTTTTGGTCATTTAAGCAAAGTAACTTGCTTTAGATACTATTTTTATGAATAATGCTTGTTATCCATATTTAGCATGGTAGCAGCATCAAGCTGCTGTTTTTTTTTATTTTCTTGAAGTCTATACCGACAGATGAAATCTGTCACAAACGAACTAAAACCGTCGCAATATGTATTTAACGGAGTCTAGAATCCGTCTACAAAACTGTCGTTAAAGAATTTTTCGACAGAGAATTTACCGTAGCAAGACATCGTTAGCGACAGTTTGAAGTCCGTCGCTATATCTATCGATAAAGCTAGTTAGCGACGGTTCACCATTATCTGTCGTTCCTGCGCAATACCGAGGCGGGTATTATCGAAGGACTTAGCGACAGAATTTGTCCGTCGTAATAACAGTAGTAACCACGGAAAAGGCACTTTTAGCAACGGATTTTGCCGTCGCTAAAGTCCATTTTTGTTGTAGTGGTAGTGGAGTACTCTTAAAAGCTCATTTGTAGCCATAAATGCCATTTTTATTACGGAGAATGAGGGGAAATAATGTCATTAATTATCCCTAATTAATGTTATAATTATTTATTTTCCAAATAATGTCATTAATTATCTGTAATTAATGTTATAATTATTTATTTGCCAAATTTGCCTCTATATATTTATTACATCTTATTTGCACACTGAAAATAACAAGGGCATTGTTGGCCAAGGGGTGGTAAAATGTCTTGTCTTCTACGAAATATCATATCTGTCCCCTAGCAAATTAAATAATCTAATTGTAATTAATACTTAATCACAGTCTTAAATAAATTTAGAGGGCAATTAGTTGGAATTTCGGTAAAAAAAATCAAAATACAACCGATGCTTTTTAAAGTAGTTAGGGAGTACATGAATCTTTAAAGCTCATCTGTAGCCATAAATACCCACTTTTATTATGGAGAATGAGGGAAAATAATCCGTTTAATTATTTTTAATTAATATTATAATTATTTATTTGCCAAATTTGCCCCTATAAATTGATATTTAGTACATCTAATTTGCACCCTGAAAGTAAGAAAGGCATAATTGGTCAAGGGGTGGCAATATGTATCCTCCTGTATGAAATACCATGTATATATGTCCCCTAACAAATTAACTAATCTAATCGCAATTAACACTTAATCACAATCTTAAACAAATTTAGAGGGTCATTAGCTGGAAATTCTAATAAAAAATCAAAATACAGTTGACAATTTTTAAAGTAGTTAGATTCGATTAGATATTCAAAGATTGTTTGTATCGAAGTGATGCAGGATGAATCTAAACTCCAGCTAAATTTATTCTTTTTCACTTTTAATGAAATTGAATTGCTTTATTATGCAGTGTTATGAATTCAGAGAGAATTTGGTTGTAATGGGGGGGGGGGGGGGAGGAGCATAAATGATAGATTTGCTATTCTAATTAAACCCTAGACACCTAATTAATCTAAAGGTAATGATATTCCTAACCATTTTTTTAGTCCATTTTCTTACTCCGCTTATGTGGCACAAGTTGATCTGCACATCAACCTATGAACCCACTCCTCATCACATGGGTCTATGTTGTGGTTTATTGCCACATAAACGGAGTAGGAAATTGGAGTATAGAAGTGTAGTAATATCATTACCCTTAAACTAAGGCTATGTTTGGTGGGCTTAAACTAAGGCTCTGTCATTTTTAGAATCTAGCTTATTTTGGGAAATCTCCTGAAGAATTCAGAACACCTTTTTTTAATGGCATTTGGTGTAAATTCCCAAAAATAACAGGGGTATTTTTTTTAAAAATGCAGTTTCAGCTAATGATGAGGTTTTTTGTTATCAAATGCCTTTGTCTTCTTTCAGAAATTATAATTTCTACTACCATGACCTAAATTCATCAAATGAAGTGAATTTTGTGTTGTGTTCCTGTATGGAACACGAACAAAATCAGATGCCATGGTGAAAAAAGAGAAAAGAAGAAGAAGAAGGAAAGAGAATAAGGAAAACTGGATTCAATATTACATGCCCAAGAAGGAGGAAGAAGACCTCCCTATAAAGAAAGAGAGGGCATGTCTTCATAGCCTGATTACAAGATATGACCTTTCAGCTTCCTAGGTTGATTACAAGATATGACCTTTCAGCTTTCTAGGTTGATTACAAGATATGACCTTTCAGCTTCCTAGCATAATTACATGATATGACCTTTCAGTTACCAAGGTACAGTTTTACGTGCTGACCTTTCACTTACCAAAATGGGAAGGATTACAAGATGTGGTTCTGCATGCGCGTTGATGTTCACAACACTCCACCACGCTTCTGCTATCGCCTTGTCCGCAAGGCAAGACGGCTCGCCTTCCCCTTTTCCAAAGTACTCCCATATCTCTCATGGTGTCCCCAGAAGATGACCGCCATGCAAAAGACCACCAGTTCCTCTTCAGATTATCCCTTTGTTGAGCTGCTTCTTTGGTCTCCACCGTTGCATGAGCAAGTAACCTCCATAACAAAATAACTTTTGAATCTAAATCTTTCTCAATTTCCCTGATTCGAGACACTTCCACTTGGTACAACTACTGCAGATAATTCGAATAAAGTTGAATGTAGTGTCTTCGAAACTGACATAGATGTCGGATTCTGTCCCAATAAAATCGGTAACACATCTTCTTATGTTGTAGACCAGCCTGAATAGCATAGCGCCACCACACACAAGGATCATAAAAAACAGAGGTCACAGATCTTAGGTGAGATACATCAACACGAGTTCAATACCTTGAAAATGCTTCAACAACTTTTATGCCATCGTGATACTGAGCCTCAGACACAGTTACTGAAACATTAGTTAAGATGAAAGATGCTTTCTCAAAAGGAATATCAGGGTCCTTCTTTTCTTGCTTTCCAAGGCGATCATAATTCAACACTCCATTAATTGGTGAAAGAAAGTACTTCCGATTTCCAGACCAAACAGATTGATTAACAGTTGCAGGTTCATTAATTCCTTCTTCAAAAATCTCTATCCATTCCTTGGGTATAAGGTCCTCCCATTTGTTATTAACCTTCCAAGGAAGAGTGCCAAAAACATGATAGACAGCTCGCCGTTGAAGTTGCAATGACTTGCGCAACAGATCAAGTGCACCACTAGTATCAAAGGTTTCATTCCCTTGCTCATCAATAGTAATAGCAGCAAGTTTTGCCAACATCACTCCAGAACAAAATGGATGTCCTGGAATACTGACAGTATCCTCATATCGTACATGGACATTACTAATGGTAATTTTAAGATTTCCAATAATAGTAGCAATAAGAGAACCCAAGAAGAAGAGTTACCACCAGGAGTGTTTCTAACTTTTGACCGCTTCAATTTTGCTTCAAGAATTGCTGATTCTACCTCCTCAATCGGCTGAAGTTTTGATTCAAACAACTTCTCCTTGTGACGGCCTATCTCATTCTGTGTTTGGGGCTTATCTTCTTCTCTATTTGGATGAGGAATTTCGTCGAACACATGGGGGCCATGAGAAGGTTGGAAAGGCAGTCGTCGCCCGGACTCATTGTGCTGCCATGTCCGGTCGTGACCGCATGCACGGCGATGCCGGCCAAAGAGGCGGAGACGGCTGCACAGCGAGGGCGGTGTCGTGGCGGCCATAGCTTTTGGAAAAATCCCGCCTTTTGGCAGTGAAGCAGGGAAAGGTGGTAGCTTTTCAATCGGCGAGGTGGCGGTGGCCAGAGAGGTTGTTGTGGCCGATGAGGTGGCTGTGATCGGTGGAGTTGAGTGCTGACCCGGGCGGCGATGGAGGGATCGACAGAGGCAGGGGCGGTTGCAGCTGGGATGGAGTTTTCATGGCCGGAGGAGACAATCGTGTCGATGTTGTCGATTGGGAAGGCGATGGTCGTTAAGGCCGCAGCTGGGGCTGAAGAGACAGGCATAGCGACAGTGGAGGAGACAACAAGGATGTCGCGACCCGTTGTGGTGGTGCATAGTCTGAATGAAAGGGAACCAACGGTTGGACAGAGGAGTATGGCGACGACTGGGGAAGGGACACCGGTGGCGGCAACGTCCGGAAGGAAGTCGCTGACGGTGGTGGGGAGTGAACCGGAGGAGAAGGATCTGTATATGAAGAACCTACCGATTTTCCATCGCAAACGAGAATAGCGATCTGAGGATAGTGCGAAGGCCTGGGGGTTGGCGAAGCCGAGTACCAGGTGGTGGGGCTCAGCAACGGTGCCGGCAGCGACGAGGCCGTCGGTGACCTGGCCGGTGACTGAACAGTGATGGAGGTATAGGCCGCCTCAATTCGTTGAATCCGCCTGAGTATGTCGGCACACATATCTAGCACATCGTTCCTCGTTTCGGCGGATCGGAACTGCTCCAATACCAATGTTGTGTTCCCGTATGGAATACGAACAAAATCAGATGCCATGGTGAAAAAAAGAGAAAAGAAGAAGAAGAAGGAAAGAGAATAAGGAAAACTGGATTCAATATTGCATGCCCAAGAAGGAGGAAGAAGACCTCCCTATAAAGAAAGAGAGGGATCTTGAGATAAGAATTGAAGTGCTCCGTAATGCTGTCGAAGTGCTCCGTAATGCTTTGTGTAAAGCTTACTAGTTATTATGAAAAAAAATGAAAAATGGCTTAAAAAATAGTATAAGAATTGAAGGACATTCATGGAGGATTTGTTTTGTAGATACAGCTGGTTGTAAAGAGCCTTCTTTACAGCTCTCTGTAACACCTTTTGTTACACAGTAAAGAGCCTTTTTGTGTGTATAAGTAAACACATATATATATATATATATATATATATATATATATATATATATATATATATATATATATATATATATATATATATATATACCTAACAGCTTCCTGGAGTTGTTCAAGATGAAGATGATAGTAGTTGATTCTCATGTTATCTGTAAGAGCTTCTTGCAGTGTAAAGCTCGCATTGTTGAACTCGCTAATCCCTGCAACATTAATTACTAAAGTTTTTCCATATTACTTGGCCAATGAGCCTGAATTGCTATATTACCTGATTTTTTTGGGCTCATGCCATATAACCTGGTTTCAGGACCTGATCTTTCCATTTTGCCCTCCTAAACACTAAACGTTTTAAATATTACCTTGGTTTCAGGTTTTATACTTTAACGAAGTATATCTCCATTTTTTATCCGTTTTGGCCATTTTTTCGTTCTTCTTTATTTGTAGTGTTCTTTCTTATAACGATGGTATCATCAAGATCTTGAGATAATATCTAAAAAATATAACAAAATCCACATTAAATAACATGTGGTGTCCCAAAATAGTTAGATTATCATCATGACAAGAAAGAGGAAGAAAAATAAAGAGGAACGAAAAAAATGGGTGAAAACGGATAAGAAATGAGAGATATAAATCATTAAAGTATGTCCCCAAAAAATAGCTATCGTGTATTCGAATACACGATAGTCTTGACTATCTTGTATTTGTGTACATCATTATCGTGTCAATGACTACACGATAACAGTGCTATCATGTAATTGCCCATTTTTGTGGCACATGCTTCAACAAATTATATCTCCTTCACTTTTATCTATTTTTGCCCATTTTTTCGTTCTTTTTTATTTTTAGTGCTCTTTCCTATAATGATGATATTATAAGGATCTTGAGATAATATCTAAAAGATATAAAAAATTCACGATAAATAACATGTGGTGTCCCAACATAGCTAGACTATCATCATGACAAGAAAGATGAGGAAAAATAAAAAAGAATGCAAAAAAATCGGTGAAAACGGATAAGAAATGAGAAAGATATAAGTCGTTGAAATATATCCCAAAAAATAGCTATTGTGTGTATTAGATTACACAATAGCCCTAACTATTTTTTATTTGTGTACACTGTTATCGTGTCATTGACAACACGTCGTGTAATTGCCCATTTTTGTGGCACATACGTCAACGAATCATATTTTCTTCATTTCTGATCAGTTTTACCCATTTTTTCTTCCTTATTTTTAATATTTTTTTATAATGATGGTATCATAAGGATTTTGAGATAGTATCTAAAAAATATAGCAAAATCTACAATAAATAGTATGTGGTGTTCTAACATTGTTAGGTTATCATTATGACAAGAAAGATGAGGAAAAATAAGTAAGAATGCAAAAAGAGTCAGTGAAAACAATGCACACAAATACACGATAGTCAAGGCTATCATGTAACTATTATCGTGTAATCGAATACAGGATAACTATTTTTTGGAGACATATTTTAACGATTCATATATATCTCATTTCTTATCCGTTTTCACCGATTGTTTTTGTGTTCTTACTTATTTTTCCTCACCTTTCTTTTCATGATGATAACATATATAACTATGTTGGGACACAACATTCTATTTATCGTAAATTTTATTATATTTTTTTAGATATTATCTCAACATCCTTATAATATCATCATTATAAAAAAAGCACTAAAAATAATGAAGAAAAAATTGACAAAACGGATAACAAATTAGAGAGATATAATTCGTTAAAGTTTGTCCCAAAAAATACCTATCAATATGATAGGAATAATGCTATTTATCGTGGATTTTGCTATATTTTATTAGATATTATCTTAAGATCCTTATGATATTATCATTAAAAGAAATGACAGTGAAAATAAAGAATAACAAAAAAAATGTGCAAGAACATATCAGAAATGAATTAGGATATGATTCATTGAAGTATAACACATGAAACTAGGTAATATGGAAAAGGTTTAAGGTTAGGGTTCAGGAGGGTAAAATGGGAAGATCAGGTCCCGAAACCAGGATATATAGCATGACCCCGAAAAAACCAGGTAATATGGCAATCTGGGCTCATTAGCCAAGTAATATGGAAAAACCTCAACATTAACGAGAACATAAAGAACTCTTATGTATTCTCCCTTTTTATGTATGGTTTTACTTTTATCAAGTGAAATAACATATTGTTTCCCCATGCTTACCATTCTTCTGATGTAAATGAGAGGTTAGTTTACTTCTTCTTTGTGTACAACATTAGTTCTCTTATACCTCAAGAGCAAACATACAGCCAACTTTAAGCAGCCTGAAGTGAAACGCAACATATTAGCATAAATCGCATGGAATCTATGCATTCAAGCATTACTATCTGCATGAATTTTTCACTTGCAGGGCGATAGGTACTCCATTCCTAGCCCCTAGAGCCAAATCAAGTCATGTGTTACAATGTTCTTGTAGATGAAAAGCATTGCTAACTGGGAGGGTAAAAAATTACCTGAGAGATTGCTGCGTGCACCAGTTGTGTAGCTCAAGGAATTGCTGCTAGTTGGAGGAGTATCACTAGCATAATTAGCAGTGTAGTAATTCAATCCAATGAAGTTGAAAGAGCATTTCACCATGTGAGACTGTTCCTTGGTGAACTTGGGCAGCAGAGTTCCTACCAATGATCTCATTGAGGACGGGTATTGGCTCTTGGTCAAGGGATCCATAAGCCTACAAAATCACATACAAAAGACAAGCAAGCGGGCGATTAACACAATTTAATGCATTTTTAAATAGCCAATTAATTAGATTGGGTTTATGTACGCAAGGACAATTCATAGTTAGGGATCTCGTTATACTCATCATCCATACATGAAGTCTATTGCTCGCATAGCACCCTGTTTGTGGGCAGTTGATGAGGAAGCTGGCACCATCCAGTGGGACACTAGGGTTATTCCAATTATTCCATTTTGAGAGGCCTACAAGGGTATTCAAGTGTTGTTTAGCATGAACATAAAAACTCGTGGGCTGACAACCCCAAGTATATTCATGTAAGACCCAGAAAAACAGTATGTTGAAAAAGCAACAAAATTACATTTTTGCAAACCATTGACAAATCGTCACCAACATGAAATTGTGTTGATGGTTTAAGGCAGTTTAGTCCTTACAATTTTTAATGAGATTAGACTTAAATACAAATTATAAAAAGATTATTAACCATAATTGAGTCACTCTTTGCACGTCCTAGGTTCAAAAGGAGGCAAGGAGACTAGGGTTTGAGGCTAAGAGAAGGAGAAGAGGATCTCAATTTAAGATTATCGGAATCCAAATAGGAAAGCTAGTGACTACATAGATCCATATTACCCTATGATAAAATCATGGGATTCACATATTTACTGTGATGTACCTTGGATAATGTAAAACATGATTCTTTGAGGATTATTTGAATGATTGAATAATCTATTATGATTTGATGAATTGATGGTTATCTAGCATGATATAGTTGCTCTATTATGCCTCTAGAAAGATTGATGTATTCTTCGGTCATGAGGACACATGATTTTATAGAGATTTGTTGGATGAATGAGTTGTTTGATGGAAAATTTGCTTTTCACATGATTGATTGCATGATATGATAAAAAAATGTTCATGGTGAGAAAATATGATGATTTGTATGTAAAATCATACTGTAATGAATTGTATAATAATTCATTATTGATGTTATGCTAAAATGATAATTTTTACATGAAAAGATTGTGATTTGAATAGAATGAAAAATGCGAATTTGCATCTGTTAGGGGCACTGACACATCTCACTAACACCAAGTTGTGTCTATGACAATGTGTCAATGACCCAAATTAGTAACAAAGATGTGATTATATATATTTGCTTATTAAGAGGATAGGAGGGTCATAATGCTCATAAATTGTGAGTATGACAAAGGAAGTAGAATTTCGTTATGTGAACCACTAACATAGTTCACCGAAATGAAAAGGTGTCGATGCCTAGATGTTGATGGGCAAGAGAGTAGAGCAAACCGAGGAATTTTGGAATAAGGCTATGTTCTAGGGCCATGGTTTTAAAACCCGGACCGGCCTGACCAGTTTGACCCGATTCGACTTGAGCCAACCGCTTTTTCGAGTCGGGTCGGCTGGGTAGATTGATCTGGCCAGTCGAACCGGCGACCCAGCCGATCGGGTCGGGTTTTACCCCTCCCTTTCCCTCGCCAACGCTATCGCCGCCCCCTACCCACGCCAGCACCGCTGCCATCATATTGCCAAGTCTATCGCCTCATTGAGCTAAGGGAACCCGCGCCCCCCTCCCCCAGTCGTTGTCACCTCGTTGAGCCTTGGGGCCCCAATGCCATCATCGCCCCGTTGTGCCAAGCGGGCCAGCCCCCCCTCCCCCGACGACTGCTTGGGGAGGCTGGAGCCCCCCCCTCCTCCCCTCGTGTGTTGCTAGACACAACTCCATTCAAGTCGTGTATATAATCAAAATGTCATAACTCACTTATTTTTTATCTGTTTTCGCCCATATTTTCCCTTCTTCCTTTATTTTCGTCATCTTCCTCCTCATGAGGATGGCCAAAATTTCTAAAACCCATCTACTAGTGGATATGTTAAATTTCCAAAGAGGGAACATGTGATGAAGCCATTATTAATTTCCTTTATTATTATTATTTTCATCCTCATCTATCCTCATGTGGAGAAAAATGAGGAAAAATAAGGATGTCACGCCCCAAATTTCAAAACCTCGATTAGAGCGCAGAAGCTACCAATCACAACAATGTCAGGAGGTTTGAGATCTGGGATGCGACCGAATACTCGACCGTCCACATTCCCATAAACCAGAATATGGGATCATATAGGTTCGAAATGACTAAACAATATTCATGTACTCAAATTTTAAAATAACAATATCAAAAGACTACTTAGTCTATTACAATGAATTTAGTCAGCACAAATTCAATTCTTTAGAATCTTGGTACACAGGCCAACAAGTCACAAAGATCATCATAATAAAACATAATAAAATCATCTTCATGCTGCAATCATCCCAAAGATCTCCAACAAAGATAATAGTTCAGCTTTTCTCCTTCTTGATTCCTGCATCAAAGGATGCATGAGTATTCCAGAAGAAATACCTAGTAGGATGCCAAGAAAACCCACAAAGCAAATATATAAAAGATACTGACATCAAGATATAAAAGGTAAGGATAAAATTCAACAACATCAGGAGTAGCAAATACTGAGTTTACTTACCTTAATATTGGTCATACTCATAGACCATTACTGTTCAAGATAAAGATAGAATAGTCATCAAACTCCAAACGTACAATGCGTAAGGAGGAACAATAATAGATACAGGCTCTAACATCCAAAGTGTAGGAGACAACAATTTATGCTCTCAGCTCAGTCCACTTCCCGTATGGACATCAATACCAGAACATCCTAGAGGTTCTTCAGAGGAACCCGGCCATGCATCTAGGGATGCTGGCCTCATCGGTGCTTATGGGCACAATGGGCGGAGACTATAAGACCTTCCGTAATATCTTATAATCTAAGTACGTACATTTGCCTTCATCGGCTGAACTACAGAGGTTTATTAAATAATCTGAGATCACAGAGGATCTAGCAATGACTCTTGAGCATACTATGATTCCACTCTAAGAATATCCATCAATAACCCTTAGTGGATAAACAATTTACATCAAACTGAATTAATATAGAATTAACAGGAGCTCTCTCATCTAGAGACTTATACTACAATCTTTCTGTAACTGACTCACAGAGAAGTACGATAACAATCTCATTGATACAATCTGGATAGACTCACATCGGAGTACACAAAGAATTCTTGTGATCAAACATTAGAGGACTCAAATCGAGACTCATCAAAGATTTACACAACGAGCATCTTCACCGTACCTAACCCTAGATATGATAATTCCCCATGAACATTGACACAGGATTCGCATTTCCAAAAGTAAGACGGGTAATAGGATACGAGGTGTAGAATTTCAACAGGGAACTCTATGGACTTGAAACCATTCAAAACACTTGATACTAAAGACATTCAATCCCAGACAAAAGGACTCCATTCCACGACCTTACGCATAATTTAATATTGCTGTAATTAGTATCATCTCAGTTTTTTCCGCATTACATATGATTATTAATGCCATATTTACCCATAACTTGTAGTCTTAATATGAATTAGGATTTTAGTACTTAACACTGTGCTCTGACTCTCACACAACATACCACTTTCAATGATCACCACAGTCTACACATTATACATCCTATTCTGAAATTTTTATCACACATAGCCCCGGATGTCTAGTTTATAATCCAACAAACAGCATAATTTTCTGATTTTTGTAGAATTATTTAGTAATTTCTGATTACTGCTTGTAGGAACAGAAATAGTTCTAGCTGAGAGCAATCATATTCTTAAGCTACATTGATTAGTTGATGATATATACATAATTAATTGATTAATCACTCTTACTGACATTAGCTACTCACCCCTTACATAATTTACATAACCCAATTGGTCCTGAAATTCTATAATTTCCTTTATCTTATGATGTGCTTTTTACCACCCGATTGGTTAATACATAATATAACTCCATTAAGCTCATATTATTTAAAGAAGACACATAATAACAGACACCGAAATGTATAATCATGTCCTGAAATGACTCAAAGAATCTGGTTTTGCATCATCAGAGGTAGGGTATAGGAATTATTATAAATTTGGAGAAGTATTTCATGTGATACCTTCGATTAGGGTTAATAACATGAATTTGGGACAAGCATACCATAGAGTCGATATAAATCGATTAACAGATATATCAAACCAATTGAACAGGCCACAACAAGATGTTCAACAGTAGTAAAAAATTTTACATATCAAACGAGGTGGGGATGTCATCTAGACACTAGGACGAGAATAATAGATGTATACACTTACCCGAGTGCAATAATTCATGCATGCACTGAATATCATCATAATACATGACATGAAACAATACCCATCCAAACATGACATCAATATACTCTTGAATCAATCATAATTCAGTCATTTCATATGATTAATCTCAATAGATTACAAAGAACGAGATTCCTAGGAAAAGAAACATCCTACCCCTTCAATGACGAAACCTATAAAACTTTGAATGTGTACCGGCTCTACCTCGCACCACCTTCTCTAATTTGTCGATCCAGCAAGAGGCACGATCAAAACTATAGTAGGATTGATGCTGATTGGAAGCAGGAAGAGAGGAACAAGTGCACCACTCCCGTTGCATGATCGTTTAAAATTAAAACCCTTGCAAGTGCACAAGGCAATTGTACTACGGTGAGTATTAAAAAGGGTTGTCGAACGTCAGGGACGGATTAATCTTTTACTAAATTCAAAAGAAAGTAGCAATGTTGATTCTAGACTAAGAAAGCAATGAACTTTAACTAAACTAAGTGAGATTTAATCAATATGGAGAAGACTAAGGCTTCGAATCCACCACAATAAACTAATGTATCGTCTCTCTCTCTCTTTTGAATAAAGATTTCCAATTGGCTAGCATATTCCTCTCGGACATACACTTGTCAACTCAAAATATAGTGCTCTCCTCTCGGATGTAACACATAAAATAATTAAAACATGGAATTGTGATCTATCTCTCTCGAGTATAAACCAATGAAACTTTGTTGATATATAACACCTCAGTCTACTCACGTTCCTCTCGGATACGCAAGTATTCTTCGGATTGAAACTCACAAGAATTCACTCTTGTCTCTCTCGAGTACAAAGAACAAATCTTTATTGAATTAACGGTGATTACACAATAAAATCCATACACCAACTAGAGTAAAAACATAAGATGAGAGAAAAGAAACTACACAACCAGATTATTGGGCTTCATCTACGCCTTGGAAAGGTGTTAGCCTCGCATCGGAAGAGAAATCATCATCGTGTTCTTCATGTTCTTCATCTTCTTCTCTCCTTTGCTCTAGCCTCCAATTTTGCTCTAGATTCTCCAAGGGTTGAATATGTGGTGCCCAAAACGTTCTCCCATAAGGCCTATTTATAATAGTGAAGAGAAACCACGAAGTCCCCTTCCAAATCCAAGTCGAAATAGGTCTTATTTCAGTTTGCCGCATACGGCGATCGATCGCTCCGTATTGACGATCGTTCGCTGTCCGATCGATAGCAATTCCTTCGTTATTTTACCCCGATCGATCGCTTTGGCGATCGACGCCGTATGATACCAATCGATCGTAGTTACTGTCTTGCGCGATTGAAAAATTTCAGTAGATACGATCGATCGTTTTGAGTCCGATCGATCGTTTCCTTTAATACACTGATTTAGCGGCTCTGGCGATCGATCGCATTGATAGCCGATCGATCGTAGTTACTGTTCATAAACTTCAAATGGCTATAACTTTCTGTCCCGAACTCTGAATTGCGCGTGATTGGTGGCGTTGGAAAGCTGACTTCTTGAGCTTTAAGATGAGACTTGAATCAGTCCAATTCCGATATTTGTACACGAAGTTTTGATGATTTAACCGTTCAAATTACTTTTCTCCTCATTTCTGTGTATTACTCTTTATTTCCTACAAAAACCAAAAACTATATTAAAGTAGTAGTTATTCTAATCAAACACCAGTATAAATATAAGTTTAGGAGATAATAAAACGCATATTTCATGAGTAGATCACACCCCCAAACTTAGATTTTGCTAGTCCCTAGCAAAACAAAACAAAACAAAATGAAACAATTAAACTAAGGAACTAATGCATAAAAGTAAACACCACTAATGCATAAAAGTAAACACCACTTTCGTAGGGAACACGATTGCATTGAGCATATGCAACAAGCCGTTAAACCTCTAGGTGTCCCTAGTAGGACGAGTGTTGTCTCGTGAGGGTTTGCAGCCATGTTACCCACAAACATGTATTTATTAATCTAATTAACCTAAGTGCAAAAATAAAGCAAAAATTAAAACATTGCAAAACACACAACCTATTATCCCTTCAAATGCAAACTACAATGCTTAAGAGAATTAACCACATGTACTTGGTTCATAATCAACAGGAATATAGAAGCCCTCAAGTAAGTGGTTTTATTCCACACTTTCATCTTGGAAATTTCTGCTCAATATTATATAGCATGATAACATAAATAGTAGAAAGTGTAGAACATTGTAGTAATACATTCTAAATTTCTGTTTGTACAGATCCAGTGTTACCCATTAACCAAAGAACATCAGAATCTACATAGTCATCGTAATCTTTAGGTTCATGATAGCACAGATCTGCGCACCTCCTTCGGGTCCAACATTCTAGATTTGAGAGGATAATACACCACAGACTTCTTCTATTTTTTTTTCGCTAGGACTGTGTAAGGCCTGACTTCAAGATGCTTAGGTTTAGCAATGACTCAGGCCAATGACTCCCAACCAAATTGGCTTAGGGCATTAGGTTTTAAGAAGACCGCTTCGGGCCCGAGCATCAGCCTAAGTTAATCCTATAAAGTCAAGCAGCCCCTTTTCTTTCATTTTATTTTCATTTTTTCGCATTTTCATTTTCATCATTCATATTTTCAGCACATCTTTATCTTGTCCAGGCTGTATTATACTCTCAACCTATTTCCAGTTCCAATCCCTTGCCATAGCCAAGTAAATGGTCTATCATGATCTTTTAAGCTCAACAGATAACTACACATCATCCAATGACTCTGACTAAAGACATCCCACTGTAAATTAGCATTCAACAAATCTCTAGATGGTATTACTTTATGTACTAGTGTGTGTGAGTGAGTTTTCTTAGTTCAAGCACTTGTTCCAAGAGAACTGTAACAGAAAGATATGCTCAGTTAAGTGTATCTATCCTCCAGTATACTTACTCACACTTCCAATGTCAATTAATCTCCTAAGAATTGTAACATGCATTATTACGGGATAAACTATCAAAACCTATGAAAAAGTACTAACAAACAACTTAAAAACTAATCAAAATTTTATTTTTTATTTTTCTAATTTTTATTTTTATGAAAGTAATATTCCCTCCCCAAACCTATTATGAACATTGTCCTCAATGTGAACAAAAATATAAAATGACAATGATCATATAAAAAAAAAATCAGATAAAGGAGTGAATACACCTGAATACATGGGTTACCTCCCACCAAGCGCTAAGTTTAACGTCTTCAGCCAGACGAAACTCTATTTATCCAACTTATCCAGGGTCTTTCAATCCAACGTTCAGTCCCTGAGTGGTTCTACTGCACACATTAAAGTTAACAAAACAAGTAGCAAGTGGATCAGTAGGACAAAACCATGGGGGTGCACCATCCACCAGAGTATCGATCTTATGAACTGCATAATAATCACCTGGAGGTGGATGTTATTTTTGGGCAGTAAAAACATTCAGTTTGACATTTAAATTTCCAAAAGACAATTGCAGCACCCCATCCCGACAATTTATAATAGCGTTGGACGTCGCCAGGAATGGACGTCCCAAAATTATTGGAATCTGACTACCAGTGTTCGGTACAGGTTGTGTATCTAGGACAATAAAATCCACAGGAAAGAAAAATTTATCAACCTGTACTAGAACATCTTCAATAACACCACGTGGAGTTTTAATGGATCGGTCTGCAAGTTGTAGTGTTATTGTAGTCGGTTTCAATTCCCCCAACCCAAGTTGCTCATACACAGAGTAAGGCAACAAATTTACACTCGCCCCCAAATCTAATAATGCCCTGTCAACAGTATGGTTCCCTATAACACATGAAATTGTTGAACATCCTGGGTCCTTATATTTTGGTGGAAGATTGTTTGTTAATAGGGAACTCACCTGCTCAGTAAGAAAGACCTTTTTAGTCACATTAGATTTAGCTTTTCGCTTTTGGGTACAAAGGTCTTTCAGGAATTTGGCATATGTAAGGACTTGTTTAATGGAATCTAACAATGGGAGATTGACCTTAACCTGTTTAAACACCTCGAACATCTCCTCCGTCTTTTGGTGAGATTTACTAAACGGGGAGGGTTTGTCCAAGTACCTTGGGAATATAAGATCTCTCTTTCTGGCCCCCGGGTTGGTTATCCGGTGGGGTTTTAGAACTAACAGGTATGGCTTTGATGGAATTGGGTTCTTTGTCTTCCTCATGGGAAGGTGTCTCACTCAAAGGGCCAACAAATGAATCCCGAACCCTGTTGTCAACTTGTTTACCGCTCCTCAAGGTGGTTATGGCTTGTACTTGTTCAGGAGGGTAATGGGAGGCCTCAGCTACAAACTGGCCTCTAGGGTTTTGTTGGGGTTGGCTCGGCAAGGTCCCTGCTTCTCTACGGTTCATGGATTGGGCCAGCTGTCCTAATTGGGTCTCGATCTTGGCAATAGATTGTGTATGAGAATGGACTAGCTGGGCCTTGGTTCTTAGCTCACCTGTCAGCTCTCTGTATTTGGTTTCTATCTTGGCGTCCACCTTGGCTTCCATCGCATTAAAAGATGAGAGGAGGGGGAGGGTAGATTGGGTGGCTAGCATTTGGCTCATCTGATCTTCGAAGGATGGTTTCTTATTGTTTTGGCCAAAGGGAGGATTTGTGGCTGGTTGGTAAGATTGAGTTGGGTTTGAGAATTCTTATCTTGGGGCCTGATTGAAAGTGGGCCCCTAGTTAGGTTGTTTCCAGGCAAAATTTGGATGATTTTGCCACCCCGAATTATAGGTATTTGAGTAGGGGTTATTGGCTCGAGGATATCCTTGTGCAAAGTTGGCATGCTCCTGGACAAGATCTGGATATTGGGAGGCAGAGGGGCAGTCAACTATAGTGTGCATAGGGCTGGCACAGATGGCACAGGCATCTTGAGAGGTTGGGGTATAAGGTGGAGTCTGTGAGAAAAACCTGTCAAACCGCTCAGTAAGGGATGCCACTTGGTGTTCTAGGTTTGTGGTAGCTTTAACATCATACATGCCTCCCCTTGAGGCACTCCTGCCAGGCATATGGCCTTCAGATCTGTAGAGGGTGGCACTGTGTAAAGAGTTTTTGCTCAGGTCCTCTAATAGATCCCAAGCATCATCCGGGGTTTTCTTCATGAATGTGCCTCCACAGGAGGCATCTATTAGGGTCTTATGCTGATCGCACACACCCTCATGAAATCTCTGTACTAATTGCCACTTGGGTACATCATGGTGGGTACAGGACCGGAGTAAGGATTTCATCCTCTCCCAGCTTTCATGGAATTGTTCATTAGGTGTCTGGGTAAAGGTGATGATTTCATGGCGGATCTTATTGGTCCACCCCACAGGAAAGTATTTCTTGAGGAATTTGGCCTGAAGTTCCTCCCAAGTGGAAATAGAATTATGCTCAAGGGAGTATAGCCATTCCTTGGCCCTATCTTTTAAGGTGAAGGGGAACAACCTAAGGCGCACCTGGTCATCAGATAGTGTAAGTTTAAAGGTTGTGTTAACCGCCAGGAAGTTTTGTAGGTGCCTATAGGGGTTCTCATTCAATTGGCCATGGTATGTGGGCAGCATCTGGATGATGTTTGGCTTAATTTCAAAATTAGCCACGGTTGCTGGAAGTAGGATACAGGAAGGGGAGGTGTAGGCAGTGGGACGGTAGTAGTCTTGCAGGGTACGGGCATGGGACATTAGTGGATTCTGGTTTAGGCCATTCCCACCCCCAAGGTTTATGTTGTCCACCATTGGATGAATTTCAGGGATTGGGCTAGGAGTTCTACAGATTCTATATAGGCGCTCAGGATCAGGATCAAAGGCAAGGTCGGGGTTCAGGGAACGACGACCATGCATGCACAATAAAAATCAAACAAAACCTGTGCAATCCTAATAGCGACAACTAGCAAGCATCAGTCCTAGATAGCGACAACTAGCAACCTAATAGCGATAACTAGCACGTCATGCAATCCCACAAAGAAAAGAAAAACACCAAGCACCCAAAGTTACTCTAAAAGAAGGTTAAGAGAGTGCAAATAGTGGGAAGGGATGGCCCTTCCAACGATGACGAAAATCAGCGTCCTCTCTTAATCCTACAAAAGAAGAAGAACGAAATTAAGCGACTGAAAATAAATCTAAATTAAACTAAACTACTCTAACACTAACTATGCTAAGAATTTAGTAAACTATTGAGCCGTCCCCGGCAACGGCGCCAAAAACTTGATCGTTTAAAATTAAAACCCTTGCAAGTGCACAAGGCAATTGTACTACGGTGAGTATTAAAAAGGGTTGTCGAACCTCAGGGACGGATTAATCTTTTATTAAATTCAAAAGAAAGTAGCAATGTTGATTCTAGACTAAGAAAGCAATGAACTTTAACTAAACTAAGTGAGATTTAATCAATATGGAGAAGACCAAGGCTTCGAATCCACCACAATAAACTAATGTATCATCTCTCTCTCTCTTTTGAATAAAGATTTCCAATTGGCTAGCATATTCCGCTCGGACATACACTTGTCAACTCAAAATATAGTGCTCTCCTCTCGGATGTAACACATAAAACAATTAAAACATTGAATTGTGATCTATCTCTCTCGAGTATAAACCAATGAAACTTTATTGATATATAACACCTCAGTCTACTCACGTTCCTCTCGGATACACAAGTATTCTTCGGATTGAAACTCACAAGAATTCACTCTTGTCTCTCTCGAGTACAAAGAACAAATCTTTATTGAATTAACAGTGATTACACAATAAAATCCATACACCAACTAGAGTAAAAATATAAGATGAGAGAAAAGAAACTACACAACCAGATTATTGGGCTTCATCTACGCCTTGGAAAGGTGTTTAGCCTCGCATCGGAAGAGAAATCATTATCGTGTTCCTCATGTTCTTCATCTTCTTCTCTCCTTTGCTCTAGCCTCCAATTTTGCTCTAGATTCTCCAAGGGTTGAATATGTGGTGCCCAAAACGTTCTCCCATAAGGCCTATTTATAATATTGAAGAGAAACCATGAAGTCCCCTTCCAAATCCAAGTAGAAATAGGTCTTATTTCGGTTTGCCGCATACAGCGATCGATCACTCCGTATTGACGATCGTTTGCTGTCCGATCGATCGCAATTCCTTCGTTATTTTACCCCGATCGATCGCTTTGGCGATCGACGCCGTATGATACCGATCGATCGTAGTTATTGTCTTGCACGATTGAAAAATTCCAGTAGATACGATCGATCGTTTTGAGTCTGATCAATCGTTTCCTTTAATACACTGATTTAGCGACTCTGGCGATCGATGGCATTGATAGCCGATCGATCATAGTTGCTGTTCATAAACTTCAAATGGCTATAACTTTCTGTCCCGAACTCCGAATTGCGCGTGATTGGTAGCGTTGGAAAGCTGACTTCTTGAACTTTAACATGAGACTTAAATCAGTCCAATCCAACATTTGTATACGAAGTTATAATGATTTAACCATTCGAGTTACTTTTCTCCTCATTTCTGTGTATTACTCTTTATTTCCTACAAAAAGCAAAAACTATATTAAAGTAGTAGTTATTCTAATCAAACACCAGTATAAATATAAGTTTAGGAGATAACAAAATGCATATTTCATGAGTAGATCATTGCACGACTCCCAAGGCCACCAAAAAGATGTTGGCTTCTCCTCTCTTGGTTTTAAATAGGTGAAGTCCTTAATCTTTCCATTAAATCTCCACATTCGATCAATCCATCATCCAATGGTCATGGTTTAGTCCACCAAGATCTCCACAACCCAGACGTGGTCCACGTCTTTACTCAGTTTTGGTTACAAATCCAATAAGGTAGGGATTTAAACTAATTTAATTTGTTACCTTTACGAGTTGGGTAACTTCCCAATTTAAATTCAAATCTTGAACGCCTTTCTTAGCCAAGTGGCACCCTCACCTTGATTGCAAAATAACTTGTAAATCATTCCATTAACTTCTAAATGAAATCCCTTCAATTACTCAAGTTTACCATAAGTAAAACTTCCTATTTTAAATCAAAATCAAATAGGTTACAAATTATGAATTTCATCTCCAATCTCCCCACGATTTGCTCTCACAACTACAACTAACCAAGTCATGACACATCTCCCACGTGCACAATGCCCTAGGCACTGTGTCCACATGGCTCTAGCTCTCAGGTACTCCTATGTCTGGTGCATGGCTCTCAGATGGGCGACTCTAATGCTCTGCATATGCGATGTGCCACTCCACCTTGTACAACTACTATAACATACAACTAACCTGTCTTGTCTCAACCATAAGTGTAACCACACGGGACATAACCTTGCTCTGGCGCCCAGGTGACCTTAACGTCCAGGTGAACCTGGCGCCCAGTGCATCTGACGTCCCGTGTTCCTTCGGCTTCTGGTACATGCATGCAAAACTTACCAAAAATAACATCTTGCATTACGATGATCCAATTTAATAAATCAAGATACTCAAACGTGTCAAGACACTCTGTACTCATACCCTAGCGCCAGGCCAGCCTCAGCACCAGGGCTAGTCCTCGCGCCCTGGTGTCCTGCCTAATCTGGTTTATCGATTCCACACTTTCACAAGCATCAAAATAATAACTCAATATACCAAATCATAAGACATCACCAAAAATCAAACAGGCAGCAAAACTTTCCTAGTTTAGACCAGTTTTCTAAAATAGCAGCTTTAGCAAACATACCGATTTGAATTATTATCACATGGATAAAAAATGAACAAATTATGACATTTTGAAGTTTGTTGTAAAATCGTGTCTTTATGTACATGACTCCAATTCAAGTCATGTGCTCGTGCACATGACCTGAGTGGAGTCGTATCTTGTTGGGTTGACGAATATACAAATAGTATTTGCCACTCGCTGACGAGTATTTCACACATTTTCCCATTTTTATCCTCTTAGTTGATGTACACAAGCGGTTCAAGCACCAATGGGTGACTGTAACATGTGTTTCTTTACATGTAGATCTCAACTTTTGTATTCTCTGCCTTGATCTCAACTTTTGGTGATATTCTCCACCACTAGACATGCAATTACTACTCTCAATTATTATTAAGCATACATTAACATGATATGGTAATTCGTGTTCTTGATCGGACACACGAATTACTAATGAATTCACTAACGTTCTGGATCGGACACAAAAGTTCCTCCATTATTATGTAATCAATCCTATCCTTGATCGGGCATAGAATCAATCACAACTCTATTATAATGCAATTAATCTTATCCTTGATCGGGCATAAAATCAATCACAATATCTAATTTCATTCATAATCAATCAAGTCTATGATCAAGCACTCAAAAGAAATTCATGAAATCGCATTAAGCATGAATCATAATCAACTTTATAGAATTAAACTATCAAGAGTAGCAATACACATCTAGGGCTTCATCAAGCCTTGAGAAGGAATTTAGTTACACATAGAAAGGGAGAAAAGAAAAGCCTGTTTATGTAGATCCATCGTCA
Organism: Houttuynia cordata; assembly: GCA_039654745.1. Classification (NCBI taxonomy): domain Eukaryota; kingdom Viridiplantae; phylum Streptophyta; class Magnoliopsida; order Piperales; family Saururaceae; genus Houttuynia; species Houttuynia cordata. The sequence continues at coordinate 68,205,180 of CM077502.1, forward strand.
TGAATCCTTCTTCTTCTTTGCTCCAAAAGACCTCTTCTCTTCCTCCTGTCTAGCCTCCAATAAAGCTCTGGTTCTCCAAGGTTGAATGCCCAAAACGTTCTCCTATAAGGCCTATTTATAAGAGTGAAGAGAAACCACAAAGTTTCCTTCCAAATCCAAGTCGAAATAGGTCTTATTTTGGTTTTCCACAGACGGCGATCGATCGCTCCGTATTGACAATCGTTCACTGTCCGATCGATCGTAATTCCTTCATTATTTTCCTCCGATCGACGCCATATGATACCGATCGATCGTAGTTACTGTCTTGCGCAATTAAAAAATTTCAGTAGATGCGATTGATATTTTGAGGTCCGATCGATCGTTTCCTTTAATACACTGCTTTTGCGGCTCTGGCGATCGATCACATTGGTAGCCGATCGATCATAGTTACTGTTCATAAACTTCAAATGGCTATAACTTTCTATCCCGAACTCCGAATTGTGCATGGTTGGTGGCGTTAGAAAGCTGACTTCTTGATCTTTAACATGAAGCTTAAATCAGACCAATCCAATATTTGTACACGAAGTTATGATGATTTAACCATTCAAGTTACTTTTCACCTTATTTCTGTATATTACTCTTGTTTCCTAGAAAAACCAAAAACTATATTAAAGTAGTAGTTATTTTAATCAAATACTGGCATAATCATAAGTTTAGGAGATAATAAAATGTCTATTTCATGTATAGATCAGATGTGACGGATAGGGCTTCGTCTTCGGCCTCCCCCTTGGCCTCTTGGTTTTTGGTAGAAGGATGAGATGCTCTCCCACAGGTGGCTCTGCACGTACTGGCATGTCATCATGGGCGATCGGGAAAACTGTTTCACTGAGTAGTTCAATAATTCCCTCGAAAAGCATACGTTGGTGATCCTCCATTGGCAGATATGGCAACACATGGATGGATACATGGCGTACCTTCAATTTGCCACATCCTGCAAGTACAAGTGAGGTCAGTGAGATTCATCCTTAAATGTCCATCCTCGGAAACCACCTCCATCAAATTCTCATTACACTCCGCAACCAATAGCCCCCGAGATTGGTGGTCAGTTCATTGAGCCAGTCGTTGACTTCTAGAATCAGGTAAGAATCCCAGTTCTTACTCACCCTTCTCGCTTCGTTCATCTTGATCATTATCTTCATTCGAATGCTATCAAACAAAGCAAGAATTGGCATGTCGCGCTCCGGCTTGACATTTATTGAAAGTCTCGGCAGTGTTATTTAAAAGGTGGTTGTATCTCTCACCTTAGAAGAGGGCATTGCACTAATTCTCAGGTTGATTTTGCCATGGCCCAATCATATGCTACTTTAAAATGCTTGCGGAGGTGAGTTAATGCAACCTGAGAGCCATGCATATCACTTGCTTTTGCAACATCATTAATCAAGTATGCAATTTATTTTTTTGTTGCCTTTTTGTTTCTTTAACCTTGTGCCCTTTCAAACCTATCTTCAGTAAGTTGCACTCCAAGTGTCGCATGCAATAGCCATGGAATCCGTCCCCAAACAACTTTGCAACCGCTTCGAGCAGTCCTTTGTCCCTATCGGACACCAATGTGAATACCCTCGCAAAGCCAACTACATGCCGCACATGTTGTAAGAACCACAACCAATTATCCTTAGTTTCATTATCAACAACTCCATAGGCTAAGGGGAAGATGTGGTTACCTCCATCAACTGCAGTGGCTGCTAGAAGAGTTCCCTTTGCCTTCCCATAAAGATGAGCCCCATCAAGAAAAAGCAATGGCCGACAATGTTGGAACCCTTGAATGCATGCATTCAATGCGACGAAGCAACGTAAAAACTTCCTGTTTCTTCGATTAACCTCATACTTCACTACACTCCTCGGGTTTGTCTCCACTACTTTGTTGCAATACCAAGGGATGTCGTTGTAAGTGTCACGCCCCAAATTTTATTAAACCCAAAATACGCGGAAGCGATATCCCAATAAAGGTGGTTGGGTATAAAATCTGAGACGGACCGAATACTCGAATCATCACATACCCATTTCCATACATGGGTTTTGCAGGAATGTTGACTTAAATAATATTCATTGTACCTGAATTATAAATAATAAAGCTTTAACACTAATAGTTAAATTATTACAGAAAATAAATGGTCTCCCAATAATATGATATCAAAAGTCAGGCACACAGGCCACAAGTAACAAAGTTCAACAACTAAAACACTAAAATAAAAATCTTCATTTCCAACTCCGTAGTCAATCTCCACTTCCACCTGCTCAGCATCATTCTTTCTTAATTCCTGCATCGAAGGATGCATGAGTATTTCGAACGAAATACGCAGTAGGATACCAAAAACCCCACTGATAATGGATTAACAAATTCCAAAGGAAAAGAAGATTGAATATCAAAAGTATTATGGAAATAAGGAATCAATAATCAGGTTTTGGAAAATTAGCAAAACAAGCTATCACCAAACACCGGAAAACTCATATGTATCGATAGAATCAACAACTAAGTTAGACTCCAACATACTGTGTGTAAAGAGTCAACAATTTTTGCTCACTGGTCAGTCCCCTGTAGACATCTATGCCAGAACATCCTAGAGGTTCTTCAGAGGAACCCGGCCATGCGTCTAGGGATGCTGGCCCCATCGGTGCTTACAGGCACAATGGGCGGAGACTGCAGACCTTCCGTAATGTCATACAGTCTAAGTGCACGCGTTGCCGTCATCGGCTGATTGAGGTTCGTAAAATCTGAGATCACAGAGGATCTTGCAATGGCTCTAGAGCATACTAGGATTTCCACTCGAAGAGTTTTATCATGACTCTCGTGGAAGAAACAATTTTCATAGGTTTAAAGCTAACTGTACGACAACAGGGGTTGTATGGAAAATAATTGAAGATTTCACCTTGAGAATAAACTCTTATAGGAATGCCAACGAGATGGCAATATCTCGAGGCAACTAAGCAATGGGGACTCAAGTGTCCGAACTGGTCATCAACACATGACTCACTTAAAGAAGTAGTTGTAGCGCTCGTCCTCCCAAGCTCCACCCAAGTCGTTGGGATTAAAAAGGTAACTTTACTCATCTAAGATCTTCAATATGCAAGGCCCTAGGTATGAATCCCACATACAGAATGTAACCTCGAAAGTTTATGAAGAAAATAATTAACTAGCAATTAGAGTAAAACCCTAATTAAGGATTTTTATACCGACCACTACGGTGAGCCGCAAACTAAAAGGAAAAGACACTAATGTTAGGACTCGAACCCCTAGACTCTCTCTTATAGGAAAATTGTACTATTATAATAGTCGTAGTTCTGGTCATTTCGAATTTATTTGTATTTAAATTAAATTTATAGTTCAATTAATCCCGTGATATTAATACTAGTGAATTACCCATAATTCATTGCACTGCCTTGTGTACAGCAGTACACTTTCAGCACTAGCTACGACTTTTACTGATTGAATCTGAATTTGTAATTTTTACTGTAGGTTTCTTGATGAGTCTATTTTACATCCCAATAGAGACGTATTTTTCTGAATTTTATAGAATTAGTTATGCATTTTCAACTACTGACTGTCTGTGCAAGAAATTTCAGACCGAGGCTTAATTAAGTCTTTGATTTGCCCTTTATTATGTTAATTAACCACATCTACTATTCACTTATGATATTACTAATCATCTCTCTATTCCACCTAGGCATGATATCTGTAATAATTAACAGCAAGTAATTTTTCAATATAATACTATGTCTTTATCTCTTCCACAAACTATTTTTTTGCCTAATCATGATTATCCTCTACTCAATAATTAAGACCCTTAATATGGGACGAAAAGGAACACAAATAACACCAAAAAGCAGAGGTCTTTACCTCTGGTCAGAGGGGCATCGACTTGTATTTTTAATATTTTAGACATTCAAACCTTTGTCTTCTTAATTCTCATATATATCATTACCCGATATAGTGAATACTACAATTAAGACAATAATTTAAGACCGGATAATAAGACAGAAATTTCTGGACAGCAAGGAATCAGATCCATTGAGAATCAAACAAGCCAAATACATGATGAATATGGATTAGGGATTACATATCGAAGCTGTTGCACATCAAACTACACCTTGAGTATACTATCGGATATGCACATATGAAAGACAGGTAAAGATGCGAACTTTCACGAGTAACATCATCATACACAATTGAATCAGCAGACATGAGAAAGTACGATAATAGGTTATACGAGCATAAAGAATTGGGTAAAAATGCATCCTACTTGTTTTGAAGAACCGAACTCCGATGTGCAAGTACTCCACCGATCGCACCACACCAAGGCCTCGTCGATTCTCCACACCACGACCTCCACAAAGGCAAGGCTTGCTGCTAGTTGGGAAGGAAAAGGAGAAGAACGTGGTGGAAGAGAGGAGAAGCACCAAAACCCAAGGGATGGGCTACCGGTTCCAAAAGAATGGCCGGCCCTTCCTTTGCATGGTTTATATAGGTCATGCACTTTATCTCTACCGTTCATCTCACCACAATCCAAGGGCTACCAAAAGGTCCAGCCACTCCACAACAGCCGTTCATCTCACCACAATCCAAGGGCTACCAAAAGGTCCAGCCACTCCACAACAGCCAGGACGCCCTTCCCCTTAATTGCTTCAGTTACAAAACCCTTGATTAAGGGGAATTAACTCAATCCCTTTAATTACCTAATTAAGACCTTATGCAATTTCCAATTAGCAAAAATCTGACCATCTTGATAAAGGGCGCCAAGCTTGAATGGAATATGCCCTCAGCATCTTCCATAACTCACCTTGAATGCCAAACATATCCCCCCTAATTAAACCCAAATTAATTCCCAATTTAATTAAATTGTCAATTAGCTATCAATTAGGGTTTTCAAATTCAAATTATCTCCCAAATTTAGATCCCTTGATTAGGGCTAATTAGGTAAGACACGCCCTCCAAAGATCCCCCAAAATCAGCCCAAGAGGTTCCCCAACGGATTTGCCTCGAAAATCACGAAATTAACGGCGATCGATTGGTCCATATACGCGATCGATCATCCGGCGATCGATGCAATACAAAAGCGATCGATCGTCTCCCGATCGATCTACCAAAAACGCGATCAATCGGTCTAACGGAAAAATTTATTTTTAATGAGTTTTCTAGAACTCAAAATTACTCACTTTGAGCAATAAAATTCCACTTTATCATTATAAAATTTACGGTCGCTACATCCTCCCCTCCTTAAGGAACATTTCGTCCCCGAAATGCCGCAAATTATTCTTCAAAGCGTTGAGGGTATGATTTCTTCATCTCATCTTCGGTTTCCCATGTCATTTCCTCGGAGTGCTGATTTTGCCACAAAATTTTCACCAACGGTATTGTCTTTCTTCGTAGCACCTGATCCTTCTTATCCAGTATTTTGATAGGCTTCATCGGAAAAGATAAGTCTGCTTCTAGTTCCATAGTCGTGTAGTCTAACACATGTGATGTATCCGGCACATACTTTCTCAACATAGACACATGGAATGTGTTGTGCACATCTGCTAACTATGGGGGTAAGGCCAACTTGTAAGCAACTGGCCCAACCCGTTCTAAGATCTCAAATGGTCCTACGAATCTCGGACTTAATTTCCCCTTTTTACCAAACCTTATAACTCCCTTCGATGGAGAAACCTTCAAGAACACATTGTCTCCTTCCTGAAACTCCAATTCTCGTCTTCGGCAATCTGCATAACTCTTCTGCTTTGCACTGTCTGTAACCTTTGCCAAATCTGTTTCACCTTCTTTGCACAGTAATGTACTAATTCTGACTTCATCACTTGACTTTCTCCGATCTCTGTCCAACAGGTGGGCAATCTGCACGGTCTTCCATACAGTGCTTCGAACGGTGCCATTCCAATACTAGAGTGGTAACTGTTGTTGTAGGTAAATTCGATCAGTGGCAGATGATCATCCCAATTGCCTTCCAATCGATACCACACGCTCTGAGCATGTCTTCTAAAGTCTGTATTATCCTTTCTGACTGTCCGTCGCTCTGTGGATGAAAAGCTGTATTGAAACTGAGCTTAGTACCTAACGCTTCCTGAATACCCTTCCATGTTCTGAATGTGAACCTTAGATCTCGATCAGATACAATTGATATCGGTGTGCCATGCAGTCTTACTATTTCTCTGATATACAGCTAAGCTAAACTCTCTGGGTTCTGCTTCCATCGAATCGGCAGAAAGTGTGCTGTCTTAGTAAGTCGATCCACGAGCACCCAAATTGCATCTTTCTGCTTCTTAGTCTTCGGTAATGCTACCACTAAATCCATTGTGATGTGATCCCATTTCCCTTGTGGAATCTCCAACGATTGTAATAAACCCGTCGGTCTCTGATGTTCTACCTTTACTTGCTGACATGTCAAACATTTGAAGACAAACCTTCCAATATCTCGCTTCATTCCATTCCACCAGAAGTTCCTCTTCAAGTCCTGGTATAACTTTGTACTCCCTGGATGAATCGCATACTGTGAGTAATGCGCCTCATTGAGAAGTTCTTGTCTCAGCTCCACATCCTTTGGTACAACTAACCTTCCTTGAAATAAGATGCTTCCATCACTTCCTTTAGTGAAATCTGTCTTTTCCAACAGCTTCTGCAACTGTGGATTATTCTTTTGTGCCTCCAGCACCTTCTCATATATCATCGATCTTACCGAGATATTTCCTAGAAGTGACGCTCTCTTAGTAGTCGGCCATTCCAAGTTACACATTCCCAAATCCTCCATCATTCGCCATTCTTGCACCATCATATGCGCCACTATTCCTATCTTCCTGCTTAGTGCATTTGCAACCACATTCGCCTTACCTGGATGGTAGTGGATAGAGAAGTCATAGTCCTTCAAATACTCCAACCACCGTCTCTGTTTCATATTCAGGTCCTTCTGAGAAAAGATGTATTTCAGACTCTTGTGATCAGTGAATACCTCGAAAGTTTTACCATATAGATAGTGCCTCCAAATCTTTAAAGCAAACACCACTGCTGCCAGCTCCAAGTCATGAGTTGGATAATTTTGCTCATGGATCTTCAGTTGTCTCGATGCATAAGCCACTACATGTCCATTCTGCATCAGTACGCAACCCAAACCGCATTTCGAGGCATCGCTATAAATGACAAACCCACCAGATCCTGATGGAAGTTTCAGAATTGGTGCGGAAGTCAATCTTCTCTTTAGCTCCTGAAAACTCTTTTCACAATCGTCATTCTAATTGAATTTCACTCCCTTCCTTGTTAACTTGGTCATTGGCAAAGCTAAACTGGAAAATCCTTCAATGAACCTCTGATAATAACCCGCCAATCCCAAGAAACTTCTGATCTTGGTCATGCTCTTCGGTTGTTCCCAGTGAAGAACGGCTTCCACCTTCGTCGGATCCACCGAAACTCCGTCTTTTGATATGACATGGCCAAAGAAATTTACTTTGTCCAACCAGAACTCGCACTTGCTAAATTTAGCGTACAACTGGTTCTCTCGTAAAATTTGTAACACTTGAGCCAAGTGTCTTCGGTGCTCTTTCGGACTCGCTGAGTAGACCAATATATCATCCAGAACACGATCACGAACTGATCTAGTAATGCCTTGAAGATTCTATTCATCATATCCATAAATGCTGCAGGGGCATTGGTCAGACCAAACGGCATCACCAGAAACTCATAATGTTCGTATCTGGTTCGGAATGCTGTCTTTGAGATGTCTTCCTCCTTGATCCTCAACTGATGGTATCCGGACCGCAAATCGATTCTTGAGAACACTCTTGCTAACTGCATTTGATCAAATAAGTCGTCGATCCTCGGTAACGGATATTTATTCTTTATTGTCACCTGATTTAACATCCGGTAGTCTATACACAATCTCATGGATCCGTCTTTCTTCTTCACGAACAAGACTCGTGCTCCCCACGGAGATACACTAGGTCGAATCAGACGTTTATCCAGCAATTCCTGTAGCTATTCTTTCAATTCCTTTAATTTCGCAGCTGCCATCTGATATGGTGCCTTCGATATCGGTGCAGTTCCCGGCATCATGTCTATGGTGAAATCAACATCCCGTCTTGATGGCAAACCAGGAAACTCCTCCAGAAACACATCGATGAATTCATTTACTATTTCAATTCCTTCTATTTTTGGGAGAGTTTTCTCTTCTGCCACTACGGTAGCTAAAAAGGCTTTACACCCTTTAGCTACTAATTTCTGAACTTTCATTGCAGAAATTAGACTGTTTTCTTTCTTTAAACGAATTCCTTGAAGCATTAATTCTTTCTTTCCCGGAATTCTAAAATATACCCTCTTTTTACTACAATCCACTGTAGCACCAAATTTAGTTAACCAGTCCATTCCCAGTATGATATCAAAATCAAACATCTCAAGCAAAACCAAATCAGCAAGCATCACAAAATCATCCATCAACACAGAAGAATCCTTCAGATACTCAGTTGCTAACACTGAGTCCCCAACAAGAGTAGAGATGGAGAGATCACACTCAAGTCTAGAAGGTTTCCTTTCTAGACTGGTAGCAAACACCACAGAAATAAAGGATCTAGAAAATCCTGGGTCTATCAATACTCTAGCCAATCTATTTAAGACAAGTAGAGTACCTTCGATAACGTCGTCCGAAGCTTGGGCATCCGCCGAGGTCAGAGCAAAGACTCGAGCCTCAGCCTTCTTACTCGTCTCCCCTCCTGCTTTCTTGTCACGATTAGGGCAGTAAGGCGCAATGTGACCAATTTCATTACAACTGTAACATCTCCTGGTATCTTGTGGACATGGCTTCCCAGCATGAGACGGCTGTCCACAGAATCTGCACTTGTTTTCAGCTTCGGGCCCATTTTTTCGCTGAGGCTGACGGTAGGGTACTAATACACGATTCTGATTATTCCCCCGATTCGGCTGCTGTTGCTGCTGTTTCTGTTGCTTCACCGGTCGGTTAACAAAACGACCGTTGTTCCCGAATCTCTTGAATCCAGAGCGCTTGAAATTACCGTCCTGATCGTTGTTCGAACTTCCTTTCCGCTCTTAGGTCCTCTTATAGTCATCTTCAAGGATAGAGGCCAACTCCACTGCTTTAGCCGCGATAGTCAGTTGTGAACCCAAAACCTTCGACCTTAGTCCATTGCGCGGACCATCTGCGAATCTCCTTGCCTTTACTAGCTCGTTGGGACACGCGTCTGTCGTGAATTGCTACAGCTGTTCAAACTTTGTCTCATACTGAAGTACAAACATGCTTCCCTGGTCCAGTTCCAAGAATTCTTTCTCCTTCCTGTGCTGTACATGTGGAGGAAAGTATTTCTTATTAAATACTTCCTTAAATTCTGCCCACACGACCTCTTGTCTTGCCTCGAAATTATTCTGCTCTGCCGATTCTCACCAGAATACGGCCTCACCAACGAAGAGATAGGTTGCGAACACGACTTGTTCTTCTGCCGGAACCTTCATACCCTTGAACAATCATTCAACTGCCACGATCCATTGCTCAGCCTTTTCATGGTTGTCATCACCAGAGAAAGCTGGTCCCGCTCTCTTGAACTGCTCTAGGGTAGGCGCCTTCACTTTGGGCATATTGCTACTGCTTCTGCCATTCCGTAGTTCCCTTGCCAACTCCCTTACCACATCCGACAGATTCTGGCTCGTGGCTTCTTCGTGAGAAAGATTCGGTATGGTACCCGATTGCCTATCACGAGCTCCAGTTGTTGCCATCTCGGAAAATCTACAGTCAAGGAAAGAGGGAGAATTAGAACTTAACTCCAGGTTTCATTTTAATTCTTCCTCCAATCCATGACTACTAGCGCGACAGTCAATACCACAACACAAGAGCAAACAACAATGCAAGCAAAACCAAGAATACACCAATACTGAATTCAAAACGGAGTTTTTTTATTCAATACCAATTAAAAATTACACCTAAATTCCTGGAAGAAAAACAGGGTTATTAAAGATCCTACTCACTTTTAAAGCTTCCTAATCAAGTCCCTGAACACCACATCAGAGGTACTCGTCTAAGATGGCTAAGGACACATGCATAGATGCAAACACTAGATGACCCTCATACCAGTCTATCTCCCAGTCGGTCATGTGAGGCCACTTGAAACCTAGGGATTTAAACATGAGGTACAGCTTATAGAAAAGATCTGGGTCATCCTTGGCACGAACGTAAACTGGATGCTCTAAGACCTTCCAAAACTCCTGGTTTATCAAGAAACCAGTGAACAGATGCTCTTCCTCGGGATCTTCCGGTCTATCTCCCAGTCGGACATGTGAGGCCACTTAAAACATAGGGATTTAAACCTGAGGTACAGCTTATAGAAAAGATCTGGGTCATCCTTGGCACGAACATAAACTAGATGCTCTAAGACCTTCCGAAACTCCTGGTTTATCAAGAAACTAGTGAACAAATGCTCTTCCTCGGGATCTTCCTCTGGGTCTTCTTCTGGATCTTCTTCCGGATCTTCTTCTGGGTCTTCTTCCGGATCTTCCTCAGAATTAGGCTCTTTCTCAATGTCGATCAGGAAAGGTTCTTCCTCGGTTCCACGACCAATGTCCTGCAACCTCCAATCAGCCAACCATTGCCGTGCTGCCTCCTGACTATCTTTCTCGTAAATTCAACCGCTACGCGTTGTCGCCATTACCTAAAGCAAAGTGCTAATTAGTCTTTAGGTACAATTATGCTTCATCTCTCATTCTAGGGTCCCACGTTCTCGTCTCATAGTTATTCTAAATCTTTGTACAGTGAACAACTATTTAAATCGACCTGATGCTCTGATACCAAGCTGTCACGCCCCACATTTTATTAAACCCAAAATACGCGGAAGCGATAATCCAATAAAGGTTGTTGGGTATAAAATATGGGACGGACCGAATACTCGAATCATCACATACCCATTTCCATACATGGGTTTTGTAGGAATGTTGACTTAAATAAAATTCATTGTACCCGAATTATAAATAACAAAGCTATAACACTAATAGTTAAATTATTACAGAAAATAAATGGTCTCCCAATAATACGATATCAAAAGTCAGGCACACAGGCCACAAATAACAAAGTTCAACAACTAAAACACTGAAATAAAAATCTTCATTTCCAACTCCGCAATCAATCTCCACTTCCACCTGCTCAGCATCATTCTTTCTTAATTCCTGCATCGAAGGATGCATGAGTATTTCGAACGAAATACGCAGTAGTTGTAGCTCTCGTCATCAACACATGACTCACTTAAAGAAGTAGTTGTAGCGCTCGTCCTCCCAAGCTCCACCCAAGTCGTTGGGGTTAAAAAAGTAACTTTACTCATCTAAGATCTTCGATATGCAAGGCTCTAGGTATGAATCCCACATACAGAATGTAAACTCGAAAGTTTATGAAGAAAATGATTAACTAGGGTTTAGAGTAAAACCCTAATTACGGATTTCTATACCGACCACTACGGTGAGCCGCAAACTAAAAGGAAAAGACACTAATGTTAGGACTCGAACCCCTGGACTCTCTCTTATAGGAAAATTGTACTATTATAATAGTCGTAGTTCTGGTCATTTCGAATTTATTTGTATTTAAATTAAATTTATAGTTCAATTAATCCCGTGATATTAATACTAGTGAATTACCCATAATTCATTGCACTGCCTTGTGTACAGTAGTACATTTTCAGCACTAGCTATGACTTTTACTGATTGAATCTAATCTGTAATTTTTACTATAGGTTCCCTGATGAGTCTATTTTACATTCCAATAGAGAACGTATTTTTTCGAATTTTATTGAATTAGTTATGCATTTTCTACTACTGACTGTCTGTGCAGGAAATTCCAGACCGAGGCTTAATTAAGTCTTCGATTTGCCCTTTATTAGGTTAATTAACCACATCTACTATTCACTTATGATATTACTAATCATCTCTCTGTTCCACCTAGGCAAGATATCTGTAATAATTAACAGCAAGTAATTTTTCAATATAATACTGTCTTTATCTCTTCTACAAACTGTTTTTATGCCTAATCATGATTATCCTCTACTCAATAATTAAGACCCTTAATATGGGATGAAAAGGAACATAAATAATACCCAAAAAGCAGAGGCCTTTACCTCTGTTCAGAGGGGTATAGACTTGTATTTTCAATATTTTAGATATTCAAACCTTTGTCTTCTTAATTCACATATATATCATTACCCGATATAGTGAATACTACAATTAAGGCAACAATTTAAGACCGGATAATAAGACAGAAGTTTCTGGACAGAAAGGAATCAGATCCATTGAGAGTCAAACAAGCCAAATACATGATGAATATGGATTAGGGATTACATATCTAAGCCGTTGCACATCAAACTACACCTTGAGCATACTATCGGATATGCACATATGAAACACAGGTAAAGATGCAAACTTTCACTATTCACGAGTAACATCATCATACACAATTGAATCAGCAGACATGAGAAAGTACGATAACATATCAGATCAGGTTATACGAGCATAAAGAATTCGGTAAAAATGCATCCTACTTATTTTTGAAGAACCGAACTCCGACGTGCAAGTACTCCACTGATCGCACCACACCAAGGCCTCGTCGATTCTCCACACCACGACCTCCACAAAGGCAAGGCTTGCTGCTGGTTGGGAAGGAAAAGGAGAAGAACGTAGTGGAAGAGAGGAGAAGCACCAAAACCCAAGGGATGGGCTGCCGGTTCCAAAAGAATGGCCGGCCCTCCCTTTGCATGGTTTATATAGGTCATGCACTTTATCTCTACCGTTCATCTCACCACAATCCAAGCGCTACCAAAAGGTCCAGCTACTCCACAACAGCCAGAACGCCCTTCCCCTTAATTGTTTCAGTTACAAATCCCTTGGTTAAGGGGAATTAACTCAATTCCTTTAATTACCTAATTAAGACCTTATTCAATTTCTAATTAAAAAAAATCTTACCATCTTGATAAAGGGCGCCAAGCTTGAATGGAATATGCCCTCAGCATCTTCCATAACTCACCTTGAATGCCAAACATAACCTCCCTAATTAAACCCAAATTAAATCCCAATTTAATTAAATTGCCAATTAGCTATCAATTAAGGTTTTCAAATTCAAATTATCTCCCAAATTTAGATCCCTTGATTAGGGCTAATTAGGTAAGACACGCCCTCCAAAGATCCCCCAAAATCAGCCCAAGAGGTTCCCCAACGGATTTGCCTCGAAAATCACGAAATTAACGGCGATCGATTGGTCCGTATACGCGATCGATCGTCCGATGATCAATGCAATATAAAAGCGATCGATCGTCTCCCGATCGATCTACCAAAAACGCGATCGATTGGTCTGATGGAAAAATTAAATTTTTAAATTTATTTTTAATGAGTTTTCTAGAACTCAAAATTACTCCCTTTGAGCAATAAAATTCCACTTTATCATTATTAAATTTACGGTCGCTATAGTAAGTATCCTTATAATCACCAAACAAAGAATTAAGGGCTACCTCCTTCGAACGCCATGCCTTCTAATATGAGACGCTCAACCCATAGTCGTTTCGCAAATCTTTTACCAATTCAGATGCGGAATACGAGGGTACATCCTTTATGTTGTTGGAAATGAGCTCCAACAACAAGTTTTGTGAAGCATGAGGGTGATATTTTTTCCTTACCCCTCGAGCACATATATGAAGCTTTTCATATTCATTCACCACAAACAAACCTAAAGCTTGTTCTAAACTCATATTCACTTTCCAATGACAACCTTCCACCCTGCATGATGCCATAACCCGACGCTTCGTGTTCTTCAAATACTTGAAAGAGAAGTTCTTGGCAATAGAGAGCCGTTTCAATGCCTTCCTCATTTCAACTTGGTCTTTAAAATGCTGCCCAACCCCCACTAAGTTGTTATTCCAGACTTTCGAACGTAGTGGTGTTGGCTGACTGCTACCACTGGTGGGAAGAGGATTGACCTTACACTCGTACACACTGTCCTGAGAACTCATGAATGGTCGTTGATCTCGATCATGGGTCACCAACACCTTACAAAATCTTCTACAGAATAACTCTCTAAAGTCAGTCATTCCCTTATCGGATATCAAGAAAGTCAACGGATACACATCGCGGTACAAGTATGCAACACTCAAATTGTTGGGAGGAACATTGAAGGCATCAACAATTTTTGCCACAAATGAACTTAAACTTTCATCCTCTTCTAGTGACAACGCCGTGCTTTTACCTCCAACTATCTTCACAGTTCCACCAAGGCTAGATTCAATACTCCCACAGTAGCAGACCAAAATTTTAAGCTTGCCAACTTCATCCTGGAGTTGCAAAATAAATTAGAAGAATGCAACATAGCTCACAACTTACGTAGCAGCGCTATCACAACATAGCATCACAACTCATGCCAATAGTCATCACAACATTAATTATAACAATCACAACCAAATTTTAAGCCAACACAACTGAATCACAACATTCATCGCAACTGAAGCTAATAGACATCACAACCGAAGTTACATGTCATTGCAACATGTCTATAACTCAACACAACAAGCGACAATACAACATTCCATCACAACATATCTACAAGTCATCACAACCTATTTACACATGACCACAACCTATTTTACAAATGATAACTTCGTCATCACAACATATCTATATATTATCACAATCTCTTTTCCACTTCATAACTTAAGTTACTCGACCTATCATCGCTACTTAGACATTCCAGCAATGACCAGACATATCAAATGAGAAGAAAAATAGTAGCTTTCCTACGTACTTTCAATTTTTTCACTGTATGAGTTGCGTCGGTATGTCCACTACCTTCGTCTGCAACCACTGTTTGGGTTCTGCCGATTTGTCCACCATCATCGTCTTTGCTTTGGATACCCGGAATGTTGTTGCTGGAGGTGGCTACCGCCGTTGCCATTACTTCCGTCATCTCAGATACAAGGAGAAGTGGATATCTGGGCTCGCCCAAGAGCTTTATTGGGATTGGAACTTCAATGGAGCTGGAAGAACCACCGGATGAAGGTCTTTAGAGCTTGATTATGGAGTTGTAATGGCGAACGTCTGCTAGACGAGGAAAAAAGATGATGGAGAAGAAGGGTGTTGGGGCAATCCTAGGGTTTCGTGTGCCTTGACTGCCCCAACTCCGTCTCCTTCGTCTGGAAAGAAAGTGAGGGGCTGTTAGCCCCTCTGTTATGCCCTTTTGGTCATTAACTAGGGGAAAGTTGTAAAGTTTAACCACTTTAGTCCTCGGGACTAAAGTGGTTAAACTTTAACAACTTAGACCAAAACGTAATTTTACTTAAAATTAAATATCAAAGCAAAAAAGTAATTACCATTGATAGCTCAATCCACAAATCTCTTTCTACAATGGAATTTAGGGTGTTATTAAGTGCCTTAATTAGAATTAAAGATTTAAAGTAGGGAACTATTTATTAGTCCAAATTTCAAAAATGGTCTAGGCCCTTTGGTCCTTTTTTTTTTATAACAAGGGATGTCCAAGTCCTTAGGACCTTACTAGAAGGGGCAGGGCAACTGATCTCTTCGAGCACCGTATCCCCTCAGGTGTGTACACTGCCCACACAACATATGCACCGCTGCCAATCCCCTCGGGTGTGTACACTGCCCACATAACATATGCACCGGTTAAATCAGAAATATAGTCCCTGTAGGTGTGGGTGAACGCAGTGGGGATTAAACCAAGACGCCAATTCATTAATTATAGGATTGATTACAAAATGATTCATTTTGTAAAACCTTATCTTAATAATAATTCAGGTCGAAGGGAGTAACACTGTTCTAAAAATCATCTGTGGGCCGTTAGAATTTGCTACAAAGTCTGAAGCTTAGTAAGAAATGCCCAGTCCGTGAACACAATTTGTAGGCTTGTAGCATGTTACTGTCCACCTTATTCTTCTTTTCCCTCTTTGCGTGATGTAGTTGTAAATGTCGTTAACGAGAGATTGGTGCTTTCGGCGCACCCCCAACCCATCCCACCCAGTTGATCTCCACCCCGGTGCTTGTTTTCGGTTGCAGCCATACAAAGATGCTGACAAGAAACTAGAGTGTAGAGAAGCATCTCTACCCTATCCACGGTTTTAAACAAGGTTTTAAAAATCGGATCGGTCATCCACCCAGAATTCTAGCTCGGATGGTTCGGGGCGTCGTTGTCTTCGAAGCGCATTTTTTAGTGGTTAGACCAGAAGTGTGACGGAGAAGTAGGAGAGGAGGGAACAAGGCTGAGGAGAGTGGGTGGAAGGCAAGTTCAGCAACCTGCCGCAGTGCTGGATCTGCCTCTGCTGTGGGTGGCACAATTCCGGTCCATTGGCCATCTGAAATGGTTGATCTTGGCCAAAGGTGGCTATGTCTTGTGGATCGAACTTGAGGCAGATCTCTGTGGGGGGGGGGGGGGAATGAGTGGGGTCGCCGGGGGCCATGACGGCGGTGGTGGGGCGACGGTGGCGGTGGGGCTGGGGGAGTAAAACCCGGCCTGGCCGGGTCAACTTTCCCTGTCGACTCGACCTGAAAAGGTGGTCGGCTCCGGTCGAACCGGCCGGGCTGTTCCAATTTTTAAAACCATAGTTGTCAAGTGTCCGTCTTGTTTTTTAATAAAGGATGACTATTTTTTTTTTTTTTTGCTAATTTCAAGGATGACTAATAGTTCATCACCCCCTCTTTTAGCGATCTGATCCTATTAACCTTATATATCCACCACTGTGCACATCCGAATGGTGGATATCAACTGTTCGTGTATAGGTCCATAGGAGAGGTAGGCCAGCTAAAAAAAGAAGGACAAACCACTTATACGTACGTTGAATAAATCTCTTTTTAAGATCATCGGTGAGAGATTCTCTGAGGCTGAGTTCCCACCATCCTCAATGTTTTCTATTTTAATTATTTATGGTGATCACCTTTCCCTAAGCAATGCACAAGGTACATAGAAAATCAGAGTACTCCCTCCGTTCCATATTATTAGTCAACGTAAAGTTTTTCTTACTCCATCCGCTAATTCATAATTCTCCTCTACCCCTTGAGAAAGTTTTCAAACCAATAGGAGGATTTCTTCCTATATCGCTTCAGCCCATTTTTGTAATCCACATAATTAATCCCAAATCGGACCGTATAGCCATCTCCCCATTCAAAGTTGTCCAGAATTGACCATGCAAAATAACCCTTCACATTTGCCCCAGCCCTGCATGAGTAATACCAATCCTTCAGGTATCAGCAGATTAACTACAAAGTAAATATTAAACAAGCCTAGCGTGCATATGTGTATTAGTGTGTGTGTGTGTGTGTGCACGCGTGCGTGTGCATTTGTGTGCACGTGTATGTGCGGCTGCATATGTATGCTCACAAACAAACATAATACTTATAAGTATACCTAACAGCTTGTTGGAGCTGTTCAAGATGAAGATGATAGTAGTTGATTCTCATGTTGTCTGTAAGAGCTTCTTGCAGTGTTAAGTTCGCATTGTTGAACTCGCTAATCCCTGCAACATTAATAATAGCACGTAAACTCTTTGTACGCTTCCTTTTGTATATGGTTTAACTAAGTGAAATAATAAATTGTTTCGCTATGCTTACCATTCTCTGTGATGTAAATGAGAGGATTATTGTACTTATTCTTTGTGTACAATAACAGTTCTCTTATCCCTCGTGGGTAAACATACAGCCAACTTGAAGCAGCCTGCAGTGAAACACAACATACTAGCATAAATCGCATGAAATCTGTAAATTCAAGCATAACTATCTGCATGAATTTTTTACCTGCTGGCCGATAGGTACTCCATTCCTAACCCCTAGCGCCAAATCAAGTCATAAGTTATAAATTATTGTAGATTAAAAGCATTTCTAACTGGGTGGGTAAGAATTGCCTGAGAGATTGCTGCGTGCATCGGTTGTGTAGCTCAAGGAATTGCTGCTACTTGGAGGAATATCACTAGCATAATTAGCAGTGTAGTAATTCAATCCAATGAAGTTGAATGAGCCTTTCACCATGTGAGATTGCTCCTTAGAGAACTTGGGCAGCCGACTTCGTACCAATGATCTCATTGAGGATGGGTATCGGCCCTTGGTCAAGGGATCCATAAACCTGCAAAAACAATAGATACACAAGCCGGTAATTAGCACAATTTAATGCAGTTTGAATAATCGGTTAATTAGATTCGGTTTATATACATAAAGACAATTCATATTTAGGGATCATGTTGCACCTACCATCCATACATGAAGTCTATTGCTCGCTTAGCAGCACGGTTGTTGGTCGCTGATGAGGAAGCTGGCACCATCCAGTGGGAGTTTAGGGATATTCCAATTATTCCATTTTGAGAGTCCTACAAGGGCGTTCAATTATTGCTCAGCATGAACACAAAAAGATGTGGGCTGACTATCCCAAGTATAGTCATGAAATATGTCATGCAGAGTACTACATACCTGATACTTCTCTTTGTACACTTTGAAGGCAGCTGCATGTGAAAGGAGCAAATTGTGCGCAACTAGGTAAGGCTCGGTGGCAGAGTTGCCGCCGCTGCAGTGTGCAATATATGATGAGCATCGACCTGGGGCAAGGCCTCCCAGGGAGTAGCCCACTGACGAATATGTCCATGGCTCATTCAATGCGATCCAGTGCTTCACTCTATCACCAAATTCTTTGAAGCAAACATCAGCATAATCACGAAAATGGGGCCTATGAAAATTCAATATAAACAACATTAGTTGGATGGTCAAATGCTATGGCCTGGTTATTTGAATTGTGATGTTCATCTTATATGGCTCGTAACAAAGGTAATTTAAATATCTTTTAAGACGCAGAAATTGTGAAATACTGTCTCTGTTTTATTAATAATTCTATTAGATTTCTCAAAATCAACTGAGTTTAGTAAAAAGGGCTATTATTATGGAACGGAGGGCGTAGAATAATAGAAGCCTGATTCTTTACACAATCTTGGCGCTAAGGAATCCGCCAAATTTGTCTTCAATGGCTTGGGGGGTGTCCCAATGAAAAAGTGTGACGAATGGCTTGATGCCTACAAGTGAAAGGTATTAATATCAGAGAGGCAAAATTGAAAAATGCTTGATTATATTCTGAAGTTTGGGTTTAGCAAAAACATGATGAAATTTGTAAATAATTTGTTGTGCAAAGTATGATTTACCTTGTGAGAGGAGATCGTCAATGAGATTGTTGTAGTATTTGATGCCTTCCTTGTTGACTCCTCCACTTACAGTTCCACCTAAAGATATAAAAGCATTTGGTGGCTCGATTAGCAAAATAATCATTACTTTTTGTGAAAAGCAAAATGATATTCTACTAGTATTTGAATTGTCAAAGACCATGGTAAGGAAATGGAGTTGAGTTCTTCTGAAATTTCTTACTAGGAAGTATTCTGCTCCAGGAAATGGAGAATCTAAAAGCGTCCAGCCCCATTTCCTTCATCAGCTTCACATCTTCCTGCAAATTATTCGACTATGAACACATAAACCATGAAAGGATGCGCAATTCGCCACCTACTGTTTAGCCAACTCTTCCCATTACACGGTCAAGGATGTCCACAGTCCATCTGTGTATTTTCAGACAGTGGATACCCACCATCTCTGTATAGGGGTGTGAGGTGGCTAAACCGTGGGGTGGTAAACTCATCAACCACCATGACAAGGTTGAAAATGTAAGCAAACAGAAAGAGTATGGAATCAGTGGTAGCCACGAGCAACCTCCAAGTTTCTTGGGCTCAAGAATTCCTATGAGGGTGAGAGTAATGGGAAATTTTCCATATTACTTGGTCAATGAGCCAAACATTCCATATTACCTGGACTTTCCACTAAAATACCATATCACTCGGAAATGCCACATGTTCTTTCTAAAATACCCGTCTGACCACCCTTAACTGTTTTACATGCCCAGAGACATGCCCCACGCCAAAATATTGCAACCTCCCATTGAAGAAATTCTTCTAACGACAACCAATTGTTGTTCAAACCGTTTGTACCCGTCGGAGGACAAGAGAAAAGAGTAGTCGAGCAGCAAAGTACTTTTTGAAAATATGTCGTCCCCACTAGTATGTGTTTCAAAAAAATTGGTATGAATTTAATAGGATAGAAGTGTAACACCCGAAAAATCGTTATGTTTTCTAAACTGCTAATTTAGGAAACTGGTCTAAATTAGGAAAGTCTAGCTATTTTAATTTTTGGGTTATGGCATGTGATATACTATGTTGAATGATTGATGTGATGCATGATGAATTGCTTAATCAATAGACCAATTAGGCAGGTTATCAGGGCCCGAGGATTAGCCCTGGCGCTGGGCTCAACCTAGCGCTGAAGCTAGTTTGGTGCCAGGGTCTGAGGACACCTAACGCTAGGAGTGGTGCCAGGCGCCAGGGTATGAGTACTGCAGGTGAGACTCTTATGAGCGATGTGATTCCTTAAGATGAAATATGGTAACGTGGGAAGTTACGAGATTTGACGTAATTGCACGTGTGTCAGGAGTCGGAGGAACCTGAGCGCCAGACCCACTGGGCGCCAGGCACACCTGGACGTCAGGTGCACCTGATCACCAGAGTAGGGGCATGGCACGTGTGAGGTTATGTGTATGTGAGACGAGGTGGTTAAGACGCATGGTACATGATCTACGCGAGATGGAGTAGCGTGTCACGTACGCAGGACGTCGGAGTCACTCAACCATGAGACACGTGCTAGACGCAGACCACCCCTTAACTCTTGTTGGCCGACCACCCCTCCCTTGCGTGTTGATTTGGTTTTCCTTTTCTTCTCCTCTTCCTACTCCAAAACAACACCATATTACCCTTATCCCTTAACTCTAGACTCATCCAATCGAAAGGATGAGGGCGGGGTTGCATAGAGGAAGCCAACTCGATCGCAAGGAAGCAAGAAGATATCGCATTCGAGTTTGGTAGGATCGTTTTTCCCTCACCTTGATTCTAAATTTCCTATTGAATGTGAGGGATGTCTTGCTGATTATCTTATGTCATATATCTTGTCTTTCATTGATGATTGAGTGGATTCAAGTTTAGTTCATGAAGGAATTTCATATGAATGTGTTATATATATGTGTATTTGAATCATTGTGATCGATATTCCTTCTATGTACACGTGCTAGTGCCTAGAAGGTACCCCCATGTTGTTTGGATGTCTATTGACTGGAACTCATGATCTTATTGACTGTCATGTTCTGTCCATTTCATATTGTCATGGTGTTGAGTCAAGTTGCAACGATTCCTAAGCTATACAATTTAATAATCGAGAAAGGGCACTTTTTGTAATTAAAAAATGAACGATTATAATGGGACATGTCAGCTTTGTTGTGTCATGACTTACCAACCATTGAAAAGGGTCTTTCATGTTCTATCAGTCCTCTGATTTGTGCATGTAGGTGTCCGGAGTTAGTTGTCTTGTTTGATGAATACTTATATTATTAAGGTTATACTAATATAAGTATGTTTGGGTGGGAAAATACACCTTAAGGTATGTAAATTACAAAATTCCAGAACCACTAAGATTCTGTAATGGACCTAGGGAGTTTATAATTAGGGTCAAAAGGGCTTTATTAATCAAAATAGAGGATGATTAGTACTGTCAATCATATGGAATTAAAATTAATGCTTTCGGCCAGAACTATTTCTGCATCGATGACCTATGATAAAATAATCATAACTGATTACAGAAAAATCAGAAAATCATGCTGTCAGTGGGTTTGAAAACTAGACTCTCAAGGATAACTACAGTAAAAAATTTAGAACTTAAGTCGAACTGTGCTAGCAGTGGGATTGTTGGAAGTGGACTGTTTTGTATTAAATAATGCACTGTAATTAGGTCAAAAGGTACTAATACTTACTAATACAAAAGAATATGGTATAATAAGGGTACAATAACACTTATTATACATTATAAGACATGTCAATGATTATTACAGTAAGAGTAATTCAATTAAGAAGATTGATACTGTCGAGTAATCCTAAGTGGCTTTGTGTTTCAAATGTCTCCGGTTTTTATATACAGTTTTGAGTCTGTTGAGTTTCCAAATAGGCCAGGTATGAACTCTGGAACCCTATTATCTTGTTTGAATTTGGACCTATGACTATTGTATTCAGTTGAGTTCGGGGGTATTCCTATCTAGGGCTACGCAAGGTGTAAGTTGTCAAATGCATTGAAAACCTATTGATACTCCAGATGTGAGTCATCTGCTGATTGAGATATTAGAAATTACATTGGTACTCCTGTGGTGAGTCTTATTCTGATAAAGATAATGAAGTCTTGTTTCTACTCCTAAAGTGAGTCAAGTATTGGTGAATGATACCTTGAAGTCCAGATTGTTGCGACCTTTGTCTTATGAGATATTGCTCAGATTGATATTGATTGTTTCTCCACTAGAGACCTTAAGAGGATCTCTCCGATGTGGAATCATAGTATGCTCAGAGTGCCATTTTTAGATCCAGAGTGATCTCCAATCTATATTGATCCTATGTAGTTCAGCCCAAAGAGAGACACATACATACGTTTTAGATTACAAGATATTATGGAAGGTCTTGTAGTCTCCGCCTATTGTGCCCATAAGCACCGATGGGGCCAGCATCCCTAGACGCATGACCGGGTTCTAAAGAGAGAACCTTTGAGATGATATAGTAAGTATCCACTTGTAAGTGGAAGGATCAGATAGCAAAAATTGAAAACTCCTTACACTATGGATGTCTGGAGTTAGTACTTGTTGATATCTTCTCCCTACACTTTGGATATTCGGAGCCTTGAATATTGTAACTTCTCTCCCTACACTTGTGGTTGTTCGGAGTCATGATTATTATTACTCTTTTCCCATACTTGTGAGTTGGGGTTGTCATTGATTGATATGATTACTCAGGTAAAGTAAACTCTGTGTTCAGTCCTGATACCATTGAATATTCAATTCTATTTTGTTGAGCTTTTCTTTAGTGCCATCTATTTTATCTTCTTTGGGTTTTTACATCCCACTACTCATGCATCCTCTGATGCAAGCATGAAAAGGGAATGAGTCAGGACAGGTCGCAGTTCAAAGAGGAGTTGCTGGCTGTGCCGGGCAGAAGATTGCAAATTATTTATTATTTTTCTTATTATTGAACTATTATGGATTATTGGCAAATGTATGCCAAAACTTTTGTGATTATTAGTCTGTTGACTATTATAATGATGGTAATAAGATTAATTAGGATTATGAATTTTTATTTCATTTATATTAACAATGTTTGGTTTTTAGACTGAATGAATATGTGATGTCGATTACACATCCTTTTGAGATGGTGTAGTTGACGGGATTAATCGAGTATTCGATCACGTCCTGGGTTTCTGACCTCAAGAATATTGGTAATGTTGATGACTTCCACACTCTAATCGAGGCCTGAAATTTCAGGGCATGACAAGAAGAGGAGAGAAAATTAAGAAGAATGCAAAATGAATAGGCGAATATAGATAAAAAATTAATGATTTATGACATTTTGAATTTTGCCCTAAAAGCGTGCTTTATATATACGATTTCACTTCAAATTGTGTCATCATGCACACGATACCAGTGCAAAATGACACGATTTGCAGTTAAGTTATGTATATAAATACATGCTTTTAGGGGCAAAGTTTAAAATGTCATAAATCGCACATTTTTTATCCATTTTTGCCCTTTTTGCGTCCTTTATTTTTTTCCTCTTCTTTGTCCTACGAGGATATTTGAATTTTTTCGAGATACTTAATAGTAGGGAATAGGGATGACAAATTTATAAAGAGTATTTTGCAGCTCAGCTACAAGTACTTTACAACTCCGCTAATTTTTTTCTCCTCACCACAAGCAGTTTGAACACCAATAAATAGTCATTACAAGAATTTCTTCACCGGTAAATAGCAACATTTTGGCGTGGGGCATGTCTTCGGGTGTATAAAATCGTTAAGTGTGATCAGGAAAGCATTTTGGAAAGAACATATGACATTTTTGAGTGATACGGTATTTCAGCAGAAAGTCCAAGTAATATAGAATTTTTTGCTCATTGACCAAGTAATATGAAAAAAACTCGGTGCATGGACCTAAACTCGGTCCTTTTGAAGTGAGTGAAGTTGGGATCTTGACATGTAGATGTGTAATTTGGCCCTTCGATCCTTGGACTCTCTAGGGCCTCTAGGCCATAGTGCACTTTTCACCATAATATGTCGATTTAGCTGATAAAACTGATACAACCATATGGAAGAGGCCACATGGTAGAATCAGCTTAATTTGGTGCCAGCTATTTTTGTTGTCCCTCTAAAATTTCCTCTTGGTCCCACCGTAATTAGACAATTTTTTCTTAGAACAACTGCCCCCCACAGTGAACTCACTCACTCCCACACATGGAATGTCGTATCGGATATCGGTAAAATATCGGTCGGCCTAAGAGACGAAATATCGGAGATATTGCGTAAAAAAATATCGGTCGTCAAAAACTAGTTTTTATCATATATTTTCAAAATCTAACTTCTAAAATGAGTTATACTAATTTAAACAAAGAATAGATTTTAAAATATGCATAAAAGGATAGAAAACAAACATGAAAGTTTTTTTTCCCAAAAAAAAAAAAAAAATTTTCAAAAAAGGCCGATATATCGGTCCGAAACCGAGCGATATTTGGAAAAAATAGAAAAATCGATACTTAATGGTATCGGAGTATCGGTTTGTGTCCGATACCGATATATCGGCGATATATCGCCGATATATCGGCGAGTTGGCATTCCATGCTCCCACACCGAAGTTCTAAGTTCCGCCTACTTAGTGCCCTTAGGTTGAAATTCGAACCGATGACTCCACCAAATAGGAGACAGGCATGGGATCCACACCAAAGTTGACTCTAATTCATACTCCCTCCGTCCAAGAAAACCATACTGCATTTGAAAAATTATGATTTTAGAATTAGGTGACTAGATTTGCTCTACAAACAACAAATCCTCATGAACGTGCACGTGCAGGGATAAGTAGAGGCTTGAAATGCTTTATACCCTACAGGCCAATAAATAACTCATTTTCAAACTCTGCCACGTTTTTCGAGACAGAAGATTAATTTTTATTTTTTAAAAGAATACACTCCCTTCATCCTGTGTTTTAGATGCTCTATTTGGAAAAGTGGGCAGTCCTTTTTTAGATGTTCCATATGGTCAATTTAAGTGGATTTTGAACCACTTCTTCACTATCAATTTTTCAGATGGTAGGACGGAGTGAGTATATTTCTCCATCTGGGAAAGATATAGTACCTTGTACTTGTGGTAGAAATCTACAGCTACATCTCCATTGCTCCTGTCCCTCATTCTGTCTTTGTCACATGGCATAACTCGTAAGTCAGAAAAAGCAAGACAAGATGTTTGACACTAATACAACCCAATTGTGCGCTACGTATTTTTGTATACATGACCCGACCCATATTAACTACTAGGAGGCCTATACAAAATTCACAAGCAAGTCCATTATACGTAGAATTTGAAATGACATGTTGGTAAATGTAGTACATAGAACCTAAAAGTTAATTTATAACCATAACCAATAATCTTATTATGAAGTATGCGTGCAAATAATGCCAGTAATTATTCCTAATTAACAGTATACTTAAATCTTTTTGCCAAATTTACCCCCACTAACTGATCTTTATTACATCTTGTTTGCACGCTGGAAATAACTAGGGTATAATTGGCCGCTGTTGGCAAAGTGTTTCATCCTGTGAAATTTCATACCTGTCCCCACTCAAATTAAATACTAATCCCAATTAACTTTCAATCACAGACTCAATCAAATTTAGAGGGTCACTTGTTGGAAATTATGCGTTGAAAAGTTCAATTATACCTGATGTTTTTTATTTCAATCACAGAATCAAATTTAGAGGATCATTCGTTGGAAATTATCTGTTGAAAACTATACCCGGTGTTTTTTACAGTAGTTAGATTAGATTAGATTAGGTTCCCGTCGCTCCGCCTCATATTAATAGCTCCCTTTGAAAAAAAAACGTCTATCCCATGTTAGTAGCTCCACTTGGTTTAAGGTCCGCCTAGCCTGTGCTAGTGTGCTGTAGGGCCTGGCCTCAAGCTGCGATCTGAAGACTAAGGGGTCGGCAGTGCACGGGTGCTACAGCGCAGGCTAGATTTTCAATTTGGCTTATTTTAAAATTTAAATAGATTCTGAAACTCATGTTACCCCCTACAGATCGAGCCTCTTAGCTGTGGTAAACCCAATATAATTCTAACATAAGCTTGAATGCACACCATCATTTTCACAATGAACTATTTTGAACATTGATCATGTTTATATGCGCGACTGCATGCGCATTCGCGTGTGCCATGCAATTTTCAATTATGTGGCGCCGATATAAATCCTTTGCTCTTTTTCCTTCTCTCTTCCTGTTCTCTCCCTCAACTTTAATACAATCATTGGACACAAGAAAGTTTAATACAAGGGCAAGTAAGTTTGCACTACCCTTTCCCTCCTGCTCCTGCACACTGTTGAAATTTGACTTGAAATTACAGAAAAAATAATAATAAAATGAGGCGATCGATTGGCCAAATTGACACGATTGATCGCTAAGTGATCAATCGGGATCAAAGTGATCGATCGTATTTACTATGATTTTGTGATTTCTTATTTTCATGTATCGTAATTGATCGCCTGATGACGTGATCGATCGCTGTGATGGTTACAATCCTGAACGTGGCCGTTTTGGCTTCTAAAAGTTGCATTTTTTTCATTCCTCTTCTTCCAACAGAGTCCTTTATTATATTGAGAACGAAAATTCTCAGAGAGGGGTTATAGAAGGTATCTAAACACTTTCTTCTTCTCTCTAAGTTCTTGGTCCATCATTGAGCAATAGAATCTTCCCTGATCGAGATCCAGTCAGTTTGATTTGTGTGCACTTTTAAACTGACGGTGTGGTTCGTTGTATCTCGGGAACAGAACGTCATTGATTGCCTGTACACGAAGGGTAGTGGCGTATCTGTTTCAAGGACAGCGCATAGCGTGCCTCGAACCGGGTTTTAATCTCTTCTATTCTCTCTGGTATTTGCATATAATAATTTGTCAATTGATTGTGAAGAATTGATACTATTCTAGCCATCTTTTATGTGATAATCCCAACACACACAAGCAACGCTCCGAGCACATAGTTTTGAATTCCACTATTAACTATTCCCTTGTAACATAGTTTTGAATTCCTATTAACTATTCCCTTAAATTCATTGATTTTTCAATGTATACATAGGGAAAGCTGTGTGCAATGAAAAATGCAAGCACGGTTTGAGGAGGGATCCTTTCTACTATTGCAACAAGGAAAGGAATTTTTCTACTCCATCCGACTAGTTCTGGGTTCGAGTCCCGGGCAACCGATTACCATATGAAAAAACAGAAAAAGAGATGTTATACAGATTTACTTTAACACAAACACAAGAAAAGAAATCTATATTTCTTTTTCTGTTTTTTCACTTACTGAATTTATATGCTGATGCATATACCCATATAGGTATAAATATGATGTTGATATTGGTTGACATAGATATGGAGGGCATGTTATACTGTTGAATAACAAGCCTTCCATTTTATTATCTATTTTAAATATAGATTAATATGTTCCATATAAGTCATTCGGATAGCATAGAAGAAAAGAGTCGATTATGTTCTGTAAAGTATCGTATCATTGATACTTAGAAAGTATCAGACGAAATAGGACAATCTTATAAGGGATATCATGAAATTCGTTGATTGGTTCTTCCCAGAGAAACGATCCATATTCTAATGGAATTCAAAATTCTTATTCGACCCTACCTGTGACCTTTAACCAATTATGTGCTTCAATATAATTACCTGGAGTAAGCGATATAGCTTGTTTCCAATATTCAGCAGCTTGATTGGACCAAGCCTCTGCAATTTCAGAATCTCCCTGTCGAATGTCCTGTTCTCCTCGGTCGGAATAGGTAGTTCCTTTCCTTAGAACCGTACTTGAGAGTTTTCTACCTCATACTGCTCCGCAGTCTTTTGGTATTCCATCCATCTTAATCTACTATACCATATCTTTAACGGAATGGGATTTACGATAAATCGATCCAATTTTTTATCGGTTAACCAGAAGAGGTTAATTACATAAGTTTCAAACTCTCATTTTGATCAAAAATCAGTTTTCTCTTTTCTCCTACCTTCAGAAGAATTAAGTATAGGTATATCCTTCTATTGTTAGAATCTTCTGAAAGGTAACTATCTTGATTTCATATATGAATGAATATAGAATCTTTGAAAAAAGACTTTCCTCTAAAAAAGAAAAGACTTACTATCTTTGGGATCTGATGCTACACCGCTGCAAAATACCTTAGTAGATCGACTCTATTACATAAGTTGATTCCTAATTTTTATATCATATCATGACATAAGTAAGCAGTTCTTATTGTATCGGCCCAAAAACAAACCTCTCTAATTGATCTTTACGGTGCTTCCTCTCTCAATTAAATCCTTTATCCATAGAATCTAGTATATAGGCCGTACCCATTTCTTTGTATTTCGGCTCCTACGAAGTCTCTTTTTTTTCTACAGCTAATAAAAATCGTTGCTTCGGACGATACATATGTGGAAAGCCTTTTTTTTCCTAGTATTTACTAGCAAATTGGATCTTTCTTTCCTCCTTTCTATAGTGGAGATAGTCGCACGTAATGACAGATCACTGCCATATTATTAAAAGCTTGCGGTAAGAATGGGTTTTGCTCTAGTGCCCGGAAATAATATTCCAAGGCCTTCGTATGTTCTCCGTTGCTTGTGTGGATAAGTCCTATGTTATAGAGTATATAACTTCGATCTTAAGGATCAATTTCTAGTCGCGTAGCTTCATAATAATTTTGTAAAGCTTCTGCATAATTTCCTTCGGATTGAGCCGACATCCATTACGGTCGTTCATTTTATTCAAAGAATCTCCGTTTCAAAACCGTGCGTGAGACTTTCATCGCATACGGCTCCTCCCTTCTGTGCATAGTAATAAGGGGAATAATCCATGGAATAAAAAAGGATTGGGATATTCTCGTTATGAACTGATGGGGGCTGGTGTTTTTACAAGAAATCTCTAGCCAGCCTTCCTGCAAGAGGTCTATCTTTTCTTAACACAAAAGATGTTGATGCTAGATAGAAATGCTAACTCAAACAATTTCGTTGTCCACAACGCCTTCTATTTCCAGGAATTCGTCACTTCAACAATCTTCGATGGTTATACGGGTATCCAAAATACGAACGAGATGGATGTTTGTTGTCCCAACCACTCTTGTTAGTCCCGGGAGTATAAGATACTTTTAGATTTATATGTTTTTATGCGTTTTAAATGACAAAACTCGCTCAACTGCCCAGTGATCCAAACAGTATCCATGGTGGTCCGGTGGAGACTCGTAAAATTTAATTTCCATGAACAGTTACACATTCTCGTGCACCATGGGCACATTAGAAAGGTGCTCTACCACTAAGCTGTAAATTGGGCTTCACATCGTGGGTGTGCCACAAGAAACAGACAACCAGAAACAGAAAATCATAACAGAAGCCAAATTGTGCAGGTCCAATCTCATCAGTTCACAAAAACAATGAGCAGGTTGTTCACAAAAACACGTTAGTCCCCGGTGACTAACTATCCGTCCGTGAATTGTGAAACACATGGACAGCCTGGTTTCATATATACACTCAAGTATTTCTCTCACGCTTCGGCTCCAATGCAAAAAAGCCTACCATATTTGGGCAAAACATCAAACAAAATTCACATGTAAAATTTAGAGTGTTGCATGGAGTGGCAATCTGTCAATTCCAATCCTCGGGCTGGAAATCACATGAACTAGTGGTCCAACTAATTTTTCATATAGGAACCGTCACCCTACAACTACCTCTTTTGTCGAGCCTTTCAATATACCTAAGAAATAACACTTTATGAAGCAACTACCGGTACGTATTCTAATTGATTGAATCAATCAATGATGATGAGTTATGATAATTCTATTCAGTGAAATATTTCACACACTTACTACAATAAAAACTAACTAATAACAGATAGGAGATCAGAATTAATCACCAATTGGTCTGGGGATTACATAAGCTAACATGGGAAGAGAAGAAGGGGGAGGGGAAGGTTGCTATGTTCATTCTCTGTACCTTTCTTGGTACTTGTCTTATATATATTTTTAATTATCCAAAAAAAATCAAAGGCATAATTCAAACGCCTAACCAGCGTCTCACCAGTTCCATAAACAACCTCTTTGTTAAATGTGACATGTAATTCAGGACGGAGGGAGTACTAGCTGATAAAATCTTTTGCAGTCCATTTTGGGTGATGGGGTTAAGTGGTGTCAGTTGTGAAACCTAAGATGTGCAAAACGGCATCAATGTGTCGTAATATTATAAAGGGCTCAGTAGTAATGCTAAACTGACGTTAAGAATTTTACGTAATGTGGCTACTTCATCATTAAAAACCGTTTATCATTGGGGCCAGAAAAGTGGGTCCCAGCAATCAATGGTGTTTTGATGATGAAGTAATAATATAACGTGTCCAAACTGACGTAAAAGAAGTATTTTTCTTATGCTTATTATCATTGAAATAAATACAAACTAAAATAGTAAAAGAAAAGGATTTGAATGACCTAAATGAGAAGCCATGAGAAGAAGGGAAATAGAAATAGACGCATGGTTCTACTAGTTTTTGGACACATCGTTTACTTGCGATTTTTTTTTAAATCGTGCGCTTTGTTTTGATCTTACTTGCCATACTTTGCTTCTACTAGTTTTTGGACCCTTGCGATATATTAGTCTTGTGCGAGGTGGACTGGATCCATGCATTGATGCTAGCTAGCTTCTTCGGTGTAGAAGCTACTTGTAGTACTACCTCTTGTGAAGAATGAACTGATCATTTTCTTGTTTCTTTTGTTTTCTTCGTGTGAACACGACTGGAGTACTGTTCTTTGTTAAATAAAACTGGAGCCCAACCCCCCCCCCCCCCCCCCCCCCCCCTCCGGATTTTCATAATCATGTTGGTGCTAATCTTGTAGCTTAAAAAAAAAAAGTTTACCAAAAAAAAGGAAAAATAGATAATCAAACGAAAAAGCGCATGCTATGAATTTTAAAAGGACACGGAAGCTTGTATGTGAATGAGTTTTCTATTAAATAACCAGTTTTTCCAAAAGCTCGGACTAGAAAAAAATAATATTTAATTGATATATTTCAACACTCCCCCCGCACGAATGTGGACAATGTGCCCTTGAGAAAATGGCTCCTTGCAGGGTTTGAAACCAAGACCTAGGCTCCGATACCCTGTTAATAACTGGTTTTTCCAAAAGCTCAAGCTAGTAGGAAATGAAATCTTTAACTGATATATATTTCATCATTGTGTACGATGTCTTGTAGCTTGTAAGGTTTCCTTAATTTTCAATATCAAATGTATATGTTTCTTCTTCATGAGGGTTAGGAGGAATCATTTTAATAATTCATTGATGTGCAGCAAGCTGAGGT